>JARQOD010000001.1:89099281-89275378 GCA_033576555.1 Oophaga sylvatica
ACCCCTGCCCATTAGGCTGGCCGTTCCCTAGTGCACCAACCCCTGCCCATTAGTGCTGGCACGTTCCCTAGTGACACGACCCCTTCCATTAGTGCTGGAGTTCCCTAGTGCAGACGACCCTGCTCTTAGTGCTGGCATGTCCCCTAGTGCAGACGAACTCTGCCCATTAGGCTGACTTCCCTAGTGACACGACCCCTGCCATTAGTGCTGCTAGTTCCTATGCAGGACCCCTGCCCATAGTGCGGACGTCCCTAGTGCAGACGCCCTGCCATTAGTGCTGGCACGTTCCCAGTGCGATACCCCTGCCCATTAGTGCTGCACGTTCCCTAGTGCGGACGACCCTGCCCATTAGTGCTGGCACTTCCCTATGGGACGTTCCCTAGTGTAACGACCCCTGCCCATTAGTGCTGGCACTTCCCTAGTGCAGACACCCTGCCCATTATTGCTGGCACGTTCCCTAGTGCACACGACCCCTGCCCATTAGTGCGGCACTTCCCAGTGTCACGACCCCTTCCCATTAGTTCTGGACGTTCCCTAGTGCAGACGACCGCCCATTAGCCTGGAACCTTCCCTATGCAGCGACCCTGCCCATTAGGGAACCTTCCCATGCGAGACCCTGCCCATTGCGCGCACTTCCCTATGGGCCTCCCTTAGCGCGGCACTTCCCTTGTGCAGGACCCTGCCCATTGGCGGCACTTCCCTAGTGCGGACCCCTCCCTATGCTGGCCGTTCCCTAGTGCGGACGACCCCTGCCCATTAGGCTGCCGTTCCCAAGTGCAAGCCCCGCCCTTGTGCTGGCATTCCCTAGTCGGACGACCCTGCCATTATGCGGCCTTCAGTGCGACCCGCCCATTAGTGCGGCACGTTCCCTAGCGACTCCATATGTGGCACGCCCCTGCCATGCGCACTTCCCTTGGCGTTTGCAGAGTTCCCGTGTACGACCCCTGCCCATTAGTGCTGGCACGTTCCCTAGTGCAGACGATTCCATTAGTGTACACGACCCCTGCCCATTAGTGCTGGCACGTTCCCTAGTAGTCCAGACGACCCCTGCCCATTAGTGCTGGCACGTTCCCTAGTGCAGACACCCCTGCCCATTAGTGCTGGCCTTCCCTAGTGCAGACGTACCCCTGCCCATTAGTGCTGGCACGTTCCCTAGTGCAGACGTTCCCTAGTGCACACGACCCCTGCCCATTAGTGCTGGCACGTTCCCTAGTGACACCCCTGCCCATTAGTGCTGGACGTTCCCTAGTGCAGACCCCTGCCCATTAGTGCTCGGCCGTTCCCTAGTGCGACGTTCCCTAGTGCAGACGACCCCTGCCCATTAGTGCTGGCACGTCCCTAGTGTCCCAGACACCCGCCCTTAGCTGCCTTCCCAGTGCAGACGACCCTGCCCATTAGTGCTGGCACGTTCCCTAGTGCTAGACGTTCCCTAGTGCGACGACCCCTGCCCATTAGTGCTGGCACGTTCCCTAGTGCAGACGACCCCTGCCATTAGTGCTGGCATCCAGCGATTCCCATGTGGCACGTTCCCTAGTGCAGACGACCCTGCCCATTAGTGCTGGCACGTTCCCTAGTGCAGACGACCCCTGCCCATTAGTGCTGGCACGTTCCCTAGTGGACACTGCATTAGTGCTGGCACGTTCCTAGTGCAGACGACCCCTGCCCATTAGTGCTGGCACGTTCCCTAGTGCAGACGACCCCTGCCCATTAGTGCTGGCACGTTCCCTAGTGCAGACGTTCCCTAGTGTACACGACCCCTGCCCATTAGTGCTGGCACGTTCCCTATGTGCAGACCATACCCCTGTGCAACCCTCCATTAGTGCTGGCACGTTCCCTAGTGCGAGACCCTGCCCATTAGTGCTGGCATTCCGACGACCCCTGCCCATTAGTGCAGATTAGTGCATGGCAGTTCCCTAGTGCAGACGACCCCTGCCCATTAGTGCTGGCACGTTCCCTAGTGCAGACGACCCCTGCCCATTAGTGCTGGCACGTTCCCTAGTGCAGACGTTCCCTAGTGCAGACACCCTGCCCATTAGTGCTGGCACGTTCCCTAGTGCAGACGACAGCTGGCACTAGGGCACTCCATTAGGTGGCAGGCACGTCCATAGTGCAGACGTTCCCTTGCAACGACCCTGCCCATTTGTGCTGGAGTTCCCTAGTGCAGAACCCTGCCATTAGTGCTGGCACGTTCCTAGGGAGGACGATCCCTAGTAACGAGCGAGTCCCTGAGGACCGATATGCTGTGCAAATTCCCTAGTGCTACTGGACCGCCATTAGTGCAGGCACGTTCCTAGTGCAGACGACCTGCATTAGTGCTGAACTTCCTATGAGATTTCAGTGTTTGCAGCCTGCCATTAGTGTGGCACGTTCCAGTGAGACGACCCGCCAGGGGAAGTCCCGAGGAGATAGTAATTTGCATATTCCCAGTGCCTTCTGGGATAAGTGAAGAGTTCCGCGAGTCAAGGAACACTGGATTTTGGCTGTTGCAGCTGAAAGAGGACATCAGTAAACCAGGGGAGGAGTCTCCGAGGAGATATGCATATCCCAGTGCCTCATAGTGGAGTTTCCCAGCTCAAGGAACACTGATTGTTGGCTGTTGCAGCTGAAAGGAGGACTCAGTAACCAGGGTGGAGTCCCAGGAGATAATTTGCATATTCAGTGCCTTTGGGTAAGTGAGAGTTCCCGAGCTCAAGAACACTGGATTTTGGCTGTTGCAGCTGAAAGAGGACATCAGTAAACCGGCGGCGAAGCTTCCCAGTGTTCTGGCATGTAATTTCCATGCGCTGCTGATTTCTGTTGACGAATAAGACACATGGAGAGTCCCTAGAGAGACCCAGTGCCTTGATGCTGGCAGTTCCCTTGCTCAGACTGTTCCCTAGTACGTAACCGTGGACCAAAGCCAATACTTACTACCATGCAGAAATGAAGCGTGCCCATGTGTGAGCTGCACAGTTGCCAAATCTGAGCAGAGGGTCTATGCTGTACATGAAGACCATTAAGGAAGGTGAAGAGTTCTTAGACAGAGCAGAATTATCTCTTCATGGTACAGAAAGAGAAGAAATTCGAAGTGCAACTGAAGAAACAGAGGAATGGAAGCATGTGACCCAGAGAAGCAGGAGGATCAGGAGGCAGTCAGCACCATTCTGCTCAGGAACCAATACCAGGCTCTTACACAGGAGAACGATGAAGAAATACATCAGGATAAGACTTTGCCCACAAACAACCTTGTACGCCCTCAGAGTTCTCCTGAATGGAGAAAGAAAACTGTTGTGAAGAAGAAACGGAGAGTTTTGTCATGGGGGATTCCCTGTTGAGAGGAACAGAGGCCGCTATCTGCAGACCAGATATAACCTCAAGAGAAATGTGCTGTCTTCCAGGTGCAAAAATTAAAGATGTGTCTGACAGGATATCAGGACTCTTCAGACCTAAAGATGACTACCCATTCCTGCTAATACATGTGGGGACAAATGACACCGCTAGAAACGACCTGGAAACCATCTGCAGTGACTTTGAAAACTTAGGTAAGAAAGTGAAAGAACTGGGAGCGCAGGTGGTCTTCTCTTCCATCCTCCCAGTGGATGGCCATGGAACAAGGAGGTGGAATAAGATTCTGCAGGTGAACAACTGGCTACGTCGATGGTGCCGTCAGCAAGGATTTGGATTTCTGGATCACGGAGTGAATTACCTATACGATGGACTACTTGCTAGAGATGGGGTGCACCTTACGAAGACTGGAAAACATGTATTTGGAAGTCGCCTTGCTACACTCATCAGGAGAGCTTTAAACTAGAACAATGTGGGAAGGGAAGCAAAACGCCAGCAAAAGCCATACACTTGACAAATACTATTGAGATTTCTGCTATTAGAAGTGAAGGGGAAGAACAAAGACAAAAAAATTTACATAATAAAAATATTGAAGGAAGAGAAACCAATCACAAACTAAAGTGTTTCTATACGAATGCACAAAGCATGGGCAACAAACAAGGAGAACTGGAGCTACTAACGCAGGAGAAGAAATATGATGTCATTGGAATCACTGAGACTTGGTGGGACGATACACATGATTGGAATACAAGGCTAGAAGGATACAACTTATTTGCAAGAAACAGACTTGATAAACGAGGAGGAGGTGTCGCATTGTATGTTAGAAAAGCGTATATCTGCACAGAGATTGACGCTTCAGAGACTGGGAGTTCTGTGGAAACTGTTTGGGTAAGAATACAAGGACAGAACAATGGAAAGGACACCATTGTAGGCATTTACTACAGGCCGCCTGTGCAAGCTGAAGATATGGATGAACTCTTTATGCATCAAATGGCCAAGTTCTCCAAAAAATATGACATAGTGGTCATGGGAGATTTCAACTATCCAGACATTTGTTGGGAATCTCTCTCAGGCAAAACTAACAGGTCCAGGAAATTCTTATCCTCTCTTGCTGACAACTTTATCTTCCAAAAGGTAATGGAGAAAACAAGGGGATCTGCTACCTTGGATCTAATCCTCATAAACAGGGAGGAAATGGTGGAGGAGGTAAGAGTGGCTGGGACTCTAGGAGGTAGTGACCATGCTATTTTAGAATTTTGGATAACAAGAGGAGGAAGACCTGTGAAGACTCAGACGTCAAGGTTAGATTTCAGAAAGGCAGATTTTAAGGAACTCAGAAAGAGAATTGGAGGGATCCAATGGCTGGATATCCTTAAGGACAAAAATGTCCAGGAAGGATGGAAAATCTTGAAAAATGAGATTCTCAAAGCACAATCGTTAACAATTCCGAAAAGAGGGAAGAATGGGAAGCATTTAAGGAAACCAGCATGGATGAACATAGAACTTAAACACATGCTAAAAAGGAAGAAAGAAATGTTTATCAAATGGAAAGAGGGAGGCATATCTAAAGAAGAATATAATGCCGTCTGCAGAACCTGCAGGGCACAAATCAGATTATCTAAAGCTGACAATGAATTAAGGCTTGCAAGTGACGTCAAAAGCAACAAAAAAGGATTTTGGGGATACGTCAAAAGTAAAAGAAAAGTCAAAGATGCTATAGGATTTTTACAGGATGAAAATGATGAAATGGTAAGTCAGGATGTTGAGAAGGCTGAACTTTTAAATTCCTATTTTGCATCTGTTTTCTCTCAGAAAGGAAATGTAACATCAACTGATCTTCACTGTTCTATTAAAGGAATAGAAGAATCCAGGATATCTATAAACAGAAAGACAGTGAGGAAACACTTAGCTAACATAAATGAATTCAAGTCTCCAGGTCCAGATGAATTACACCCCAGGGTACTGAAGGAGATAGCAGAAGAAATTCTTGAACCACTGTCCATAATCTTTGAAAATTCTTGGAGAACAGGAGAAGTCCCAGAAGACTGGAGAAGAGCAAATGTTGTTCCTATCTTCAAAAAGGGGAAGAAGGTGGACCCAGGAAACTACAGGCCAGTGAGTCTGACTTCTATACCAGGAAAGATCTTTGAACAAATTATTAAAGAACATGTATGCAAGTACCTGGATAAGAATGAAGTGATTAAACAGAGTCAGCATGGGTTTGTAACTAATAAGTCATGTCAGACTAACTTAATTTCCTTCTATGACAGAATCACTGACTGGGTGGATGAGGGAAATGCTGTAGATATAGTATATCTTGACTTCAGCAAAGCATTTGACAAAGTATCTCACACAATCCTTATTGAAAAAATGACTAAGTATGGAATGGACAAGGCAACTGTTAGGTGGATTCATAACTGGCTTAGTGATCGGACCCAAAGAGTGGTTGTAAATGGCTGCACATCCAGTTGGAAGAATGTCTCAAGTGGGGTACCACAAGGCTCTGTTTTGGGCCCTGTATTGTTCAACATCTTTATCAATGATTTAGATGAAGGAATTGAGGGTAAACTGATCAAATTTGCTGATGACACAAAGCTAGGAGGGATAGCTAATACTAGAGAAGAGAGAGAGAGGATTCAAAAAGATATACATAAACTGGAGCAGTGGGCAGCAACTAACAGAATGGATTTTAACAGGGAAAAATGCAAAGTACTACATCTGGGCAATAAAAATGAAAAAAGCATATACAAAATGGGAGGAATAGGGCTAAGTAACAGCACATGTGAAAAAGACGGGTATACTAATTGATCACAGACTTAACATGAGTCAACAGTGTGATGCAGCAGCAAAAAAGGCAAATGCAATTCTAGGATGTATCAACAGAAGCATACAGTCTAGATCACGTGAAGTCATTATTGCCCTCTACTCCTCTTTGGTCAGACCTCATCTGGAATACTGTGTCCAGTTTTGGGCACCACATTTTAAAAAAGACATCAACAAACTGGAGCAAGTTCAGAGAAGAGCCACCAGAATGGTGACCGGTCTGCAAACCATGTCCTATGAGGAACGGTTGCAGGATTTGGGAATGTTTAGCTTGCAAAAAAGAAGACTGAGAGGAGACTTAATAGCTGTCTACAAATATCTCAAGGGCTGTCACATTGCAGAAGGATCATCTTTATTCTCATTTGCACAAGGAAAGACTAGAAACAATGGGATGAAACTGAATGGGAGGCGACACAGATTAAATATTAGAAAAAACTTTTTGACAGTTAGGGTGATCAATGAGTGGAACAGGCTGCCACAAGAGGTGGTGAGTTCTCCTTCAATGGAAGTCTTCAAACAGAGGCTGGATAGACATCTGTCTGGGATGATTTAGAGAATCCTGCTTTGAGCAGGGGGTTGGACCAGAAGGCCCAGGAGGTCCCTTCCAACTCTACCATTCTATGATTCTATGATTCATTAGTGCTGGCACGTTCCCTAGTGTAGACGACCCCTGCCCATTAGTGCTGGCACGTTCCCTAGTGTAGACAACCCCTGCCCATTAGTGCTGGCACGTTCCCTAGTGTAGACGACCCCTGCCCATTAGTGCTGGCACGTTCCCTAGTGCGGACTACCCCTGCCCATTAGTGCTGGCACGTTCCCTAGTGCGGACTACCCCTGCCCATTAGTGCTGGCACGTTCCCTAGTGCAGACAACCCCTGCCCATTAGTGCTGGCACGTTCCCTAGTGCAGACGACACCTGCCCATTAGTGCTGGCATGTTCCCTAGTGCAGACGTTCCCTAGTGCAGACGACCCCTGCCCATTAGTGCTGGCACATTCCCTAGTGCAGACGTTCCCTAGTGTACACGACCCCTGCCCATTAGTGCTGGCACGTTCCCTAGTGCAGACGACCCCTGCCCATTAGTGCACACGACCCCTGCCCATTAGTGCTGGCACGTTCCCTAGTGCAGACGACCCCTGCCCATTAGTGCTGGCACGTTCCCTAGTGCAGACGTTCCCTAGTGTACACGACCCCTGCCCATTAGTGCTGGCACGTTCCCTAGTGCAGACGACCCCTGCCCATTAGTGCTGGCACGTTCCCTAGTGCAGACGACCCCTGCCCATTAGTGCTGGCACGTTCCCTAGTGCAGACGTTCCCTAGTGTAGACGACCCCTGCCCATTAGTGCTGGCACGTTCCCTAGTGTAGACGACCCCTGCCCATTAGTGCTGGCACGTTCCCTAGTGCGGACTACCCCTGCCCATTAGTGCTGGCACGTTCCCTAGTGCGGACTACCCCTGCCCATTAGTACTGGCACGTTCCCTAGTGCAGACGTTCCCTAGTGTACACGACCCCTGCCCATTAGTGCTGGCACGTTCCCTAGTGCAGACGACCCCTGCCCATTAGTGCTGGCACGTTCCCTAGTGCAGACGTTCCCTAGTGTACACGACCCCTGCCCATTAGTGCTGGCACGTTCCCTAGTGCAGACGACCCCTGCCCATTAGTGCTGGCACGTTCCCTAGTGTACACGACCCCTGCCCATTAGTGCTGGCACGTTCCCTAGTGTAGACGTTCCCTAGTGTACACGACCCCTGCCCATTAGTGCTGGCACGTTCCCTAGTGCAGACGACCCCTGCCCATTAGTGCTGGCACGTTCCCTAGTGCAGACGTTCCCTAGTGTACACGACCCCTGCCCATTAGTGCTGGCACGTTCCCTAGTGCAGACGACCCCTGCCCATTAGTGCTGGCACGTTCCCTAGTGCAGACGTTCCCTAGTGCAGACGACCCCTGCCCATTAGTGCTGGCACGTTCCCTAGTGCAGACGTTCCCTAGTGTAGACGACCCCTGCCCATTAGTGCTGGCACGTTCCCTAGTGTAGACGACCCCTGCCCATTAGTGCTGGCACGTTCCCTAGTGCGGACTACCCTGCCCATTAGTGCTGGCACGTTCCCTAGTGCGGACTACCCCTGCCCATTAGTGCTGGCACGTTCCCTAGTGCGGACTACCCCTGCACATTAGTGCTGGCACGTTCCCTAGTGCGGACTACCCCTGCCCATTAGTGCTGGCACGTTCCCTAGTGCGGACTACCCCTGCCCATTAGTGCTGGCACGTTCCCTAGTGCGGACTACCCCTGCCCATTAGTGCTGGCACGTTCCCTAGTGCGGACTACCCCTGCCCATTAGTGCTGGCACGTTCCCTAGTGCGGACTACCCCTGCCCATTAGTGCTGGCACGTTCCCTAGTGCGGACTACCCCTGCCCATTAGTGCTGGCACGTTCCCTAGTGCGGACGACCCCTGCCCATTAGTGCTGGCACGTTCCCTAGTGCAGACGTTCCCTAGTGTAGACGACCCCTGCCCATTAGTGCTGGCACGTTCCCTAGTGCGGACTACCCCTGCCCATTAGTGCTGGCACGTTCCCTAGTGCGGACTACCCCTGCCCATTAGTGCTGGCACGTTCCCTAGTGCGGACTACCCCTGCCCATTAGTGCTGGCACGTTCCCTAGTGTAGACGACCCTGCCCATTAGTGCTGGCACGTTCCCTAGTGCGGACTACCCCTGCCCATTAGTGCTGGCACGTTCCCTAGTGCAGACGTTCCCTAGTGTAGACGACCCCTGCCCATTAGTGCTGGCACGTTCCCTAGTGCAGACGTTCCCTAGTGCGGACTACCCCTGCCCATTAGTGCTGGCACGTTCCCTAGTGCGGACTACCCCTGCCCATTAGTGCTGGCTGCTGTATAGGACACGCTCGTCCCAGTAATCTGCGCACAGTCCCTGCAGAAGCCCAGGAAACCCCACACCTCCCAGTATTCTGAGATTAGTAGGACATTCCTGTACTTAGACCGGGGCCATTCCGTGGCACACGAGTCGTCGCTAGGTTTGGACAATCAGCCTCACTATTCACTGAGCAGAACAGCAAATCCCTGCGCACTACAACGTCTATCATTCACCGGAGTCCATGAACAGCAAGGCATGCTGGGAGTCGTAGTTCCGCCCGCACACATAAGAGTGCAGCAGGAGAATCAGTCACGTGGTGTGCGGCACCGCTGGCTCTCGCGAGAGCTGCTCTTCTTTATTAGCTGGCGGCCGGGCCCTCCTCTTCCTCTCTGGGTTCGGGTGCTGGTAAGTAGCAGTGCGAGGCTCGGGCTGTGTTCGGGGACGTGCTGCAAGGGGCGGCGGGTTCACCATCTGCCCGGGGTTACGGTGCAACAGAGAATTCGTGAGGAGCCGCGGTGCTCGCTCGTCGTCATATCCCGCGGAGCCTGGCAGCCGGCCGCCATTCTTCTCAGCGCAGGCCGCGGTCTGGTCATGTGTCGCCGCGAGTACGCCCCCTCATTGTCCACTCCGAGCTGCCGTGCCTGCAGTGGCATCACCGGGGGCAGAGCGTACCCTCTCTAAAACACAGCGCGGAGCCGCCATCTCCCCCCTGTATCCTGTCGTGAGGGACAAGTAGTTATACGCGGCCGGGAGGGGGTTAACCTCCCGGAGCTGTGAGCGCTGCACCACGTGATGCGGGGTCCGCAGCTGCGAGCACATATCGCTCGGGGCCAGGAGGTGCAGCACGGGGGCGCTGCAGGCAGAGCCTGTCCGCACGGCCTAGCACCATCGTCGGCCGCCGCCTCTGGGGCCTCTTCGTGCATCTAAAGCCGCATAGCGCTGCAGTGATTGCTGCCCCATCTGGTCTGTACAGGCTCCTTGTTCTGCTGCACATTAACCTTTGATGGATCATAGATCAGCAGAGGAGGCCAGAAAGACTGATGGGGGGCTGCTTCTCCAGTCAGGCTGTAGGAGACTGTGTACATGATTTATGTAAGAAAATCCAACTCCAAAGTGTTAAAAGAAAAATCTGCAAAGGTGCCTGTTCCTATTAAATGACGAATTATTCAAAATGTGACAATCCAATGCATAGATCTTCCCTTTGGTTCTGTCTTCTGCTTTCATACAGTGTTCTAAAGGCTGTTTTCTCCTTGTGCAGTGACATGCAATGTCTGGCATGCCAGTAAGGAGACTTAGGCCTGTTTCACACTTCAGTTTTTTGGCATCAGTCAAAATCCGTCAGTGTGAAGGAAACAGATCCATTGCAGATGAAAAAAAAACTGATGCAGGATCCAATCCCTATGGATGTTTTTTTCCGCCAGATGGCTAGTCATTTTATGACGGATCCGTCTCACAACGGAAGGCCATTCGTCAAAATCCGTTGCTAATACAAGTCTATGGGGGGAAAAAGATCTGCCAGGCAAAACCGTTGGATCCGTTTTATTCTGCTAACGATGGATTTTGACTGATGTCAAAAAACTGAAATGTGAAATGGGCTTTAGATGCCTTGCTAGCTCCTGTGGGAAATTAAATATGCAGATTCTCTTCAGGGGAAGAGGACTAACTCTAGCGCCACCTATTGGAAGTAGCAATCCTACAAGTCTTCCTGACATGCCATGTCTGTAAATTGCTGCTTTCAATTGGAGTTGCTAGGGTTCAAGGCCCCTTCCTCTCTGAAGAGACAATTTGCAGATCGTGGTTTTAGAAACCCACAAGTAATAAGTGTGCACTTAAGTACTTTCAGCAGCTGTTTTGGCTCTGAAAAATGCATGTATTTTTTTGCCTTTCTATGGGGAAATGCTGACCAAATTGATGTGCTGCAGAATTGAAACTTTAAATCTGCAATGTAAGAGGCAGCATGAGTTTTCAGGAAAATCTCTTAATCTGGCAGAAAAAATGTTGGGAAAAGCACTATGTAGGAACAATTCCTAACGGTCTATGGACAGATTTTTATTTTTTTTAATCTGCAGTTTGGTCACAACCTAAAGGATATCCTAGTCCCAGCAAACAATGAGATTTGTGAAGTCTCATGCATGTGTTTTTTTTTTTTTTTTTTTTCCCTTGCAAATTTTAAACTTCAGCATGCCAATTCTTTCAATGTGTCTTGTTTGATGCATATTTCACCCATACAGAGTGGAAAATTTGCAACTAAGGCTACATTCACATTAGTGTCTGTGCGCAGCGTATCATCTGCATGTGCAAACATGTTTACGCAGCTTTTTTTTTATCGACATCTTGCACTTGATACCCAAAAAAAACAGCGTTTCTATGTGTTTTGGCATGCATTTGCCTTGTTTATGCTCATGCGTTCGATATTGCCAAGTGCTGTAATCAGTTCTTGGACATGCACAGTCTGAAGTCCTCATGCGCATCAAACGCATCTATGCGCATGTCCTTGAGTACCAGTGCGTTCCCATAGACAGTAATGCGTTGTTTTGACGCACACATGTGCATGACTGCACATATTTGACCGATTTTTGATGATTCAAAAAAAAAAAATCAACATGTTGTGTTTGCCAGACACTGCGAAACGATGCATTCGTACGCAAATGCATGTCCCTGCATACACAATTAGAGTTGAGCGATACTTTCCGATATCCTAAAGTATCGGAATGGTATCGCCGATATCACTAAAATATCGGCGATACCCGATACCGGAAGTCCCATGTAAGTCTATGGGAACAAAATATCGCAACTAAAAAAAACTCATTCTTTCCTTGTAAACACTAAATATACACACATAGAATACATATATATATATATATATATACATGTCATTGTGACATATATATATACATATATGTATAGTTTATACACTTCTACATAGTAAAATATCCTCTCATTCAATTGCCGGGTAAAGCCGGCTTCAGTGAAAAGACAGAAGCACCCGACATGAAATGACACTTGGTGTACATAGGGTTAACCATGTCTTTTCATGTCGTTTGCTATCTGATTTGCACAAACAATTAAATCAGACTATGTGTGCAAAATTTCACACCTGTAGGGGTTAATTAAAGGTGTAAATTCGTTGTAAAAAAAACGGACTTTTTTTGCTACGAATTTACACCTTTAATTAACCCCTACAGGTGTGAAATTTTGCACACATAGTCTGATTTAATTGTTTGTGCAAATTAGGCTGGAGTCACACACAACCACAAAAAATCGGTCCGTTTTAGACGGTCGACAATCGGATCAAAATAAAAACATCACACATCCTTCTGGCATCCGATTTTCCTTCAAAGATGCGATTTAATCGCATGTGTGTGTACCTTGTAACATCCGATTTTCATCCGACTTGCGAGATTTTCTCGCAGGCTTGCAAAACTGACATATAATGGATCCAAAAGAATAGTATTTAAATGCCAAAGAAAGAATAGATATATACACATATATATATATATATATATATATATATATATATATATATATATATATATATATATATATGTCATTGTGACATATATATATATATACATATATTTATAGTTCTTACACTTCTACATACTGTTATAGCCGCTAATTCAATTGCCGGCTTCAGTGAAATCACAGAAGCCGACATGAAATGATACATTGTTTCCACACATTTAACCATGTAATTTCATGTATTTTTATATATGTTTGAAACATACAATTACATGAGTATATGTGTGCTAAATTTCAGACATGTAGGGGTTAATTAAAGGTGTAAATTCGTTAAAAAAAAATGCGTGGGCTCCCGCTGTATTTTCTCCACCAGACAGACAAAGCAAGCGAGTGGGGGCAGATAATAATAGCCTAGGGAGGGTACATTTTTTTTGTGCCCCCCCCTGGCTACTAACATCTGCCCCCAGACACCCCAGAAAGGGCAAATCTATAATTAGATTCGCCCTTTCTGGCACTTTGCCCGTCTATTCCCATTGCCCTGTAGCGGTGGCGAATGGGTTAATAAGGGGTTAAAATGACCTTGCAATTGAAAGGTCACTTTAAGCCAGGTTAATAATTGATAGCTGTCAATTAGGCAACTATCAATTATTAATCCTATTGTATGAAAGAAAAATCAAACACACACACTTTAATAAAAAATAAGTTTAATTAAATAATCACACAGTTTTTGACCATATTTTATTTTCCTGCTAAAACCATTTCCTGTAATAAAAATAAAATAAAAAAGCAAAATTATACTTACCAATCCGATGTACAGTCAGGTCCCACGGTGTAATCCATCAGAAAGGGTTAACAGGTTACAGGTCGCAGAGAGCTAATAATGCTGTCTCAGACCTGTATTCCCCTGAATGAATAAGTTCCTCTCCCAGCGAAAGTAGAGGAATAGATTCATGAATGGAGCTTAATTGATTTCTTGCCAATTTAACTTTAGTGACCTGACCTAAAGGGAAAGTGGACACAATCAATTAAGCTTCATTCATGAAACACATCCTCTCCTGTCGCCAGGAGAGGAACTTATTCATTCAGGAGCTTTGAGCTGAGCATGCAGGATTACTTGCACTGCTTGGCTCAAAGCTAGTTAACCCTTTGTGAAGGATTACAGCGTGGGACGTGACAGATCGGCGGAATAGGTAAGAATAATGTTGTTTTATTTCTTTTTCTTTATTTTAGGAGATCAATGGCTTCGCACGGATTTAGTGTAAAATAAAATATGGTCAAAAAAATGTGTTTTTATTTCATTAAAATTATTTATTCTTAAAGTGTGTGTGTTTTTTTATTTACTTCAATAGGATTAATAATTGATAGTTGTCTAATTGACAGCTATCAATCATTAACCTGCCTTAAGGTCACCTTTCAATTGCAAGGTGACAGTAAGGTGAGATTAACCCATTCGCCACCGCTACAGGGCAATGGGAATAGACGGGCAAAGTGCCAGAAAGGGCGAATCTAATTATAGATTTGCCCTTTCTGGGGTGTCTGGGGGCAGATGTTAGTAGCCAGGGGGGGGCACAAAAAAATGCACCCTCCCTGGGCTATTATTATCTGCCCCCACTCGCTTTGCTTTGTCTGTCTGGTGGAGAAAATACAGCAGGAGCCCACGCATTTTTTTTCAACGAAATTACACCTTTAATTAACCCCTACATGTCTGAAATTTTGCACAAATACACTCATGTAATTGTATGTTTCAAACATATATAAAAATACATGAAATTACATGGTTAAATGTGTGGAAACAATGTATCATTTCATGTCGGCTTCTGTGATTTCACAAAACCCGGCAATTGAATTAGCGGCTATTACAGTATGTAGAAGTCTAGGAACTATAAATATATGTATATATACATGTCACAATGACATGTATATATATATGTATGTGTTCTATGTGTATATATCTATTCTTTCTAGTCTTTATTAAAGCTGTCAGTGTGATTTTACAGTATAGGCGGGGATGAATTGCCGGCTTTTCTAAAGGACACCGATGCGATTTCATCGCAAGTCACACAGTGTGGTCCGTTTGTAATCAGATTTTTCATCGCTCCCATAGACTTGCATTGGCGATTGTCGACCGACAATCGGTGACAATCGCAGCATGCTGCGATTGTACACGGACGTTTAAAACGGACCACAAAAAATCTGATACTGGGAGCTGCTCCATAGATTAACATAGGTCCGACTGCAATGCGATATTTCATCGCATTGCAGTCGTCCGATTTTGTCGCCAGTGTGACTCCGGCCTTAGATAGCAAAGGACATGAAAAGACATGGTTAACCCTATGTACACCAAGTGTCATTTCATGTCACCCGACATGAAATGACACTTGGTGTACATAGGGTTAACCATGTCTTTTCATGTCCTTTGCTATCTAATTTGCACAAACAATTAAATCAGACTATGTGTGCAAAATTTCACACCTGTAGGGGTTAATTAAAGGTGTAAATTCGTTGTAAAAAAAACGGACTTTTTTGCTACGAATTTACACCTTTAATTAACCCCTACAGGTGTGAAATTTTGCACACATAGTCTGATTTAATTGTTTGTGCAAATTAGATAGCAAAGGACATGAAAAGACATGGTTAACCCTATGTACACCAAGTGTCATTTCATGTCGGGTTCTGCATTTTCACAAAAGCCGGCAATTGAATTAGCGGCTATTATACTATGTAGAAGTGTATGAACTACAAATATAAATATATATATATATGTGTCACAAATTCAATGACATGTATATATATATATGAGGTGTAAAATTGCTGAAAAAAAATGCGTGGGCTCCCGCCCTATTTTCGCAACCAGACAGACAAAGCCAGTGAGTGGGGGCAGATAATAATAGCCCAGAGAGGGACCATTATTTTTGCCCCCCCCCGGCTACTAACATCTGCCCCCAGACACCCCAGGAAAGACAAATCTATAATTAGATTCGCCCTTTCTGGCACTTTGCCCGTCTATTCCCATTGCCCTGTAGCGGTGGCGAATGGGTTAATATGGGGTTAAAGCCACCTTGCTATTGAAAGGTGACCTTAAGCCAGGTTAATAATTGAGAGCTGTCAATTAGACAACTATCAATTATTAATCCTATTGCATGAAATAAAAATAAAACACACACACTTTAATTAAAAATCATTTTAATGAAATAAAGACACATGTTTTTGACCATCTTTTATTTTACTGCAAAAACCATTTCCTGTAATAAAAATAAAATAAAAAAGCAAAATTATTCTTACCTATCCCATGCACAGTCAGGTCCCACGGTGTAATCCTTCAGAAAGGGTTAATGTTTACTGCAGGGACCGCAGCTAATGCTGCAGCCTCACAGTAAACCCCAAATGAATGAGTTCCTCTCCTGCCTGACAGGAGAGTAAAGGCTGGGTGTCACATAACGATACACCAGCGATCCCGACAACGATATGCACTTGTCAGGATCGCTGGTGTATCGCTACATGATCGCTGCTGAGCTGCCAAACAGGCAGCGATCTGGGACAGCGACACTGCGGGTAACATCGCTTAAGGGCCCGTCTCACATAGCGATATCGCTACCGAGATCGCTGCTGAGTCACTAGTTTTGTGACGCAGCAGCGAGCTCACCAGCGATATCGCTGTGTGTGACATTCAGCGACGATCAGCCCCCTGCCGGGTATCGCTGATCGTCGCAGAAATGTCAGGACCTTTTTTTGATCGCTGGTTTCCCTCTGACAGGCACGCATCGCTGCGTGTGACAGGCGGGAGACCAGCGATCCGCTGGTAACCAAGGTACACAGCGGGTTTCCAGGCACCGCGCAGCGCTTGGAAACCCGCTGTGTACCTTGGATACCAGCTCCCTGCATCAGGGCGCTGGTATCCAAGGTACACAGCGGGTTTCTAGGCACAGCCCCGCGCCTGGAAACCCGCTGTGTACCTTGGTTACCAGCGGATCGCTGGTCTCCCGCCTGTCACACGCAGCGATGTGTGCCTGTCAGCGGGAAACCAGCGATCAAAGGTCCTGACATTTCAGCGACGATCAGCGATACCCGGCAGGGGGGCTGATCGTCGCTGAATGTCACACACAGCGATATCGCTGGTGAGCTTGCTGCTGCGTCACAAAACTAGTGACTCAGCAGCGATCTCGGTAGCGATATCGCTATGTGAGACGGGCCCTTAAGTGGAAAGCTTAATTGATTGCTTTCCACTTTCACTTCAGGTCAGCCAGGGACACAATCAGTGACGTCAGAGGGAACTGATTAACAAAAATAGGGGTTCCCTTCGAAAAAAAAATGGCGTGGGGTCCCCCCTATTTTTGTTAACCAGCCAGATGAAGCAGACCGCTGAGGCCTGGATTTTCAGGCTGTTAAGGAGCCAAGATCCATGGACCTTGCCAGCCTGATAATACCAGGCCACAGCAGTCTGTATATCTTGGCTGATTAACAAAAATAGGGGATCCCCTCGAAAAAAATTGGCGTGGGGTCCCCCCTATTTTTGTTAACCAGCCAGATGAAGAAAACCGCTGAGGCCTGGATTTTCAGGCTGTTAAGGAGCCAAGATCCATGGACCTTGCCAGCCTGATAATACCAGGCCACAGCAGTCTGTATATCTTGGCTGATTAACAAAAATAGGGGATCCCCTCGAAAAAAATTGGCGTGGGGTCCCCCCTATTTTTGTTAACCAGCCAGATGAAGAAAACCGCTGAGGCCTGGATTTTCAGGCTGTTAAGGAGTCAAGATCCATGGACCTTGCCAGCCTGATAATACCAGGCCACAGCAGTCTGCATATCTTGGCTGATTAACAAAAATAGGGGATCCCCTCGAAAAAAATTGGCGTGGGGTCCCCCCTATTTTTGTTAACCAGCCAGATGAAGCAGACCGCTGAGGCCTGGATTTTCAGGCTGTTAAGGAGCCAAGATCCATGGACCTTGCCAGCCTGATAATACCAGGCCACAGCAGTCTGCATATCTTGGCTGATTAACAAAAATAGGGGATCCCCTTGAAAAAAATTGGCGTGGGGTCCCCCCTATTTTTGTTAACCAGCCAGATGAAGCAGACCGCTGAGGCCTGGTTTTTCAGGCTGGTAAGGATCCAATATCCATGGACCTTGCAAGCCTGATAATACCAGGCCACAGCAGTCTGCTTAGCTTGGCTGGTTAACAAAAATAGGGATCCCCTCGAAAAAAAAACGGCGTGGGGATCCCCCCTATTTTTGTTAACCAGCCAAGTAAAATGCAGACTGCTACGGCCTGGTATTAAAAGACTGTCAAGGCCCATGGATTTTGGCCCTCAACAGCCTGATAATACCAGGCTACAGCAGCCCCACATTTGGCGCATCAAAAGATGTGCCAATTGTGGCACTTTACCCGGCTCTTCCCACTTGCCCTGTAGCGGTGGCAAGTGGGGTAATAAGGGGTTATTGTCACCGTTGATTGCACGGTGACAATAAGCCCGGTTAATAATGGAGAGGCGTCAATAAGACACCGATCCATTATTAATCCGAAAGTTATTAAATGTATAAAAAAAAGACACAGCAAGAAAAAAGTCTTTTAATGAAATAAGAGACAACACAGTTTTCATTTCTTTTATTACTCTCTCATTCCTGCGACGCCATCGATCTCCTGTAAAAAAAGAAAAAAAACAAACCAACAGTATACCACCTGTCCGACGCAGTCCATAACGATAGTCCCACGACGATCCAGCTCTGCTACATCGCAATGACAGGCGGAGCCTGTCATTGCAACGCAGCACAGCTGATTACCTGCTTCCCCGGCGGTGACGTCATCGGACTGACTGCTTTACGGCCGGGATTACCCAGCAGTCACTGCAGTTATCGCGAGAAACTGCATGTGACCGCCGGGGAAAGAAGATGGCGGCCATGAAGCAGTGCTGGACGTGACCGCCGGAGATCTTCTGCCGGGTAAGTGCCGCTGACTCCTGACAGACCCGACAGACGGACACTGACAGTGACAGTGACAATCCCGATTCCGGTATCCGATAAGACGAAAATATCGGAACTCGGAATCGGAATTCCGATACAGCTAATATCGGCCGATACCCGATATTTGCAGTATCGGAATGCTCAACACTATACACAATGTTAAAAATATGTACACAAGACGCAGATCAGTACGCAGGTATATACTGTGCACACATACGCTAATGTGAAACCGACCTAACTTGTGTAAACTATGCTGTTCTTGAGCTGCAGAAATTTCTGCAGCAAATACTTAAGTGTGCACATAGCAAGAGGTCTGGGTTAGTTATGCAAAGAAGCATAGTGGCCCTGTTTAATATGGGGGTCTGTTTAGTGTATTGATGGATATAGAAAGCTCTTTCCAGAAAAGACCCCATAACAATGTGGGACTCCTGCTTCTGATACCATGAATCACTTGCTCTGTTCCTACATATGCCTGGTCTGAATAGGCCTCTTTCACACATCCGTTTTTTTGTCAGGCATGATCCGGCGAACACCTGAAGGGACGGATCTGGTGCGGAAATGGAAAAACTGATGCAATGGATCCGGTTTTTTGCTGGATCCGTAGTAGTCCATGATTTCCAGACTCTGGATCAGACTTTTGTTGGATTCCACAAAAGTCTGATCCGGTTCCATTGACTTATTATTTCCGGCCGCCTGATGCGCCGCTTCAGGCACTATCAGGCGGCTCCGGCAAACAAAAAAAAACGTTACATGCACCGTTTTGTCCAGCCGCCGGAATGTACATTTCCGCCGGATCCGGACAAAAACTGATACAACGCAATGACATCAGGCATGATCCGGCGCTAATGAAAGTCAATGGTAAAAAAACACGCATCCGGTACCGGATCCGTTTTTTTAACACGCCAGATCATGCCTGAAGTCAAAAAACGGATGTGTGAAAGAGGCCATAGACAAATGATTGGCCTTGCAGGCACTTGGCCCTGGGTATAAGGTGGCTTTCATCAAATGTCTTTCTAATGGTATGACTGGATCGACCAGTTTGTTTATTTTTAATACATAATTGGACATGAATAAACCTTACAGATTCAAAACATGACATTGATTTGTTAAAGCTTTTACTAGAAAATTGGTCCTCTTCATGAAAAGGCCCAAGAAAGGGGTTTTACACTCCCTGTTATGGCATATGGCTGTAATCAGTGCTCAGAAGTGGCAGTTAGTGATGCACTCAAGCTATGTGCAGAGCAAACTGCTCCCTCAATGTCTACCTAACGAGGCGACCCTATTTGGAGGCTTCGGGATTAGAGCGAGATTGGTAAAGCGACGTCGCATTGTGCAGCTACTATGAATTGGGACTGGGTACATACCCCAGTTGTCATTTGTTAGGATAGTAGTAATCTCTGAATAAATGCTTGCCATGTTCATGCTTTGTTCTCTACATATTGCTGATTGTTCAGTGTCTGTGCAGATTGTATATTTATCTTCATTCTACATTTGAAATATTTGCTTTTCTTTTGTAGGAATCTCTGCTATTTGACTAACTGGAGTGAAATTTCTGGCAGTGGAACTTTATTTTTAAGACTGTCTTGTGTGTGTGCACCAATTAGTGCTCCAAAATGGGGAAAATGAAAGAGCTGAATGAATTTGAACGTGGCATGATAATTGGCACGATCCTTTCAGGCAAGAGTGTTGCAGAGGCTGCGAAATTGCTCGGCTTTTCACGTGCAACAGTGTCTCGCGTGTACAGAGAGTGGTCCAATTCCCAAACAGATGAGGACAAACAGCAGGCGGCTAGTGCCCCGAAACAGGCGGCTTAGTAAATGCTCCAGCGTACCCTAATCTCCACATCATCATGCTGAACAACACGGGTGTGTTTACTTTTATTTGTTCCCAGTGTAAAACCTTGACCTGTTGATGCAGTCTGCTTTATGCAATGATTAGTTTTACAGGCCAGCCTTAAACCTGCTGAATTACTAACTACATACTGTATCAGTTTTAGATGCTATTTTATAAAGTTGTCTACATGCTGGAGATGCCACCTGCTATGTGGCCTCCCAAGATAAAGATGGGGTGCTATATACTGCCTCACTGCTCTTGTTCTTTGTAGCATTTATTCTACATAGGTGCATGTCCCTGGTCTACCTCTATAATATAGAGGTGGCAAAGTGTTCATATCATGTGCGGCCACCTCAGTTCACCCTGTCTGGACTGAGCTGCCAAACCATGCAAGATGAGAGGTCAGAAGAACCCTATATTATAGAGGTAGACCAGGGACATACACTTATGTAGGATAAATGCTACAAAGAACTACAAGGTGTTATATGGGAACTGCCTCGGTGTGGGGCCTGTGGCCACCACTGCAAGACTGGGAATGTAATTATGGATGTGCACTTGTGGCATAACAAGTTATACCCAGGTCAAAGGTGGGATTGTTTGAGCATTCAAACTAGTTCTAAATGTGTCCCCTTTCCAGCTTTGCCCACTTTAAGACTTATTCTTTAAGTGGCCATCACAGGGGGGTATATAAAAGCTCTCTAAAACTCAAGGTAAAAATGTTTTTACTTTGTATCCTGTCGGGAGCAACAGTGCATTGTTTGACTTGTAGTTATTTGCGTCACTGTTTTACTTGTGTATAATAAAACTTGGTCTTATTACAGGAACTTGAGAATCATCTAAAGTCCACTTCCTTTATCTATGGCTTACAATCTGCAGTCTGTCTACCCTGATGGCCAACTATACAAGATCCATCTAAGTTGATGAAGTACTTTTACACCATGTGACTTGGCAGACTCTTCTCGGGTATGCCCTTCTTGACGCTTACACCGGCCTACTGGAGAGCTTGGTAAAATGTGTGCTTGCATAAATATACTATTCAGCTTGTGCACAATATTTAGTCAAGTCTTATTTCCATTCACACACCATATCAATCTAGCCTGTGGAGTTGGGTCCAAAGTTTCAAGAGTGGGTTTGACTCAGTTATTCCTTATGTTCAGATATGTGTAATTATTAGGTATTGTGGCTTTTTTTTGTCCCCCTTCCAGCAGACAGTGGGCCAAAGCATTCACTGCAAATTACTTCAGGCTGCAGCATTATTTACAAATGCCAATGATCAGTCTCAATGGTTATGGTGCTGAGATGTATTAGTAAGAATAGGGGCCATGCACTTAAGTGTCATCCTAGGAGGCTCACTGATATGTGAAGTCTCACATAGTGGTAAAACTATTACAAATTGAATTGCTCCCTATGGGAAAGCCTCGTGATTTTGCAGCCTTTTTAAGAATTTACTAGAACACAACTACTAGTTGATATCTGAGGATTCTCACTACAAATAATGGCTGTAATTTCTCCTAACATAAGCTAAATGTCACGTGGTTCTGTTATTTCCTAACAACCTGCTGGACTGTGCCTGCAAGATCCAGTGCTCTGTACATTACCTTGTAATCTCCAGTAGCCTGATGGCCAGTGCTGGATGACTGCTATGAAGACATGCTTGGGGTACATTCAGACAGTGCCATCAAGTCACATTTTACAAGGTACTTTACTGCACTTTTTAACTATTTCTGACAGCACCCTAAAGGTAAAAACCCCTTTCTAGGGGCATGGATGTAGTGAAAACTGCAAACTGCCATATTTTCCTGCAGTGACCCAATCCCCCATTCATCCAGCACAGGTCATAAAATAAGCGGTGGCTAACCTATTTGTTAAACAACCACTGAGGCATTGTATGTTTCTCTGATGCATGTGTCTCCATCACCTGATCGCTGCGGTCAAAGGCCTTAGCGGTCTTGTGACAGCAGTGATGCCATCACTTTGCTGGAGGGCCTGTGCTGGGATCAGTGGGGGTTCACAGGGGGGACTGCTAGGGAGTACTGTAATAAATGTTGCAGTCAACCCAAGTTGTTGCTAAGGCTGCTTCACAGTAAGCAACTACATGTGCAGGTATCAGACAGCATGTCACCATGTGTTAACACTTGGTGTGCTGACTTGTAACAGCAACTTTATTTCAAGTTTTTATTTAGGTTTGTTTCCATCTAAATGGTCAAAACCCTGGTTAGTCCTGTCTTCTGCCCACTGAAATACTGGTAAACTCCTATAGCACTTCTTTTGTGTGCTTGGATGGTATATCTATGCACCTCTGGGACAGCAAGAAATGGAACAGTCTTATTGCCTAAATGCTAGATCAATCTTTTTATGTGAAGTGTATTGAAGAATTGTTTTTTTGTGGACCAAATGCTCTTATTCTGTGTGCCATTGTAGTGCTGAATATTCCTATTTTGCTTTGAAAAACCTTTTTTGTATCCTTGACTGACATGAATAATAAAAAAAAATTAATGAAATTGACTCTGGCTGTGAATATTAAAGTATAAATAATGCTCAGGAGAATGCCTGGGGTGCTCTATAGAGTAACTGGCTCTTTTTTTTTTCTCTTCAAATTCATTTAGTTGGTATACATAAATCATGGTGAGACTGAATCTCTCAAACCTATTTTACATAAGTGTAGTTTCTCTCTAAATCTTGTATGCCCCTGTGCCTACATCAGGGTCGACAGTTGTTCAGAATCTAGGAGCCAGCCAAAAAATTTAGGAGCCAGAATTTTTTTTTTTTTTTTTTTCATTTCATCATTGCCGCCTCCCCATCATCATCATGGCCTCCCAATCATCACCATGGCCTCCCCCCACCACACAAGCACTCTCACATACACACACACATATCACACCTGTCCGGCGTACTCGCGCTCTGCCACAGCCGGCCGCTGAATGATGATGTCATTCAGCGGCGCTGCTGTGAGGAAGCGCTGCGGCAGCGGAGGCACTGGGAGCGGTGAGTATTGTGCCAGCTGCTGCCGGGGCCCTGAGTAATGGGGGGGGGAGGCAGTGGCAGCGCTGACACCGCTCTCCTCTGCTAACGGGTGCCTGACGGTGAGTGGGGCCCCCCCACCGCCTGCTCAGGGCCCCGACAAACCTGGGCGCCAGGCATGATTTTCTAGGCGCCACTGGCGCCCGGGTTTGTCGAACCCTGGCCTACATATCATTCCTCTTCTCAGTAGTCCCTCTTCAGAGCTGTCCAGCTAGTCCCAGTGTAGAATTTACCTTGTGCTTCTATGCATGCTGCTCCTGAAAAAAAAGGCACAAAAATACTGAAACAAGTGGGCCAATACAAATAACCCACCAGAGTAACTTTGTGGAAATATTTGGTGTTTCATTGTAACTGGCACAAACGTCACCCTACAGTATACCACGAAAGCAAATGGCCTGTAGTAGACATGAGTAAGGGTGTGAGACATGAGAAAATTACTAAAATCAAAGTTGATATTGTAAAAAAAAAAAGTACAATTCCCCTTCCAATACATGCCATTTATGTGGTGGAGCAGGATGATGGTGCTGCCTTGCCTAGTGAACCTCTGATCTGTAAAAGGGTGCATTGGGCCTCTTGCCCTCATTGTTGTACAGTAGTCTGCCTGACCAATTCTATTCTGCAATCAACATCAATACAATTGCCTTTTATAGTGTTGCATTTATTTTTGCATCCAGACAAATTACTATTGAACATTCTCACTCCACCACTGGACCTTAATCAGAATTGGCTCTAGAATGGTACTAGAACACATAGTAAAAAGGAAACAAAATTAAATTAGATGTCATATAATGCATGGTTTTAGAGATGCATATAAAACAAAATTATACTATGTCAAATGTGACTGGTCATGGAAAACATATCCCAGCGACAGCATCATACAGGTGGTTTTAGCACATCTATTTGTATATCGTGGCATTAAGGAAAATACAAAGTGTGAAACAGGAGTGTGCATATTAGATTTGCATCTTTATAATGATAAAGGGTATAAGTGCTTCCATAGTGGTAAAACATCCTAGGGCACCTGGTTCAAAGAGGTACATTAGAGTGCTTCTAAGGTGGCTATGGAATAAATGCCTGAGAAGCTAGCAGTTGTTAACCAGACAACAAATGAAGAGGATAATATGTTAACATTGTTCATGGCTCTAAAAGCCTTCTCGTTCACAAATCAAGTGCCAATTTTTACTAACATTTGTACAATGGGCTGGATAGCCTACTTGAGCACTGGTCACAAACCCATTTGAGTGCCAGGTCTTTTATATTTTACAGTGTTGCATTAGCTGGTTTATAGCAGAGCTAAATTCTCCTACACTTCTCTACAATGGCAGCGCACAATTGTTTGCCTGCTGCTGTCATCCATCTTATGAAACTGCAAATGCTGCTCTATGGTGGAGCTGTTAGAATGGTTCCAATGGCAACTGGAGAGGCATGTGATAAACTGCAGATTTAAGAATGGGTTATATTGGTCCATTGTGATTTTGGGAATACTCCGTTCAGGGCTTTAAAAAATAGAATTGGTCTTACCGGTAACTCTGTTTCTAGGAACCTTTCACGACAGCCATACTGGAGGATGTCTCCCTGCCCTAATAGGGGACAGGAAACATGAGGTTAAATAACCCTCCCCTTCCTGCAGCACCAGTGTTTTTTCTGTACCTAGTAGCGTGTATAGTTACCACTAAGTGCAGGAATCTTCCAATGAAATCATCAGATAGGGAGGGAAATTAGTGCTGTCGTGGAAGGTTCCTAGAAACCAAATTACCGGTAAGACTAATTCTATTTTCTCTAGTCACCTTCCATGACAGCCATACTGGAGTAGTACCAACAACTAATTTCTTAGGGAGGGACTACAGCTTGCAGAACTATACTGAATTTCAGTCTATAATGTCTAGTGAATGTATGTGCAAATTGCTTCTTCAAAGAAAGAGGACTTGTACTCTATAGCGCCACCTATTGGAAGTAGCGATCCTACAAGTCACAATCAACCCTTTAACGAGTCTTGTAATATGACTTAGGATAAAAGCCAAATCAGAATCTCCATTTGCAGACACGGTGTTTCGGACTATTGGTCCTCGTCAGTGCAAAGTAGGAGAGATCTGATTTGGCTAGATGAGAGGCTCTGGACTAGGGTCTAAGGGGTAAGGTTTCTCCTTGTGGAGAGTGACATACCAGCTCTGGCGTGTTGAGGTAAGGAGGCTTATTCGCTGTGCAATGCTCCTCTGGGAAATTTTATATGCAAACTGCCTCTTCAAAAAAAGAGGACTTGTAATCTATAGCGCCACATATTGGAAGTAGCGATCCTACAAGTCACAATCAACCCTTTAACGAGTCTTGCAATATGACTCAGGATAAAAGCCAAATCAGTATCTCCATTTGCAGACACGGTTGTTATGTTTCGGTAGCTGAGGAGGACAGGAACAACAGCAGGGCAGCCGAACACCTGAGATGTTGGTAACTGATGGGTTGCATATTCCTAAACTAACAACACAACTAGAGGTAGCCGTGGAGCGTTCCTCTGTTGATCCTAGACGCCTCATCACAGCCTGAGAGAACTACACCTAAAGGCAGAAAGATGAAAGCTATCTGCCCCGGAGCAGATCCCCAAAGAAAATAGGAAGCCCCCAAACATAATGGCGGTTAGACAAGATGAAAATACAAACATAGGCAGAAAAATAGACTGAGCAAACGCTGGGGCCACAAGCTGACTAAATGGGATAGGACAGGAGAGATTACTTTCTGCAACCCAGAAAATCCTACAAAAATCCAACGATTCTGATTACAAAAATACTGAGATCACACGATCTCGCCACCCACTATATCAGATCTCAGTGTGAACAAAAACCAAGCCGCAGCTGCTGAAAAAACAGAAAAAAGCAAATGAGCAAACAGTGGCTGCAGATAAACTGTGAGGAGCTCAGGCCCCAGGAGGGGACCTGGCTGACCTCCACAAAAGTGCAGAAAACAATGCAAAAAGCAAGCACAAAAAAATATCTTATCTGAAAGCAGGAGATGCAGGCACGACTCCAGCAAACTTCCAAATGAACCAGGAACCACAATTGAGAGAAGAACAATTGATCACTGGCAACCATCATGGGAGGTAACCTCCCTTATATCAGACCAATCAGTGATCCCCGATTGCCACTCCTCGCTGAAAGATTCAGTACGGTCTGTAACCACCAGAGGGAGCCTCTGCTCAGAAACCATCTCTAGCACATTCATAACACACAGTGTTTTGGACTATTGGTCCTCGTCAGTGCAAAGTAGGAGAGATCTGATTTGGCTAGATGAGAGGCTCTGGACTAGGGTCTAAGGGGTAAGGTTTCTCCTTGTGGAGAGTGACATACCAGCTCTGGCGTGTCGAGGGAAGGAGGCTTGTTCGCCATGCAATGCTCCTCTGGGAAACTTTATATGCAAATTGCCTCTTCAAAAAAAGGACTTGTACTCTATAGCGCCACCTATTGGAAGTAGCGATCCTACAAGTCACAATCAACCCTTTAACGAGTCTTGTAATATGACTAAGCCAAAATCAGTATCTCCATTTGCAGACACGGTGAATGTATGGACAGATGACCATGTGGCAGCCCTGTATATCTGCTCAATGGATGCATCCCCTCTCTCTGCCCACGATGTTGATATTGAACGAGTGGAATGGGCTTTCAGATGTGTAGGAGGTGAGCTGCTATGCGATGTGTATGCCAGATTAATAGCCTGCTTGATCCATCTAGCAATTGTATTTTTCGCCACCTTTTTCCCTTTATTCTTTCCGGAAAACTGAATAAATTTTGGTCAATTCTCCAACTTTCAGTTTGCTGGAGGTAGAAAAGAACCACCCTTCGTACGTCCAGGGTGTGGAAATTTTCTTCCTTTGCATTGGACGGATTTGGGCAGAAGGAAGGTAATACAATGTTCTGTTTTCTATGAAAGTCCGAGACCACTTTTGGCATAAAGGAGGGGTCTAGTCTCAAGATGATGCTATCCTCTGTGATAGTTAAATATGGCTCTTGTATTGATAGGGCCTGTATTTCTCCAACACGTCTTGCTGACGTAACTGCGACAAGGAGCACCGCTTTAAGTCTTTTAACGTTATGGATGCTAGTGGTTCGAATGGAGCCTTAAGGTACTGTCACACTAAGCGAGATCGCTACTGTGTCACCGATTTTATGACGCAGTAGCGATCTCGTTAGCGACGTCGCTGTGTGTGACATGTAGCAGCGATGTGGCCCCTGCTGCGATGTCGCTGATCGTTCATGAACGTTCTGAGCCATTTTTTGGTCGTTGGTGTCCCGCTGGTGAGCCTGAATCGCTGAGTGTGACACCCTTTATGAACGACTTTACCAGCGTCGCAGGCGGGACTAGGTTTTCCCAACGACCGCAGAGGTAGTTATACAGATCGCTGATGAGATGTGTTTGGAAGCTAACTAGCAACCACATAGTGATCACACTAGCGATCTCGTTAGGTTGTGTCGTTGTCGTGATCGCTACTGCGATCGCTAAGTGTGACAGTGCCTTTAGTTAAGCCATTAAGCACCAGATTTAGTTGCCAGGGGGAACTTGACTGCGACATTCTGGATGCAGAGATTATGAATTGCTTGATACATCTATGCCCCCCTAGGTCTTGATCAAAATATGCACTAAGGGCAGACACTTTTAGTGTACTGGGAGTGAGACCTAGATTTACGCCCTTCTGAAGAAAATCTAAGATCTGTGCGATGTTAGGATGGAAGGGATCCGGAGTACTTGGGAAGCACCATGATGAAACTTTTTTTATTTTCCACACCTTCCCATAAATGGCATTAGTTACCGGTTTCCTATTTCCCTACAAAGTTCGTATTACTTCTTCAGAAAGACCTTTAGCCCTTAGAATCTCGGTTTCGGTAGCCAAGCCACAAGGTTCAATCTGTGCAGATTTGGGTGTCGTAGAGAACCTTGGTGTAGGAGGTTGTCTTTCTGAGGTAGAAAGACTGGTCCATCCTGAGCCATGTTTACTAGGGCTCCGTGCCAGCTTCTCCCTGGCCACATGGGAGCCGCCAGAATCGTGCTGACCTGCTCTGATTGTACCTTCTGCAATGTCCTTGCGATCATCGGGATTGGTGGGAAAGCGTATGTCCGCTTGAATTTCCAGGGATGGGAGAAGGTGTCTACCCCGCACGCTCCATCGGTGGGACTGAGGGAGAAGAATGTTTCTACCTTCGTGCTCTGACCGCTGGCAAACAGATCCATGTCTGGACTCTTCCCCACCCTCCCCACCTCGATGTTAGGGATGAAAATACTGTTTGGTCCAGGGACCATTCTCCCGGGTGAACGTCCTTCCTGCTGAGGAAGTCTGCCTGTATGTTGTCTGATCCTTTTAGGTGGATTGCTGTTATGGACAGTACATGTTGTTCTGCCCAGGAAAAAAATTTGTAACCACTACCTTTTAGATTGGTATATTTTGTGCCTCCTTGATGTCGAAGGTAGGCCACCGTAGTCACGTTGTCTGAATAGACCTGTACATGGTGATTTTTGAATAAGGGCTGATGCTGCTTTCAGTGCTTCTTCCACCGCTTTTAGTTCCCTCAAATTTGAGGAGCTGGCCCTGATGTTCAGGGGCCACAATCCTTGAAAGTGAGACCCCCTCCACTGTGTCACCCCAGCCTCTCTGGCTGGCGTCCGAGGTCAGTATTTTGAGGGGAAGCTGATCCCAGCTGACCTCTCTTTGGCGGTTTTGACGGTTTAGCCACCACGAGAGGGAGGCTTTCACATGACCCGGAAGGGGGAGTTCTCTTGTTCAGCTTGTTGTGTAATCTTTTCGAACACTGCAGCACGTGCGACTGAAGAGTCCGAGTATGGGCTTGCGCCCAGGATACTGCTTGAATGCACGCCATAAAAGATCCTAGGATAGACATGGCTTCTCTTAGGGTTGGTGCTGTCTGGTCCCTGAATCTGGAAACTTTCTGAACAAGATCGTGTTGTCGCTCCCTAGGTAGGAAGGATGTTCTTGTCTCCGAATCCAGGAGAACACCCAGAAACTTTTTCTTTGAGGGATGCAGATCCGACTTTACTAAATTTGGGATCCAGCCCAGGGACTGTAGGATTCCTAGGGTCTTCCCCACATCTTGTTCTAGGCGAGTTTTGAATGGAGCCACGATCAACAGGTCGTCTAGGTATGGAACTATGCAAATCCCTTGCCGTCGAATGAAGATCATGGTTTCTGCCATAATCTTCGTAAAGACACGTGGTGCTGACGACACTCAGAACGGCAGAACATTAAACTGGTAATGTCTGATACCTTGACCCCGGGACACGGCAAACCTGAGGAACTTCCTGTGGTCCATATGAATCGGCACATGGTAGTAGGCATCCCTCAGATCTATCGTGGCCATTACCCAATTCTGTCCTATGAGAGGGATTGCCGACTTGACCGACTCCATCTTGAACCGCCTGTATTTGACTACCCGATTCAAGAGTTTCAAGTTTATAATAACCCTGTGTTTTCCCGAGGGTTTTACTATCACGAACAGGCGAGAGTAGTGTCCCCTGCCCACCTCTTGTGGTGGCACCGGGGATATCACTCTTGCCCGTAATAGACTCTGTATATCTGCTAGCAGAGATTGTTGTAGATGGGCCTGTAGAGAGGTGATCCTCAGGCACTGGGGGGGGAGGACTCTCGAATTCCTGCCTCAATCAATCGCGAATAGTGTGGAGAACCCATTGGTTCGTGGATATGGACTGCCACTGGGCCAGGAAATTTGATAGTCGGCCCCCGACCGGAGTAGCGTCAGTTTGTCTGTGGTATTTTGTTGGTGATGGGCAAGGATATTTCTTCCTTTGCCCCCTTTCGCATAGCTCCATCGGCCCGTTTTATCCTTCCCCCCCCCCCTTAACTCTGAGTGGACTGCTCCCGGGGGGGGGGGGGGCGAAAAAAAAACATTTTTTTTTTTTTTTTTTAGTTTTTTTCTGTTCTGGGAGTGACTTTTTATCTGTCGCCTTCTCTATTCTCTTATTCTCTCTTCCAGGGCTGGACCAAATACATAGTTACCCTGAAAGGGAATTGCGTAGAGTTTTGATTTTGAAGTAAAGTCCCCTCCCCAAGACTTCAGCCACAGTGTTCTCCTGGCTGAGTTGGAGAGTACTGCAGATTTTGCTGCTACTCGTACGGATTCGGCAGAAGCATCTGCCAAGAATCCCGTTGCTTTTTGTAGTAAAGGGAGTGAATCCAGGATTTCCTCCCTGGAGGTCCCCTGAGTTAAATGGTCCTCCAATGTGCGCAGCCAGCGGAATAGTGATCTTGCTACACATGTCAAGGCTATATTGCCTTTAAGCATGGTTGTAGAGGCCATGCTTTCCTCAGCAAACTTTCTATTTTGCGATCCATGGGATCTTTGAGCTGGGATACATCTTCGAAGGGAAGTGCTGTCTTTTTCGTCACCCTGGACACCTGTACATCCACTTTCGGGACCTCCCATATTGAGCAATCTCCATCCAAGGGGAAGCGATTTTTTTTTTTTTTTTTTTTTTAATTTTTTTTTTTATTCTGATGGGACAGAGTCCTTTCTCAGGTAGGGCCCACTCCTGCATCACAAAATTTCGGATGTTTTAATGAATGGGGAAGTTTTTCTGGTTCTTAGGTTTCAGGCCCCCAAACATCTCATCCTGGATTGAGTATTCCACCTCCTCCAAACCCATAGTGCCCCTTACCATACTAACTAATTCCCCCCCATGTCATCAGATGAGAAATAGTATTTCCAGTTCACCACCTGACGGCACCATGGAGGACGTCCTTATTCTTAGTGGGACAGGAACGAGCGGTTAAAAGGACCCTCCCCTTACCACTCCTCAGTGTTTTTCCTGTCCCACTGAGGATAGGAGCGACGAGCAGAGCCCCTGATCGTGCTAGCAGATGGTGAGGATCGGAGGGGAGGGGCCCAGCCTTTCCCACCCGGTAGATCTGCGCTGATACCTGCAGTTTATCAGGTCCCTCAGCGTTTCCAGTGTATCGCTGCTCCTGGTAGACGGCCCTCTTCCTCCTGACGGGGCTCTCGGTCCGGCGCCATACCGAACTCCGGGCCCAGTCAGCGGTACACAGCGACGCACGCCGGCATCATTCAGCGAGGAGCTACTTCCGGGGTATGGCGTGTCACTTCCGGTCGCGTCACATGCCAGAGACAGGCCGAGGCATGGTCGCGTTGCGCAGGAGCGCGAAGGGGCAGGATCAACCAGGTAAGGAGGATAAAAGGGGTTTTGGTCGGAAAACACCGCCGGCCATCCTGAAAAAGGGAGATTGTAAGCGGTGCAGCGAACGCCTATATGGAAAACGCAGCCAGACTCGAGGGCCCGGAGATCGCACAGGGGCACTTGAGTAGGCTGGTTAAAGTCTGACCTAGTGCCCACAATGGCCTCATATTCCCCTAAATTTACAGGAGAAAATTTCTGTGTTTGTAGGGGGATCAAGCAACCCAGGCAGAAAAGAAGAAACCAGGCAATAGGAGGAAGTGCCCAATTTGTGTAACTAAGCTTCCGGAGGGCTGGCTAAAACCATTATGCGACGCCTGCACATATAAAGTCGTCGGAGAAGAGCAGACATCCTTGTTAACCAATATGAGGTCCATGATAAGGCAGGATGTCCAAGCATCCATTTCAGGCTTGAACCTTCCTTGCCTCAGCCAATCAGAAGGCCCGGAAGAGGCCTAGGGAACCTAGTCCTTCGGAGGAAGAGGACGGTGAGGATTCAGAACAGAAAGAGGAACTGTCAAATAGGGGGAAAAATGGGATTATACCTACCGTTAATTCAGTTTCCAGGAGTCCATCCTGACAGCACTATGGAGCACGTCCTCCTCCTCCTTACAGGGACAGGAAAGCACACGAGAGGTTAAAAGGTCCCACTCCTCCCCCTATACCTCAGTGATTTGACAAGTACCATACCATGGATCAATGCAAGTGATAACATTTTAATTTACTTAAACATATTACATCATATGAATTAGCATATATAACAAGATAGACAAGGGAGGGAACTAACCGTGCTGTCAGGATGGACTCCTGGAAACCGAATTAACGGTAGGTATAATACCCATTTTCCAGGACGTCCCCCTGACAGCACTATGGAGAGTACCAAAGAAACCCTCCTTAGGGTGGGACTACGGCCTGTAATACTTTTCTACCATATGCCGTATGCTGTCCTGACAGCACATCTAATTTGTAGTGCTTGCAAAAGGTATTTACTCTAGCCCAAGAGGCTGCTTTACAAATTTGTTCTAATGATGCTCCTGCTCTCTCAGCCCATGATGCTGACAAGGCTCTGGTAGAATGGGCTCTTATCTTTATAGGACAAACTACACCTTCAGATGTGTAAGCTTTTGTGATTATAGTGGTAATCCATCTTGCAATGGATGCTTTGGAAGCTTTTTTACCCCTATTTTTACCTCCGAACAAAATAAACAAATTAGTGTCTTTCCTCCAGACTTGAGTGGCCTCCAGCTAATCAATCACTGCCTGTCTAACATCCAGGGAGTGTAAGGCTTGTTCTTTAATGTTTAATGGTTTTTCACAAAAAGACGGGAGTACGATTTCTTAATTGCGATTTTGCAAAGAAGCTACCTTGGGCATGAAAGCAGGATCTAGTTTTAATACTATGTGATCCTCTCTGATCTGCAGATATGGGTCTTTAATGGATAATGCTTGAATCTCCCCTATTCTCTTGGCTGTGGTGATGGCTACCAAAAAAGCTGTTTTCATCGATAAGAGTGAAATAGGCAAATCCTTATTTGGTGTGTAAGGAGTTTTACAAAGTGCCGCCAGAACTAGATTTAAGTCCCAGGGGGGAGATAATTGTCTTATAGTGGGCCGCAATCTTTGGATTGCTTTGACAAATCTAACTACCCAAGGATGTGAGGCTAATGGATAGTCCATGTAAGTACTTAATGCCGAGATCTGCACTTTAAGTGTACTAGGTCTAAGACCCATATTAAAGCCTGCCTGAAGGAAATCCAGTACTCGAGGAATATCCGGGACTCCGGCTACAACATCGGACCTGCCACCTTCCAGACAGAACCTCTTCCAGATTTTATAATATACTGCCGAAGTTACAGGTTTTCTGCTGGCCTGGATCGTTAGATACAACAGGAAAAAATTGGAATTAAATAATAAATATAAAAAAATATAAAAAATATATATCTAAATAATAAAATATAAATTATACTCCAAAATAAATTCCTATAAAAGGATGGCAGACCATCCGGAAAATGAGATAGAAAAACCCAAAGGATATAGTATAATGAAGCACCCACACAGTGTAGACAGGGTGGTAAAGAAAAATGACAACAAGAATAATATGTACCAAGATAATTAAATTTTATTATACAAGTGACACATCAATAATAACAAAGCATAACATAGATAATTTTAATGTTAAAATATATAAAATATATATATAAAAAGGTAAGGGGACCCTGACGAAGGTCTATATACCGAAACGCGCGTCGGGGCGCGTGGTGAGAACCCCCTTGTGCCGGTTTATGCTCCCAGGTAACTTCTTTGATTTTATGCCGCCTGCCATTACTTCTATCTGGGTTGGTTGTTTCACTGTGCTTCCCCAGTACTCTCACCTGTATCATATTATTTGGCACTGTGTGATTTCCTTTGCGGTTTTATTTGCACTATGTTGCTTATTATTTTAGCACCTGCTGTTTAGCGATTGCACATATAATATATTTTATATAGTTTTTTGGTATATTTCCCATTTTGGGAGTTTTTCTTGGACAGGCAAATCATCTCTTTTTTTATTATTTTACCTGGTCATACAGTTGAGCTTCTATTTCATTGTGCTTTATGCACATGTTTATTTGGGGGTTCTTACCTTTTTATATATATATTTATATATTTTAACATTAAAATTATCTATGTTATGCTTTGTTATTATTGATGTGTCACTTGTATAATAAAATTTAATTATCTTGGTACATATTATTCTTGTTGTCATTTTTCTTTACCACCCTGTCTACACTGTGTGGGTGCTTCATTATACTATATCCTTTGGGTTTTTCTATCTCTGGCCTGGATCGTTGTTATCACCTGATCTGATAGACCACGAGCTTTTAGAATGTCCCGTTCAGGATCCAGTCTGACAGGTGCAATCTTTCTGGGTCCTGGTGTAGAACTGGTCCCTGGTGAACTATGTCCTTCCACCGGGGAAGCTCGATTGGTTCTTCTGTGGTCATGGCACCTAAAAGTGGAAACCAGCTCCTCCTTGGCCAGAACGGAACTATTAGTACAACTCTCGCTCCGTCTTCTCGTATCTTCCTCAGAACAGCTGGTATCAGTGCTATTGGTGGGAATGCATAATTTAGAGGTTCGTTCCACCTCTGACTCAAGGCATCTACCCCTTCTGGATTGTCCGCTGGGTTCAGCGAATAAAATCTTGGTAGTTTCGAATTTTTCCTTGTAGCAAATACAGTCATGGCCAAAAGTTTTGAGAATGACACAAATATTAATTTTTACAAAGTCTACTGCTTCACTTTTTCTAATGGCAATTTGCATATACTCCAGAATGTTATAAAGAGTGATCAGCTTAACAGCAATTACTTGCAAAGTCAATATTTGGCTAGAAAATGAACTTTATCCCCCAAAACACATTTCAACATCATTGCAGCCCTGCCTTAAAAGGACCAGCTAACCTCTTTTCAGTGATTGCTCCATTAACACAGGTGTGGGTGTTGATGAGGACATGGCTGGAGATCAATCTGTCATGATTAAGTAAGAATGAGACCACTGGACACTTTAAAAGGAGGCTGGTGCTTGGCATCATTGTTTCTCTTCTGTTAACCATGGTTATCTCAAAAGAAACACTTGCAGTCATCATTGCAATGCACAAAAATGGCCTAACAGGGAAGAGTATCGCAGCTAGAAAGATTGCACCTCAGTCAACAATCTATCGCATCATCAAGAACTTCAAGGAGAGAGGTTCCATTGTTGCCAAAAAGGCTTCAGGGCGCCCAAGAAAGACCAGCAAGCGCCAGGACCGTCTCTTAAAAGTGTTTCAGCTGCGGGATCGGGCTACCAGCAGTGCAGAGCTTGCTCAGGGATGGCAGCAGGCAGGTGTGAGTGTATCTGCACGCACTGTGAGGCGGAGACTCTTGGAGCAAGGCCTGGTCTCAAGGAGGGCAGCAAAGAAGCCACTTCTCTCCAGAAAAAACATCATGGACAGACTGATATTCTGCAAAATGTACAGGCAGTGGACTGCTGAGGACTGGGGTAAAGTTATTTTCTCTGATGAATCCCCTTTTCGATTGTTTGGGACATCAGGAAAACGCCTCATTCGGAGAAGACAAGGTGAGCGCTACCACCAGTCTTGTCTCATGCCAACTGTTAAGCATCCTGAAACCATTCATGTGTGGGGTTGCTTCTCAGCCAAGGGAATCGGCTCTCTCACAGTCTTGCCTAAAAACACAGCTATGAATAAAGAATGGTACCAGAATGTCCTCCAAGAGCAACTTCTCCCAACCCTCCAAGAGCAGTTTGGCGATCAACAATGCCTTTTCCAGCATGATGGAGCACCTTGCCATAAAGCAAAGGAGATAACTAAATGGCTCAGGGAACAAAACATAGAGATTTTGGGTCCATGGCCTGGAAACTCCCAGATCTTAATCCCATTGAGAACTTGTGGTCAATCATCAAGAGACTGGTGGACAAACAAAAACCTAAAAATTCTGACAAAATGAAAGCATTGATTGTGCAAGAATGGACTGCTATCAGTCAGGATTTGGTCCAGAAGTTGATTGAGAGCATGCCAGTGAGAATTGCAGAGGTCCTGAAGAAGAAGGGTCAACACTGCAAATATTGACTTGCTGCATTAACTCATTCTAACTGTCAATATAAGCTTTTGTTACTCATATGTTTGCAATTATTATATTTCTGTCTGTGATAAAAACATCTGTCAAATACACATAAAAACCAGAGGGCAGCAGATCATGTGAAAATATAATATTTGTGTCATTCTCAAAACTTTTGGCCATGACTGTAGATCTATCTGAGGTGTTCCCCATCGTTGACATAATAAATGGAAGACCTCCTGGCTTAGCTCCCACTCGGTCGGGTAGATATTCTGTCTGCTTAGATAGTCCGCTACTAAGTTCTGCGAACCTTCCAGGTGTACTGCGGTTATAGAAAGGACCGTACGTTCTGCCCATACGAATATCTTCTCTGCTAGATCCTGCAGAGTTCTGTATCGAGAGCCTCCCTGATGTTTGATGAAAGCTACTGCTGTCATGTTGTCCGACAGGATCTTGACATGCTGGTTTTTTAAACGGTCTTGATTTCTTCTTAAAGACTCCCAAACTGCATACAGCTCTCGATAATTTGACGACATTCGTCTGATTTTTTTCTGGCCATTTGCCCTGAAGAATCTTCCCTTCTAAGTGGGCTCCCCATCCCCATGCGCTTGCGTCTGTAGTTATTACTATATATGGGGATGGAATCCAGAGAACTCCTCTTCTGAGGTTTCTGCTCTACATCCACCAAATTAATGATCTCTTCACTTTTGCAGAGAGGTGGATCTTTTTGTCTAGGGATGATTGATGACGACCCCACAATGATAGAACCTCTTTTTGTAAGGGTCTTGAATGAGCCTGAGCCCACCTGACGCATGGTATACATGATGTCATTACTCCCAGAACCTGCATAGCTCTTCGTATGGTAACTCGGCTCTTCACCATCTCTGCAACTTTCTTTTTCAAGGATTTTTGCTTGACTTCTGGCAAGAAGGCTGTCCTGGATCTGGAATCCAGGAGTACCCCTAGAAATACTCTTTTTGAACTGGGTGTTAAATGAGATTTTTCTCGATTCACCACCCAACCGAGAAACTCCAGCACCGCCACCGTTCGTTCTGTGTGATGATTTAGAATTTCTGCTGTTCGAGCCACTAAAACAAAGTCGTCCAAGTAAGGTATTACTATGATTCCTTGGTTTCTCAGATAGGCTACGACTTCTGATATTAGCTTCGTAAAAACTCTGGGAGCAGAAGCTAGCCCGAACGGAAGGCCTTGGAACTGGAAGTGGCAGGTGCAGTCCGGTAGACTTACGGCAAATCTTAGAAGTTCCTGCGAGGCTGGATGAATCGGGACCTGATAGTACGCACTTTTTAAGTCTAGGGTACACATTACCGAGTTTTTGTCTATCAACGGGATTGCCGACCTTATTGACTCCATTCTGAATCTCTTGTAACGAACAAACTTGTTCAATGGTTTGAGATTCAGAATTGTTCGCGACTCGCCTGATGGTTTCATTATTGGAAAAAGAGAGGAATAATGCCCCATCTTTTCCTCTGACCCGGGAACTGGCACTATGACTTCGGAAGAGATTAGGTCTCGAAGATCTCGAAACATTCCTGAATTTGCCTGAACCACAGTGGGAGATATGTATCTCTGGGTCGGATAGGATACCAGTTCTATTCTGTAACCTTCTTTTATAGTTTGTAAAACCCACTCGTTTTTGGTGACCTGCTTCCAGTTCTCTGCAGAGAACAAGAGTCTGCCCCCTATGTGCCTGGCGTTATTGTTTCCTAGATTTTGATGAAGATCCAAATAATGAGCTCCTATTTCCTCTATTTTGAGTGTAGGAACCCTTATATGTTCCCCTGCTAGCTCTTCCTGTGTCCTTATAAAATGGTTGTCTACGGAAAGCTGTTTTTTTCCGAAAGGACTGAAACTTTTTGGGTTTTTCCTCTGGAAACCCTTTTTTGCTATCTGATGCCTCTAGGATATCGTCTAACGCTTGACCAAATACCTTTGATCCTGCAAAGGGTAAGGAACATAACTTATTTTTAGAGGCATTATACCCCGACCAGGATTTTAATCAAATAACTCTACGGACTGCATTAGACAATGAACTATTTCTGGCTGAAAACCTGACTGACTCAGCCGAGGTATCTGCCAAAAAAGCCGTTGCTGATTTAATAAGAGGAAGCGACTCTAGTATTTCAGCTCTAGGGGTCTTGTTGGCTATTTGTTCCTCCAACTGACCCATCCAAAAAAACATAGACCTTGCTACCGAAGTAGCCGCAATATTGGTTCTTATTAAAGCCGCCGATGATTCCCAAGCCCGTTTAAGAAGGATGTCCGCCTTTCGGTCCATGGGATCTTTAAGACTTGAAGAGTCCTCAAATGGAATCGATGTCTTTTTCGCCACTTTTGCAATTGGCACATCAACTTTAGGAATTTCTTCCCACAGTTTTGAGTCCTCAGGATCAAATGGAAGACGACTTTTAAGGTCACGTGACATTACCAGCCTCCGCTCTGCGTCCTTCCATTCACTCAGAATCATAGTTTTAATATGGTCACTTATAGGAAAAACTTTCTGTATCTGAGCTGTGAGACCTCCAAACATCAAATCCTGTCTGGATTGAGGCCGTGGGACATCTTCCATATGCATTGTATTTCTCACTGCCTGGACAAGATCTTCCGTATCTTCCACCGGGAATAGGTACCTCCTGGCCTTTTCCTGGTTTTCTGCCTGTACTTCACCTTCTTCCTGCTCCGAATACTGTATATCTGAATTTTCTTCTGATTCCGGTTCCAGATCCTCTTCCAACTCCCACCTAGGTCTCTTACGGCATGGACCCGGACTAGTGGGCTGCTGTTGTGAACTAGCAGATAACGATGCCTGCACTTCTTCCCTAATCAGGATCTTCAAGTCAGATAATAATGAAGATCTTTCTTGCTCCAAAACTGCTGCTGTACAAGAACAACAGACCGGTTTTTTATAAGCGTCAGGAAGCTTCGTGTGACATGCTGAACAGCGATTAGATTTCACCGAGGCTTTGCCTGATTTTTTCACTGCCTGCAGAGACGTCGATGAAGTATCCTTGTCCCCCGCATCCTCCTCTCTGGATTTCTCAGACTCCATGTCCTTCCGCAGAAAAGTTTCACCTTGCTGCCTTGGGACTGCTATGGTGGCTACAGCGCGTTCTCTGTGTTAATTCCCAGAATGGCGCTCAGCAGTTCAAACGCCACCATACACGCGCTCCTAATATAGCGCTTCTGCGACGTCTTTAGCGCCACCCCTACTGCGTTCCACCCTTTTCATACCTTTTGCGTTCCACTCCGGAACGCATGAAGTTTAGTGGTGCACCTGCGTTTCCAAATGCGACGCTCTTCGGCCTTCCTGAACGTCCTGATTCCTCGCGTTTGCGTCACCGGAAGTGACGCTCAGCTCCCAGCCGAGGCCTGTTCGGCGTTCCTCCCTGGACCAGGAGGAAGACGCCTGAGCCGAGAGCCTCCCACCGGGAGGAGCGGCTCTTACCCGGGAGCTCGTCCGCCCCCGGTCTTTGGAGCAGAGGACCTCTTGACAGGGGGAAGGATTGGACGAACCGCACGATCCCCCTGGGTCCGGTAAGCTGCGCAGCGATCTCTCATGTGTCCCTCCATGCAGGGACAGGAAAAACACTGAGGTATAGGGGGAGGAGTGGGACCTTTTAACCTCTCGTGTGCTTTCCTGTCCCTGTAAGGAGGAGGCGGACGTCCTCCATAGTGCTGTCAGGGGACGACCTGGGAAAATATATTTTCTCATCAGCGGACACAGACGAGTTGCTCCAAGCAGTCCGTGACACTATGCAAGTATAGGACGTGCCAGAGGAAACATCTGTTCAGGATGAAATGTTTGGGGGACTACAATCCCAGATCTCCAGGGTATTCCCAGTCAATAGCCACATCCGACCCATGATCCTGAAAGAATGGCAGGAGGCGGAGAAAAGACTTATAATCCCTAGGGACTTCAGGCTCAGGTTGCCATACAACCCAGATGACATCAAAGCTTGGGATGACGTCCCTAAAGTGGACGTACCAGTAGCTAAGGTGGCAAGAAAATCGTCAGTTCTGTTCGAGGATTCATTGAGTCTAAAATAACCTATGGATCGGAAGGCAAATGGCCTACTAAGAAGGCGGCTATTATCTGTGCTAATATTGCAGCCACATCAGTCGCCTGATCTATATACCTCTTTGTAGATGACTTAGAGCATCACCTCAAAGCCAAAACCCAAGGGAGATCATTCTTAAATCCCTGCCATTACTGAAACTCGTCACGGAGTTTATGGCGGATGCCTCCGCAGAATCAGTACGCTTTGCAGCCAGGAGCGAATCTTTATCAAACGCGGCCAGACGAGCGATCTGGCTTAAGACGTGGTCGGGGGGACACCCATTCAAAAAATAAATTATGCGCCATCCCCTTCTCGGGTGGTAAAATGTTTGGGCCAGTTCTAGACGATATATTAGAAAAGGCCTCTGACAAAAAGAAGGGGTTTCCCGAGGAAAAAAACAAAAATATCAGCCCTTTCGGAGATCCCGGCCTGGTCAGGATCCAGACTATAAAGGGAAGGGAAAGACAGGTAGATGGAGCTACCCCAAAGGGGGAAGGGGTAGAGATTCCATCTTTGGAGCTATAGCAGGGGCCCACAGAAAATGACGCTATCAGAGTGGGGGGCCGGATAAGATACTTCTTGGTAGGTTGGCAGAAGGTCTCTCAGCCCTTGGATTCTCTATACGGTCAGCCAAGGTTATACTCTAGAGTTTACCAGCAAGCCGCCAGAGAGGTTTGTGACCACCAAATCCCAACCCTCTCTGACCGCATCTATGTGCACGGATGTGGACTCAAACTAAAAGTGATAGTCCCAGTTCCCCCGGCAGAAAAGCAGGGGACATTCGAGGCTATTTTAGCTTAAAAAGCCGTCGGGACAGTCCAGGACTATCATAAATCTCAAACCACTGAATCACTATATAAAATACAAAAGATTCTAAATGGAATCAATAAAGAGCACCATTCCTCTGATAGACAGAGACATGGTAATGTGCACGCTAGACTTGGAAAACGCATACTACCATGTGCTGATCCATCCAACCTATCAAAGATATCTCAGATTTGCCCTGGCACACCAGTGAACAGTCCATCATTTTCAATTTCAAGCCCTTCCTTTCGGGTTAGCTTCGGCCCCCATAATTTTCACGAAATTAATGGCGGAAGTAGTAGCGTGGTTGAGGAATCAGGGAGTAACAATAGTACCCTATTTGGACGATTTCCTGGTGGCACTAGGGACCGAGAAACCGCTCAGGGCCGATTGTCACACCACAATCTCCATTCTTCAGGAGCTGGGGTGGATAGTAAACTGGAAGAAGTCAAGCTTAGTCCCACAAACCAGATGTCATGATCCGTTCCAGGGTTTAGTCCTGTCTGCCCTTGGTCCGGGCGGATCATGTCAAGAGTTAACTTTGCTCTGCCTCATTCTGGGTTCAGGTTGGCTATTTAGCTCTCACACATCCTGCTAGCAGTGTGAGCTATACTGCTACCTTCGGCTTGTGAACCTGACTGGTAACCCTTGATTTGTCCTGCTGTTATCCCTGACTTGTCCCGTGTCTGTTGTTTCCCTCTGTCTGCCCTGTTCCCTGCATTTCCCTGTTTGATTCTCTGGTTTTTGACTCGGCCTGTATTCGGACTCGCTTCTGCTTTCTGTCTTTGTCTTATCTGCTTCTGACCGTTGCTGACCTCCTGGCTTTCTCCTGACCACGCATATTGCTTATTCCTTTTGTCCTGCTGCCTCTGTACGGTTTTGACTTGGCTTGCCTGACCACGCTCTCGCCACTTGGTGGCGCCTGTGTTTCTGCTCTGTAGAGGACTTGCTGAGACCTGTGATACTTCAGTTGACTGATTATTCCTGACTCAGTTTTGGACGTTTTTGCTGCCACCTGGTGGTGGTTTTGGCTGCTGCAGTGCAGGCCTACTCTGGTAGTGTGTAATCCCTTCTCCCCTCTGTAACCTACAGGTGGAGCACACACTAGCCTGCATTACAGCTGCATGACATTATAGCTCACCCCTACATATAAAGGGATTTCTGCATTTTTTTTTCTCTGCTCTGTTTGCTATGGATCCGCTCCATACCTTGGCAGATCACATGATTAGTTTGGCATTGATTATGCAAGACCTATTTGTGCAACAGAGGGAGCTTTCTAACACAGTAATATCGTTGCAGACTGACTGTAAGCACTCTAACACTGTCGATGTTTCTTTGCACTCTCCTGAACCTACAGTAAAGCTCCCAGATACCTTCTCCGGGGAGAGGGAGAAATTCAGTACTTTCAGGGAGAGTTGCAAACTATGGTTTTCACTTAGTCCCCTATCTTCTGGTGATGAGAGTCAGCGGGTGGGGATAATCATTTCCTTATTGCGGGAGGGACCTCAGTCGTGGGCTTTCTCTCTACCTGCTTCTGCCCCTGAACGTGTGTCTGTGGACAGATTCTTTGAGGCTTTGGGACTAATTTATGATGAACCAGACCGGGTCAGGGTAGCAGAGGACATGATCATGGGTCTCTCTCAGAATGAACTCACTGCTGAACAGTATTGTTCTGAGTTCAGGAGGTGGTCTGTTGAGGTGTCCTGGAATGACTCTGCTCTAAGACGCCTGTTTGAGAGAGGATTATCGGATCATCTCAAGGACGCGCTGGCCCTTCATATGCCGCCCAGTTCCCTAGAAGAGGCCATGACCCAGGCCATTCGTATGGACCGGAGGTTACGGGAGAGAGGAATTATCCAGCATGAGATTCCCGTATTGCCTGCCAAGTCTGAGGTGGTATCATTCAAGGAGACTATGGAAGTTGGTACCATTAATTTCAAGGAGAAAGAGAGGAGACGGCGACGAGATGAGAAATTATGTTTTTATTGTGGAGATCCGGGACATTGGAAGACGGACTGCCCCTCTTGTCCATCAAATAAGGAGCTGCCGTGTCTGGGTGATGATCTAGGAGGTCATCGAGACTCTCAGGTACCATTTTCATCTTTTCAGAAAATTTTGCTAGAGGTGGAACTGTGTTATGGAGGTGGTAGTGCTTCCACTCCAGCATTTGTGGACTGTGGATCTTCCATGAATTTCATTAACTCTAGTATGGTGTCCAAGTTAAAGTTAGGGACAGACAGGCTAGAGACTCCCATCTATATCGTTGCAATTGATAAGACACCGTTGGCTCAAAATGTCATTAAGTTTGTCTCTGAGGAGTTCCTCCTCAAGGTGGGTTCCTTACATCAGGAACGAATTTCATGTTATGTTATGAATAATCTTCCTGCAGGACTGGTGTTGGGGTTCTCCTGGTTGCAGAGGCATAATCCTGTTATTGACTGGGGATCTCGTGATATTGTTAAATGGGGTCCTAATTGTTCCAATGGTTGTCTTTCTGCTGTTTTTGTGTCTGACATCAGTCCGGAGGGTATTCCGGAGTACCTGAAGGACTTTGGGGACGTGTTCTCCGAAAAAGAGGCTGAGGTTTTGCCACCCCACCGTCCTTATGATTGTGCAATTAATCTTATTACTGGTTCTAAATTGCCCAAAGCCCGTTTGTACAATCTTTCTGGCCCGGAACGTACTGCTATGAAAAACTATTATCTCTGATAGCCTACGCAAAGGTCACATCCGTCCCTCTGTCTCACCTGTGGGCGCGGGATTCTTTTTTGTTAAGAAAAAAGATGGTGGTTTACGCCCGTGCCTCGATTTCCGAGAACTAAATAAAATTACGGTGAGAAATACCTACCCTCTCCCACTCATTCCTGAACTTTATAACCAAGTGTCTGGGGCTAAGTGGTTTTCCAAACTTGATCTCAGGGGAGCATATAACCTTATCCGTATTCAGGAAGGGGATGAGTGGAAAACGGCATTTCTCACCTCTGAAGGTCTGTTTGAAAATTTGGTCATGCCCTTTGGTCTCACAAACGCGCCCGCAGTATTTCAGAACTTCATGAATGATGTTTTCTCTGATTTTATTGGGCGCTTTATGGTTGTATACTTGGATGATATCCTTGTTTTCTCACCTGACAAGGAATCCCACATTGGTCATCTACGTGCTGTTCTTCACAGGTTACGGGGTAATTCTCTGTTTGCTAAACCCGAGAAATGTTTGTTTTGTGTCCTAGAGCTTTCCTTTCTGGGGATTATCCTTTCGGCCAATGGGTTTCGGATGGATCCCGGAAAGGTACAGGCTGTTGTTGATTGGGTGCAACCCAGAGACCTCAAGGGGTTGCAGCGTTTTCTGGGTTTCGCCAATTATCGAAAATTCATCAAGGGGTTTTCTCAGGTGGTCAAACCACTCACCGATCTCACTCGCAAGGGGGCTGATCTCAAAGTTTGGTCAACATTAGCAGTTGAAGCATTTGTTACACTAAAGAAATGTTTTATGTCTGCTCCTGTATTGGTTCAGCCCGATCCATCTGAACCGTTCATTGAAGAGGTGGACGCATCTGAGGTGGGAGTGGGGGCTGTGTTGTCACAGGGACCCGTTACCTTGACTAATTTAAGACCATGTGCCTTTTTCTCCCGGAAGTTCCCTTCTGCGGAGAGGAACTATGATGTGGGTAACCGGGAGTTATTGGCCATAAAATTGGCTTTTGAAGAATAGAGGCATTTTTTGGAGGGGGCGGTTCATCGGGTCACGGTTATCACGGATCACAAAAACTTGTCTTATCTTGAATCTGCTAAACGGTTGACTCCTAGACAGGCTAGGTGGTCGCTTTTTTTTTCTCGTTTTCATTTTTCAATCACTTTTCGGCCTGGTTCCAAGAATGTCAAGGCTGATGCCTTATCTCGCAGTTTTGATTCAATATCACCCCCTGAACCTCCTTCCTCCATTCTTCAGCACGGGGTGGTTGTTGCGGGGGTGTCCTCTGAATTGGAACAGGAAATTCAGAAGGCTCAGTCTCTTGCTCCTTCCTCTTTGCCTGATAATAAACTCTTTGTTCCCGTTCAATACAGGTTGAGGGTTCTCCGGGAATTCCATGATTCTGCTCTCAGTGGACACCCGGGGATCTCAGCCACTCGGAAAGCCATTGCTAGGCTATTTTGGTGGTCCTCCATGAACTCTGATATCACTATGTTTGTGTCTGCTTGTGATACCTGTGCCCGTGCTAAGAGCTCACATAACCGGCCGGGGAATTGGTGCCATTGCCAATTCCAGATAGACCTTGGACTCATTTGTCCATGGACTTCATCACTGATCTCCCTCCTTCTAATGGCAAAACTGTAATCTGGGTAGTGGTTGACAGATTCAGTAAACAGGCGCATTTTGTACCTCTGGCAGGATTGCCTAATGCTGAGACACTATCTAGGTTGTTTGTTGAGCACGTTGTACGACTGCATGGCGTGCCTTTGAGTGTGGTTTCTGATAGAGGGGTACAATTTGTGTCCAAATTTTGGAGGGCATTTTGTAAAAGACTGGGTATTTGCTTAAACTTCTCCTCTGCTTACCATCCTGAGACCAATGGGCAGACGGAGAGGACCAATCAGTCACTCGAACAGATTTTGAGGTGTCTTGCTATGTCTCAGCAGGATGATTGGTGTTCTTCATTGCCCGTGGCTGAATTTGCATTCAATAATCGGATTAACCAGTCCACTGGCACCTCTCCATTCTTTTGTAACTATGGTTTTCACCCCCATTTTGGCGAATTTTCTAGGCTGGATTCAGGATGTCCAGGGGCTGATACGGCAGTACAAAGATTGGGGGAGGTGTGGAGGGAGGTCCAAAAGAACATTGGGGAGGCTCAGGGCAAACATAAATTTTTTGCGGATAAGCGACGGTCTGTAGGACCTATGTTCCTGGTGGGAGATAAAGTATGGTTGTCCACCAAGAATATTCGTCTAAAGGTTCCCTCTGCTAAGCTAGGTCCCAGATTTATTGGTCCTTACGAGATCATGGAGGTGGTCAATCCTGTTGCCTTTCGGTTACGCCTTCCTCTGTCACTCCGGATCCCCAATGTGTTTCATAAATCCCTTCTTAAGTCATTTGTACCATCTTCCACAGGGCCTCCATCCCCTCCGCCTCCTGTCTCTGTGGATGGTCAGACCGAGTTTGAAGTGGAACGGATTGTGGATTCGCGTAGGGTCCGTAGTTCACTTCAGTATTTGGTCCATTGGAAGGGTTATGGTCCTGAGGATCGATCTTGGGTCCTGGCGCGATCGGTACATGCTGATCGATTGGTTCGGGCATTTCACGCACGTTATCCTGGGAAGTCTGGGGGTCCGGTGGCCCCACCTTGAGAAGAGGGTACTGTCATGATCCGTTCCAGGGTTTAGTCCTGTCTGCCCTTGGTCCGGGCGGATCATGTCAAGGGTTAACTTTGCTCTGCCTCATTCTGGGTTCAGGTTGGCTATTTAGCTCTCACACATCCTGCTAGCAGTGTGAGCTATACTGCTACCTTCGGCTTGTGAACCTGACTGGTAACCCTTGATTTGTCCTGCTGTTATCCCTGACTTGTCCCGTGTCTGTTGTTTCCCTCTATCTGCCCTGTTCCCTGCATTTCCCTGTTTGTCTGTTTGATTCTCTGGTTTTTGACTCGGCCTGTATTCGGACTCGCTTCTGCTTTCTGTCTTTGTCTTATCTGCTTCTGACCGTTGCTGACCTCCTGGCTTTCTCCTGACCACGCATATTGCTTATTCCTTTTGTCCTGCTGCCTCCGTACGGTTTTGACTTGGCTTGCCTGACCACGCTCTCGCCACTTGGTGGCGCCTGTGTTTCTGCTCTGTAGAGGACTTGCTGAGACCTGTGATACTTCAGTTGACTGATTATTCCTGACTCAGTTTTGGACGTTTTTGCTGCCACCTGGTGGTGGTTTTGGCTGCTGCAGTGCAGGCCTACTCTGGTAGTGTGTAATCCCTTCTCCCCTCTGTAACCTACAGGTGGAGCACACACTAGCCTGCATTACAGCTGCATGACACCAGAGTAAGATTTTTAGGAGTCATGTTAGACTCCCATACCAGAACCTCTTTTTTACCAGACGAGAAGCAGCTGTCCCTCACGGAGAACATTCGCCGGTTCGTGAAAAAGACTTGTTCCATCAGAGAGGCCATGGCAGTACTAGGCCGGATGACGGCATGCATTCCTTGTGTGAGATGGAGCCAGTTCCACTCACGGAAATTACAGCAACAGATTCTTCGGTCCTGGGACATAAGGCAGTGTTCCCTGGTCAAGAAGATAACACTATCCTCGATAGTGAGAAGATCGCTGGGTTGGTGGAGCGTACAGAAGAACCTCGGAGTAGGGGTACCCTGGATTCTCACACTTTCCCTCACGGTCACCACAGATGCCAGTCAGACCGGTTGGGGCAGACATGTGGAGAGAGTCTACTTTCAGGGTCAGTGGGATCCAGAGACAAGTACAAGGTCATCAAATTTCAGAGAGCTGTTCGCAATTTGGAAGGTTCTCCTACACGCCAGGGGGAGGCTCAGAGGGAAACACGTAAAGATACTTTCCGACAACACGACGGCAGTGGCATTCCTAAAACATCAAGGAGGGCCAAGACCCCGGCGCTACAGCATCTAGCAGACCAAATCTTCAGATGGGCGGAGAAGTCGGTAGAATCCATCTCAGCAGTTCATCTGGGGGGAGCCCAGAATCAGGTGGCCGACTTCTTGAGGAGGACGACAGTAAACCTGTCCGAATGGGAGCTGAACTCAAGTTTTCAAGATGGTTTGCTAACGGTGGGGAACACCTCAGGTGGAACTCTTTGCCAGCAGGGAAAATACAAAATTGAGAACATTTTTCTCACTGAATCCATTGGACAGTGCAGCAGGTATAGACGCTCTTATCGCAGCATTGGGGAGAGGACTTTTATACGCCTTTCCACCATTTCCTCTGATTCCAAGGATGTTAAGGAAGATACGGGAAGACCGAGCGACAGTGATAGTAGTGGTCCCATTCTGGCCCAAAAGGAGTTGGTTTTCGCTCCTAAACAGATTGGCGATAGAAGAGCCCATACATTTCCCAGAGAGGGAAGATCTACTATACCAGGGTAAAGTTACTCATTCCAATCCAGACCCACTATGGTTGTCGGCATGGATCCTGAGCGCCAGATCTTGAGATCCAGAGGTCTTTCGGAAGATGTAATTTCAACTATACAAGTAAGTAGGAAGCCAGTAACTACAGCCATATATAACAAGATATGGAAGCGTTTCTGCTCATTTTCAGGGGAGACCTCAGTAAATACGGCAGTGCCTAACATTCCTAAAATACTCGACTTCCTCCAGTCGGGGTTCTCGAAAGGTCTGAGACCTAGTACGCTGAAAGTACAAATTTCGGCCCTAAGCGTGTTCTTCGACTATCCTATAGCCACACACCCCTGGGTAGCGAGATTCTGTGGGAAATTGTCGCCATAGACGTTTGTACTTGTCTAATGTGCGTTTTTATACTGTCCATTAGTGAGGGTTGCTCTGCACGCAACACGTCGTCTATGCAGGGTTGGCAAAAGTTTCTTTTTATATGCCGAGGAAAGTCTGGCACCACATATTCATTTGCGGCTGGGTTTGTTCCTTTTAATATCAGTGACCTTCTCTCCCTGTAATAGAGAGAGAGAGGCATAATAAGTCACCGTATCAGAGTTGTCTGGACAGTAATAATTGGGACCCACCCCGCTACTTACAGTAGAAGGGTTAACGCTGTGCTCTGCAGATGCAGGCAGTAAGGGTTTGTCATCGTCCATGGTCAGTCTGTCACATACAGCCAATGGCCTTACCTGGACGTACGCAGACCAGGATTAAATATCGAGGTCTTCAGCGTTCAGTGCTTCCTCCTCCCCTGGTCCACAGGTGGGGCAATCTGCTGATGACTGCGATCTCCTGCAGCTGCTCCACCTGCTGCCCTTCTCAGGCTGCTTCCTCTGTTCGGACATTTCTCCTCCCTCCCCCCCCAGATTGTAGGAGGCGGTGTGGGCTTTGATTATCGCTGCTTTCGGCGATTTGCAGGCCGCGTGCGTTCCACATGGAACGCAGTATGACGCTAACCGGAAATCCGATGCCGGCCCCGACGTCACTTCCGGTGCGCCTGTACACGCGGTCCTGGAGCAGCCGCAATGGGGAGGAGGACACCGGGGAGCTCTAGGAGGACCCCGGCAGTACATCCCCGCCCTGCTTTACCCCCCGAGGAGGGGCGGGAAGAAGGTCTCGAGTCCATATGAAATGGAGACGGGAGCAGCTCTGCAGGAGGAGACCGAAGCCCCGACCTTAGCTGCCCGGCATCAAGTATCGATTGTGTGCTCCCAGTCGCTGGCCACGGCAGCACCATACCTGGACCTCTTCATGCCCCCATAAGGGACAGGAAAAACACTGGTGGTGCAGGAAGGGGAGGGTTATTTAACCTCTTGTGTTTCCTGTCCCCTATTAGGGCGGGGAGACATCCTCCAGTATGGCTGTCGAGGGTGACTAGAGAAATAAACAATTCATAGTCCTCTTGCAGAGCTGGTGTTCTAGCAGTGTCAGTGCTATTCTAGCTGGTGGTGTAACACTCAAACTGCTGCAGCTGATCTGCTGTAGCTCATGAACATATAGTGGAGGTCTACTGACAAAATTGTAAAGGCTGTAGTGCGCTCTCATGAATTGGTTACATGCGTCATTGGGAACATGGTACAAACCACTTGGCAACTGCAGTTCCTGCCAGAAACTGGAAAACAATCTTATGAGAATTGGACAATACCCTCCCTCCCACCCCCATGATCATTAGCCCGGAGGAGAGGCAGTAAAACAGTTAATTATACAGGTTAGCAGATTCTTACTCCGATTACCAAGCTAAAAAAATTCAAAGAATACATACAGTAGGTCTATCTGCTTTGCCTTTTAAAAGTTGAAGGTATTGTCTTCTCAATCTGAAGCCAGCTGATTGGGTTAGATGGTGTCAGCCACTGACGCAGCCTCTAGTGACCTACATTGTGAGGCTAACTACTCCTGAGATTTTTAATATAGGAGATGGTGGCTCTTGGACATCGCCTCAAATAGGTTGCTGTCACAATGTCCCTCCCCAGTGTGGCTTTCCCATAACACTTGAATTTGGTCAATTACAGAATTTTCCCCAATTTCACGGTGGGGTAGAGGTCAGCTATGACACCAATTTCTTTTCTAGATTTTACGTGTCTAGGAAAACTATGACAATGGAACATGCTAGAATCACCATATATCACCCTCCAGAGGTCCAGCCACCCCCAACTTGCTAACAAAAGCATGTAGATGCAATGGCTGCCTACACACCATCTCTCATAGTGTTAACTAGCAATTTATCTTTTCAGCTGCAGATGGAAGGAAGAGAGCCACAGTATTCATTACTGATGGGTAGGCGGAGCCCCAGATCAGGATGTCACCTCAGATCAAAAGAGTGCTGACTGGCTGGCCCCTCCAGCTCGGGCTCCTCCTACTCAGCTCCAGTCTAAGATTTGAGGTCCCAGAGGATGGTCGCTGCTAATGCAGCTCCTCAGAAGATTTTATTATTTTATATTCGGACAGGAGACTTGGATCACCAGTTGGTCTAGAGGTCTCAGGGGTACCAGCGCTGCTGTACCCCAACCTCTCCCTTGGCGGATCTGTATTTACTCAAAGTCCCTGCAGAATCCTTGCCGGCCCTGGGGGATGAGGAGAGCTTCCCTGGCGGGACGCAAACCACACGTGCGGTCACTGCGTTCCTCGCCCTGGGGGGAAGCATGGGCACAGCGCCAGAAACCCCTGAGGGTCCCTGTGGCGCTTTGGCTGGTGAGTACTCCACACAAAATTTTTTATTATAATTATGTGTGAGTGCTTTAGCGTCTGAGTGAGACAGCGCTACTACATGTATGTCAGTATGCTTCAGCGCTGCTGTGACAGCGCTACTACATGTATGTCAGTATGCTTCAGCGCTGCTGTGACAGCGCTACTACATGTACAGCGCTACTACATGTATGTCAGTATGCTTCAGCGCTGCGGTGACAGCGCTGTTACAAGTAGATGTGGTGATTTTTTGTCCGCAGGCAGATACCTGCAGGACAGAGAGGGAGCAGGAGCGAGGGAGTTCGCGCTCAATATTCGAGCTGGCGGGGGGCGTGGCCTAACTTTTCCCGGTCTTCTGAGCAGGAAGACGTGCGCTCTGGCGTTTCTCCTGCGACTCCCTCACTGTGGCGGCCATTACACAGGCTCCTGGGCTCCTCAGACCGCTTCTCTCCTCATAAGACACCACGGCCAGCTGGGTGAGTGCTGATCCTCACCCCGCAGCGCAGCGATCGCTATCCTGCAGCTGCAGTCTCATTAGAGACATAAAATTGGCTGGGGCTCACAAATATATATATTGTGGTGAGTTTGCAATATTAACCCCTCTGAGGGTTATTTCTACCAGCTAAATTTTTTTTGACTGAATACCGCTGGGGTAACCCTGCCTGGTGGAGCGTTAACCCTTCAGCGTTTAAAAAAAAAAAAAAAAAAAAAACGCATAGTTTTTTGCTGGTATTACCGCTTTGACCTGCTCATACAGGTGAGACATGTCTGAACAGAGTTCAGATGCCCCGGACCATGTCCCAGTGCCATTACGGCAATCAGATACGCAGACCTCCACAGCGTCTAGCACTGCGGTCGACAGCGGTGAAAAATTGGACGTTATCGCTCGATCGATCAACAACTTGTCTGACCTTTTAGGTCAATATGTGTCTGCTAATTCCTCTCAGAGGAAGCGACGCAGGCCGTTACCGGCCTCTACACGGAGCGAGTCAGATGTATCTGATATTGGGCAGAGTTCCCCTTTAAATTCGGATGGAGAAATATCCGATTCAGATGCGGACGAGCCGCAGGGGCGTTCCTCTATGGCGAAGCGTACGGAGGCATTAATTGAAGCCATGAGAGATATATTACAGTTACCGGAGGAGGTAACTAGTCGTCCTGGTAAATCAGCACGCATGTTCCAGGAGTCCCGTGCTTCGCGTACAACATTGCCAGCTCTGGATGAGCTTAATAGTGTAATAGAGGAGGAACGTCTGTGTCCAGATAAGCGTTTTCATGGAACGCATTTCTTTGATACACTTTATCCTTGCTCTGCGGAGTTAAAGGCTAATTGGACTTCTGCTCCTGAAGTGGAGGTGTCTTTATCTCAGCTTAGTAAATCCTCACTACTCCCTATTAAGGGGAAAGCGAGCTTACAGGAGCCTTTGGATAGAAAAACGGAATTGGCGGCAAAAGCAAGCTATGAGGCTGCGGGTCATGGATTCCGAGCAGTGCTAGGATCCATGTGTGCTGCTAGAGCTTCTCTAGGCTGGTTGGCACGTCTGAAGACGGAGTTGCAAAATTAATCTCCGTTATCTGAGATACGGAAAACTTGTGAATGGTTAGAAACGGCAGCCTGTTATATCTTTGATGCCGGTCTGGATATGGCATCTCTGCTGGCCAAAGCGCAAGCTTCAGCGGTCACAGTCAGAAGAGCTTTATGGCTCAGACAGTGGGCCGGGGACGCAGTTTCCAAACAAGGGTTGTTGGCCTTACCTTACAAGGGTGGCCATCTTTTTGGATCCGACCTCACAGAGCTGATTTCCAAGGCTAAGGCGAAGGAATCAGCATTACCACAGCGTAGGGCCATGGCCTCGGTGTCCAGTAAGCCTGGTGTCTATAGTGGTCGGCGGTCCTTTCGGGGCCGAGGACGATCTAGTCACTCCTCGTGGGGATCGGGTCGTCCTTCCTTCTCAGGAAAGAAATCCTCTCAGAAAACTCGTACTCCCTGGAAGCAGAGTTTCCGCCAGGACAAGCGGGAACTTGACAAGAAGCCCGCAAAGTCGAATTGACGCCAGGGGTCCACTCGAGGATTCTCGAGTGGGGGGTCGCCTGCTTCTTTTCAAGGCGACTTGGATGGCTCGCGTTCCAGATTCCTGGGCAACGCGGATAGTGTCGGCAGGCTATTTCATAGAGTTTGCTTCTCGACCCCCAAATGTTTTTTGTCAGTCTCGCGTTCCGTCGGAACCCGAGCTTGTTGTCGCTCTACAGCGAGAGGTCGAATCTCTGCTACAAAAGGGTGTAGTGATACCGGTTCCGTCAGAGGACCGAGGGAAAGGTTTTTATTCCAACCTTTTTATAGTTCCCAAAAAGGAGAACAAATTTCGCCCGATTCTGGATCTCAAGCGATTAAACCGGCATGTCCATGCCCGGAAATTTCGCATGGAGTCGCTTCGCTCCGTTGTGGCAGCTCTATCACAGAACGATTTTCTGGTGTCAATCGACATTCGCGACGCCTATTTGCATATTCCCATCGGAAAGGCTCATCAGCGCTTTCTTCGATTTGCCATAGGTCAGAATCATTACCAGTTCGTGGCTCTGCCGTTCGGCTTAGCCTCAGCGCCAAGGGTCTTTACAAAAATTCTGGCGCCCCTCATGGCAATCCTTCGAAGACAGGGGATTATGATTCTCCCTTATCTGGACGATCTTTTGATCGTGGCTTCCTCGGAGGAGGAGGCGTTGACGGCTCGGGATTTGTCTCTTCAGTTTCTGAAGGACTTCGGTTGGCTGGTCAATTGGGAGAAGTCGTCCCTGGAACCATCGAGGACAATCCTCTTTTTGGGAATGCATCTCGACACGTTTCGGTCGGTAGTTTCCCTACCACCAGACAAACAGTCATGTCTTCTTCGACATGTACAGATTATGAAATCCTCAACAGCAATGTCCCTACGGAAGTGTATGCGTCTTCTGGGACTGATGGTGGCGTCCATGGAGGCAATTCCTTTTGCCCAGTTCCATTCCAGGACTCTCCAAAGGTTCATCTTGAGTCGATGGAACCAGTCGCAATCGCTGGATTGCAGTGTCACCATTTCTCGCGCGGTGCGGGATTCTCTAGAATGGTGGTTACGTCCAGGGGCATTCTCCCTGGGGAAGTCTTTCCTCCCTCCGAAGTGGTCAGTCATAACCACCGATGCCAGCCTGACGGGCTGGGGGGGTGTTTGGAACAATCTCTGGATTCAGGGGGTATGGTCATCGGAAGAGTCTGTTCTTCCGATCAACATCCTGGAATTGAGGGCGATTTTCCTTTGCCTCCAACATTGGACGGTCCCTTTGAGCGGTCTGCCAGTCCGAGTGCAGACAGACAATGCGACGGCTGTCGCGTATATCAATCACCAAGGTGGGACAAGGAGTTCCAGACTCATGGTAGAGGTGTCCCGAATTTTGATTTGGGCAGAGGCCAGTGTACCAGCCATTTCGGCGATTCACATTCCAGGGGTTCAGAATATTACAGCGGACTTTCTCAGTCGCAGAAGGATGGATCCCGGGGAATGGAGCCTCCACCCGGAAGTTTTTTGCACTACTGTGCTCTCGCTGGGGAACCCCCCAAGTGGATTTGATGGCATCCAGGTCCAATGCCAAGTTACCGACGTTCATGTCCAGGTGCAAGGACCCGAAGGCTGTGGCGGTGGATGCTCTAGTGGCTCAGTGGGATCAGTTCGAGCTGATCTATGTATTCCCGCCGATATCCTTACTTCCTCTAGTACTGCGTCGAATCAGACTAGAGAGAATTCCAGCTATTTTGATAGCTCCAGACTGGCCAAGAAGGGTGTGGTTCTCGACAATAATGTCGCTGTTGGCGGCACCTCCTTTTCCACTCCCTCTTCAACCGGACTTGTTGACTCAGGGGCCCATTTGTCATCCGGACTTGATGTCCCTGCTTTTGACGGCGTGGCTCTTGAGACCGAAATCTTGACCCGTAGAGGTTTCTCAGCCGAGGTCATTGCTACCCTTCGTGCTGCAAGAAGTCCGGCTACTACTAGGATTTACCACAAAATTTGGGAAACCTTCTTTTCGTGGTGTTTGGGGTCTTCTCGGAACCCGAGAAAATTTTCCATTCCCAACCTGTTGGCTTTTCTGCAGCATGGGCTAGACAAGGGTTTGGCAGTCAGCACCCTGAAAGGTCAGATTTCTGCTCTGTCCTTATTGTTCCGGAGAACCATTGCTTCAAATAGAGACGTGCTCTCCTTTTTCCGAGGTATATCTCGTAAGTTCCCGCCGCGGAAGGCTCCCGTGTCTCCTTGGCGGCTCAACCTTGTTTTGGAGGCTCTTCAGCATAAACCTTTTGAGCCTATGGTTTCTGCTAGCCTTTCTTTACTTTCTTGGAAGGTGGCTTTTCTTGTTGCAGTCACTTCCTTGAGGAGAGTTTCTGAGTTGGCAGCTCTTTCTTGTTCGCCTCCTTTTCTGGAGTTTTTTCCGGATCGTGTAGTGCTTCGCACTCGGGGTGATTTTTTGCCTAAAGTGGTGTCACAATTTCATGTCAACCAGGATATTGTGTTGCCTTCATTCTGCCCGGATCCGAAGAATGTGAAAGAGCGAGCTTTACACACATTGGATTTAGTGCGGGCCTTGAAGTTTTATCTATCTATTACTCAAGGTTTTCGTAAGACGGACTCCCTATTTGTGGTTCCAGTCGGTCGTCGGCGTGGTCAACGAGCTTCCAAGGATTCTATAGCTCGTTGGATTCGGTCAGCTATATTGGAAGCTTACCGTCTTCAGGGTGAATCTTGCCCGATTAAGATTCAAGCCCATTCCACGAGGGCTGTGGCTTCATCGTGGGCTTTTCACCAAGGTGCTTCGGCAGTGCAGCTCTGCCGGGCGGCAACTTGGCGCTCTGTCCACACGTTTACAAAGTTTTATAAAGTGGACGTCAGTGCTTCCGCTGATGCAGCCCTCGGACGTAGGGTCCTGCAGGCGGCTGTAGTTTAAAGTTCTAGATGAACTTGTGTTTAGCGCTGGTTGCGCTTTTTTGTTAAGGTTGTTGGGTTTCTGCCTTTTGTTGGTTTTTCCCACCCTTATTTTTGAACTGCTTTGGGACGTCCCATCAGTAATGAATACTGTGGCTCTCTTCCTTCCATCTGCAGCTGAAACACGGATTTTGGTAAGAACTTACCTGTAAAATCCTTTTCAGCGAAGGAAGGAAGAGAGACACAGCACCCTCCCAAGGCAGAAGTGTGTTGATGTTTTCAGATGCAGCGCGACCCTTATCTGATAGCGATTATCTGGGCTGAGGTCAGCGCGCTAAGGCTCTGTTCCAGCATCGCCAGCTCATCGCAGTAGTCAGGTTCCGTGAGTAGTACCTGGAACTCTGTGGTTTTTGGCTTTCTTTGCATGCATAACCTGTATCCTTGTGTTTTTTCTCTGAAGTTCCTTCAGAAGGGGTTATGTTGCTCCGCTGGTGATCTTGGCTCTTTTCCTAAAAGCTTTGGTACGACTGGAGCTGAGTAGGAGGAGCCCGAGCTGGAGGGGCCAGCCAGTCAGCACTCTTTTGATCTGAGGTGACATCCTGATCTGGGGCTCCGCCTACCCATCAGTAATGAATACTGTGTCTCTCTTCCTTCCTTCGCTGAAAAGGATTTTACAGGTAAGTTCTTACCAAAATCCGTGTTTTAGGGTCCATTAACAAGTTAGCCTCTTAAGCAGAGGGATATGTGGCTGCAAATATAGAAGCTTTTTTTAGGGTTAGCCACATTGGGATTGTATATAGATAGGCATTGTCATTTATGCACATCTTGGGGGCTCACCCCTTGTTATCCTAACACCTAAAGCAGAGGTCTCAAACTCCAGTGCTCAAGGGCTGCAAGCAGGTCATGTTTTCAGGATTTCCTTTTATTGCACAGGTGATAATCATCTGCTCAGGATAATGATTCCAGCACCTGTGCAATGCTAAGGAAATCTTGAAAACATGCACGGCTTGTGACCCTCGAATGCAGTTTGAGACCCCTGACCTAAAGGATTTATGCATAAACTGAAGCTCCCCTAGAGTACAATGAGTGATAGGAGTGTAGGGACCCTTGTACTCAGGGTTTCAGCAAGCAACTGCATGCGGTTTTGGTGAGATGAGTCTCCAGAAGGCACAGCACCTGGGTGTTATATTTAGGCTATGTGCACACGTTGCGGAATTGCCGTGGAAATTTCCGCGGCAATTCCGCACCTCCCTGCCGCGGGAAATCCGCATATTATAGGTATGCGTATTCCCGCTAAAAAATAGCGTTTTGCAAGCGTAATTAGCTTGCAGAATGCTAGCGTTTTCCAAGCGGTCTATAGCATTGCTTGGAAAACTGATTGACAGGTTGGTCACACGAGTCAAACAACGTGTTTGACAAGTGTGACCAACTTTTTACTATTGATGCCGCCTATGCCGCATCAATAGTAAAAAGATCTAATGTAAAAATAATAATAAAAAAAAAAAATAATAATAAATCGTGAAATTCTCACCTTCCGGCGGCCCCCGCAGCTTTCCCGCCTCTCAGCGACTCTCCCGGCCAATCCCGTTCCCAGGCATCCTTTGCGTCAATGACCCCAATAACGTAGCATCACGCGAGACCGCTATGTCATCTGGGGTGATTCTCGCAATGCATTACTGGGAACGGGATTGGCCGGGAGCGTCACTGAGAGGCAGGAAAGCTGCGGGGGACGCCGGAAGGTGAGAATATCATTATTTTTTATTTTAATTATTGTTTTAATATGTATATGGTACCCAGGGCCTGGAGGAGAGCCTCCCCTTTTTTTTTTTCTTTTTTAGGTCCGAGGGACGGCCCTCCCCTTGCTTCCCTCCCCCCGGCTCTCCCCCTCATCATACTCACCTCCTCCATCCTCCTGCTGCCTGCAGCTCCGATGGTCCAGCGCCGACATCTTCCTGTATGAGCGCGCGGACCACTGGTGGCACCGCTCATTAAGGTCATGAATATGGATGCCACTCCACTCTCATAGGCGTGGCGTCCTTATTCATGACCTTAATGAGCAGGACCACCAGTGGTCTGCGCTCATACAGGAACAGGATGTCGGCGCTGGACCATTGGAGCTGCAGGCAGCAGGAGAAGGTGAGTATGATAACGGGGGAGGAATGAGCAGGGAGGGCAGTAAACGCTGGGGCTGGGGGGGAGACAGTGAGGGCTGGAGGGGACAGTGAACGCTGGGAGGGGAGACAGTGAGCGCTGGGGGGAGACAGTGAGTGCTGTGGGGGAGACAGTGAGCGCTGGGGCTGGGGGGAGACAGTGAACGCTGGGGGGAGACAGTGAACGCTGGGGGGGAGACAGTGAGCGCTGGGGCTTGGGGCGGACAGTGAACGCTGGGGCTGTGGGGGCAGTGAGCGCTGTGGGGGCAGTGAGCGCTGTGGGGGCAGTGAGCATGGTGGGGCAGTGAGCGCTGTGGGGGCAGTGAACGCTGTGGGGGCAGTGAGCACTGGGGGAGGAATGAGCGCTGGGGGGGAATTGAGGGCTGAGGTGGGGATTGAGTGCTGTGCTGGGGGAGGAATGGGCGCTGTGGGGAATGAGCGCTGGGGAGAATGAGCGCTGAGGTGGGGAATGAGCACTGGGGGGAATGAGCTCTGAGTTCCCCTCTGAGGTGGGGAATGAGCTCTGAGTTAGGGAATAAGCGCTGAGGTGGGGAATGAGCACTGGGGGGAATGAGCGCTGAGGTGGTGCATGAGCGCTGGGGTGGGGAATGAGCGCTGGGGTGGAAAGAGCTCTGAGGTGGGGAATGAGCGCTGAGGTGGAGAATGAGCGCTGGGGGAATGAGCGCGGGGGGGGAATGAGCGCTGGACTAATGTAAAAGAGGCGGTTGGACAGAAATGACATCACAAATCTTTTTGTTTTGTTAAATAACATCTTTATTTAGCTTACAAAAAGGCATACAAATCCACATGTAAAAAACGCATCAAATACGCACCTGCGTTTTCTGTCAATAGATGCGGATTATGTACTTCTGCAGACAAATCTGCAACGTGTGCACACACCCTAAGGCTATGTTTCCACGTTCAGGAAGCGCTGCAGAGAGGACACAGCTCTGTCCAAAGCTTTGCCGGCTTTTGTACGTGGAATCACCGCACCTTATACATAGGACGGTGTTATTTATCTTGTGTAGACTGAGCATCTCCACAAGATAAATAGACTTGCTGCAGTCTAGAAAGACGCTCCACATGTGCATATACGCAGGTCTGCCACCTGCATCTTTGTCCGCATAGTGGATATGGGATTTCATAAAATCCCCTCCACTATGCTGTAACATCTGGACGCTGCGGATTGGACTCTGCGGCTGTTCTCAGCGTCCAACCCGCAGCGATTCCTGAACGTGGAAACGTACCCTAAATATATCTTTGCCTCTGGACATTATATAGTATAGATTTGCATGGACTGTACATTATTATAAATCTACTACCTGAGCATTATTTATTATAGATCACCCTGGACATTATATATAAGATTGTTCATCATATATTACAGATAATTCTGCACATTTTATACTATAGGTCTCCTTGTACATTATATATTATAGATCTATAATAAATAATATACCGGGAGATCTATAAGATAAATTGTCCAGATTTATTTGTAAGTATCTGTTTAAACCCAGACATATGAATAAGGCCTTAGTCAGAGACTGGGCAGTAATAGAATAATAAAATCCATCTAGTAATCCTCCAATGTCTGCTGGACATGGTGTGGGGAGAGTTTCTAGTTCAGTTAGTACACAGACACCAGACTTCTTGCTGTTAACCAGTTAATGTTTTCTTGTCCACCACACTGCAGTGTCAAAAGAGGAAGACAGCGAGACAGGCAGCAACATCACATCAGAGAGCTCTTGACCTCGAAACAGAAAATCCTCAGATCCTGGTATTGTAACCTAATATTAAGAATAATATTTATTCATTGATATGGCGCTATTAACTCCACATCACTTTACATACATCATCAACACTGTCCATATTGGGCTCACGATCTACACATCCTATTTGTATGTCTTTTGAGTGTGGTAGGAAACCACTGTCTTTGAAAGAGCTACATGGGCATATACATAGAGTCGGCCTCATTCATTCCCTATGGGACTTGCAAACATGTGCGGTACTTGCGGTGAGACAAAAAAACACTGCTAGTAGCGTTTTTTTTTTCCGTTGCTGCAAGTATCGGATTTGCGGGATCGCATCAAAACTTCAAGTGTCGCACATGTCTGCAAGTCGCATAGGGAATGAATGAGGCCGAATGCAGTGTTGCCATAATTGATCCGTTACGCGGCAGATGTGGAAAAACTGCCGGATCTGCCGCGAATGGCAAAAATCGCTGACGTGCAAGTAGCTTAAGTCACTGCCGACAGTGTCTGCATTAGTCATACTCACCAATGGGGGAGGCAGAACGAAAAGTGCCTAGGGCAGCAGAAACTCTAAATACGGCCCTGATGGGAGCCATCCGGTAACAAAGGTCCCTGTGTTTGTGGCACAAACATTACAGTACTCCACATGATTGTATTGAAGCATGGACTGTATCCTGCCAGAAAAGATTGAGAACAAAGTCTGTCCTTCCTAGACAGAGTAAATGGGTTGGCCCGATCTTCCACACCCTCGATCTCCGCTGCACATCTTGTCTGAACAGGCCAACGTCAAGTTTGTCGTCTTCCAGTTTCCCAGTCAGGGAGTCAATTTGCAATATTGGAAAGTAGTTTATTGGATACCTGTTTACGAGTCTGCTCAACCTCCTCCATCTGTTTCTCTGGAGTTGCCTGGTTTTGTTCCTCCACAGAACCTGATCGTGGGTCTGGAAGGGCCTGATTGTGTGCCCCTTCTCGTGGAATATGACTGGCAATTTCTTTCAATCTTGGTAGCAGAATTTCTGGTTGGACTCATCATGTCGCCGATGCGCAACCCACGGAATTTGATGCGTTAAGGAAAAATGATGTGTAAAAAAAAAAAAAAAAATCTAGTCCCGGCAACATGTCAAATAATGGGAATTTAACAGACATGGTGGTGGAGTCGGCATATTCCTGTCCCCACAATGCACTTTTCAGGTCATCCCCTCAATTCCATCACTCATTCCCTTCTTTTGAGGTCCACAAGCCCTGGCACACATTGCAAACTCAACTTCTCCAGCGATGCTCTAGGAGTACTGAACGCCTATGGAGAAAAACCCACACACCAAAAGACTTCATCCACTTCAAATTTATGTTAAGAACTTATAACGCTGCTCTTCACCTTGCCAGACAGACCTACTTCACCACCCTGATCTCACTAGCCAACAACCTCAAGAAACTTTTTGACACTTTTCACTCCCTCCTCAGGCCAAAGCACAAGCCCCTATCACAGACATTTGTGCTGATGACCTGGCCTCCCACTTTATAGAAAAAATAGATAATATCCGTCAGGAAACCTGCTCCCAACCACCAAGTGCTGTGACTCCCATCCCTCCCTGCATTTCCCCTCGCTTTCCACATTTAATCCCATCACAGAAGAAGTCTCCAGACTCCTCTCGTCCGACTACATGCACTACCAACCCCATTGCCTCACATTTCCTCCAGTCTCTCCAGTTGTCACAACTCACCTAACTACAATCTTTAATCCCTCCCTCTCTGGCATTTTCCCATCCTTCAAACACTCCATCGTTACTCCATTACTAAAGAAACACGCTCTCGACCCATCCTGCACAAACAACTAAAGACCGGTCTCCAATCTCCCCTTCATCTCTAAACTTTTGGAGCGCCTAGTCTACTCCCGCCTTACCCATTACCTCTCCACTCACTCCCTCCTAGACTCTTCACAGTCCGGCTCTCGCCCCCTACATTCAACTGAAACTGCACTCATCAAAGTGACCAATGACCTTCTGACAGCAAAACGTAACGGTGACCACTCTCTGCTCATTCTTCTCGACCTTTCTGCAGCTTTCGACACGGTTGACCACCGTCTCCTACTCTCTTGGCTCCAGTCACTAGGACACTGCTCTCTCCTGGTTCTCTTCCTATCTTTCTGACCACTCCTTCAGTGTTTTGTTCTCTGGCTTCATGTTATCTCCTCTTCCTCTCTCAGGGCTCAGTCCTTGGCCCCTTTCTCTTCTCTCTACATGGCCCCAATTGGACAGACCATCAGCAGATTTGGCTTTCAGTACCATCTTTATGCTGATGACACACAACTATACACGACCGCGACGTCGCAAAGGTCATTCTCGCAATGCATCCATTCGGAACGGAACTTGCCGGCCGCGTCGCTGAGGAACGGGAAGGCTGCGGGGGACGCCGGAAGGTGAGAATATCAATATTTTATTATTTTAATTCTATTATTTACAGGGATATGGTACCCAGGGCCTGGAGGAGAGTCTCCTCTTCTCCAGACCCTGGTTACCAAGCGCACATGAGGCGCTCAATTCACGCATGGTGGGCATAGCCGCATGCGTGAAGTGAGCGTTTCAATGCATTCCTATGGCGGCGTATTCTCCACGATTACGCAAAAAGAATGAACATGCTGCTTATTTTTGCACGAATCGATTACGCTCCGCAGAAATACGCAGCATGTGCACAGTAATGCGTAATCCCATAGGATTGCATGGGATGCGTGATGTACCCGTTTTTAAGCGATTATGCCACGTAATAACGTGGCAAAAACGCTTAAACGCTACGTGTGCACATAGCCAAGATGGCAGTGTCCCTGGGTGACATTGGTACCCCTTAGGTTCCCTGAGATCTCGACATGAAAAGTCAATGGAAGACCTGTGCAACTGTGCCATTTCAATGCCTGTCGGCGGTGGCATGTAAACTGTTAACATCGGCTCTGCTCAGACACGGATTCCTGCTATTTAATTTAGTGAGGGTCTGCTGTAAGTGGAGCGGGCTCAGCTGTGTGTCCCGCTCTATGACTGCTATATCCGCATATATCCAGTGAGGTATAACTTAATAGCAGCTTGATACCATAGAACATACGGTAGTTGAAGAGCTGTGGTTAAGGCCTTGCTACAGAACCTTTGCTGTTTTTTTTTTCAGTGATGGTTATCATTTGAAAATAAACTTTTTGTAACTAGGTAACGTATATACTCGCATGTAAGCCGAGATTTTCAGCCCATTTTTTAAGGCTGAAAGTCCCCCTTCCGGCTTATACGCGAGTCATATATGCCACGGGGTCAGCGGGGGAGGTGCAGCGGGGGTGTCATATCATGCTCAGCCCCCCTGGCTTGTCTCTGCAGCCACCCTGCTTCTCCCACGATCTCAGGCTACTTCCTTCAACGGTCACGTGGTACCGCTCATTAAAGTCATGAATATGCGCATGTTTGGGCTTAATGTCACCTAACAATAGCTAGGTGACATTACCCCCTTTTACCCCATATCCCACCGCTACAGGGGAGTGGGAAAAGGGGCTAAGTGCCGGAAATGGCGCATCGTACAGATGCGCAAATTCTGGGGCGGCTGGGTGCTGTTTTTTTTAGCCAGGGGGGTGCGCCAATATCCATGGCCCCTTCTTAGACTATGAATATCAGCCCGCAGCTGTCTGCCTAGCCTTTCTGGCTAAAAATTATAGGGGGACCCCATGTCATTTTCTTTGGGGGGGTCCCCTATTTTAATAGTAAAGGCTAGCTGCGGGCTGATATTCATAGCATGGGAAGCTCCATGGGTATTAACCCCTTCCCAGGCTAGAAATATTGGCCCCGGCTGGCAGCTTTCCCCCCTCTGGCGCATAAAATTGCGCGGGAGCCCACGCCATTTTTTTTTTTATTGCGTTAAGATTTTGTGTGTGTGTGTGTCTCTTTATTTATGTACCATTTTATCTATCATCTATCTACCTATATATCTTTCTATTATCTTTCTATATATCTTTCTAACTATATTATCTATCTATCTCTATCTGTCTGTGTGTGTAATGGAGTGTGGGTTGGACAAATGTAAAAGAGGAGGTTTGACAAGAAATGACATCACAAATCTTTTTTTTTTTTTTGTTAAATAACATCTTTATTTAGCTGACAAAAACGCATACAAAAACGCATGAGAGAAAAGCATGAAAAAACGCACCTGTGTTTTATGCCAAGAGGTCCTGTTTTGGTGCAGAAAATTCTGCAGTCAAAGCCGCAACGTGTGTACAGGGCCTTACCATACCTCCCAACTGTCCCGGATTGAGCGGGACAATCCCGATTTAGACCCTCCCACCCGCTGTCCCGGCTAGGATGGTATGTGTCCCGCAGTGAGATAAGCTGCCACGCCCCCCATGCACCCTTTCCTGCCCTCCCTGTCTCTACACCTTAGCCTCTCACAGCAGAGCAATGATGCTGCTTTGCTGTACTCTTTTGTGCCCACAGGACCTGTGAAGAGGTCACAGGAGGGGAGGAGTCAGGGGTCACATGATCAGGATCCTCGGACTCTGTGCTGATTGTCATGGTGCTGGATGAGGTGAAGTTTACTATGTGTGGGGTCAGGAGGGGTTTACAGGGTGGATGTAGCAGTGCTGTGTGTGTACGAGGTGTACGGAGCGGAGCCGTGTGTGTACGAGGTGTACAGAACGGAGCCATGTGTGTACGAGGTGTACGAGCGGAGCCGTGTGTGTACGAGGTGTACGGAGCGGAGCCGTGTTTGTACGAGATGTACGGAGCGGAGCCCTGTGTGTACGAGGTGTATGGAGCGGAGCCGCGTGTGTACGAGGTGGATGTAGCAGAGCCGTGTGTGTTCGAGGTGTACGGAGCAGAGTCTTGTGTGTACGAGGTGGATGTAGCAGAGCCGTGTGTGTACGAGGTGGATGTAGCAGAGCCGTATGTGTACGAGGTGGATGTAGCAGAGCCGTGTGTGTACGAGGTGTACGGAGCGGAGTCTTGTGTGTACGAGGTGGATGTAGCGGAGCCGTGTGTGTACGAGGTGTACGGAGCGGAGCCGTGTGTACGAGGTGTACGGAGCGGAGCCGCGTGTGTACGAGGTGGATGTAGCAGAGCCGTGGGTGTACGAGGTGTACAGAGCGGAGTCTTGTGTGTATGAGGTGGATGTAGCAGAGCCGTGTGTGTACGAGGTGTACAGAGCGGAGCCGTGTGTGTACGAGGTGTACGGAGCGGAGCCGTGTGTGTATGAGGTGGATGTAGCAGTGCTGTAGTGTGTACGGAGCGGAGTCTTGTGTGTACGCGGGGATGTAGCAGAGCCGTGTGTGTACGAGGTGTACGGAGCGGAGCAGTGTGTGTACGAGGTGTATGGAGCGGAGCCGCGTGTGTACGAGGTGTACGGAGCGGAGTCTTGTGTGTACGAGGTGGATGTAGCAGAGCCGTGTGTGTACGAGGTGTACAGAGCGGAGCAGTGTGTGTACGAGGTGTACGGAGCGGAGCCTTGTGTGTACGAGTTGGATGTAGCGGAGCCGTGTGTGCACGAGTTGGATGTAGCGAAGCCGTGTGTGTACGAGTTAGATGGAGCGGAGCCGTGTGTGTACGAGTTGGATGGAGCGGAGCCATGTGCCTGTACGAGGTGCACAGAGCCGAGGTGCACGGAGCCACGCCGCTCGTGTACGAGGTTTATGGAGCGGAGCCATGTGTACGAGGTGGATGTAGCAGTGCTGTGTGTGTATGAAACAGAGCCCTGTGTGTACGAAGCTAAGCCGTGGCCTGGGCTCCGTGCTTGAGCCATGTGTGTACAGAGTGGAGCCTTGTGTGTATGTAGTGGAGCCGCGTATGTTACCGAAAAGCTGTATTTTAATGACATTTCCTCTGCTCTTAAATGGTTCAAACTACAATCAGCTATGCTTCTCTCACCCACATGTGTAACAGTTTCAAGTACCAATTTCCAGATGACGCTAGCCATGTGATGACTGCTATTGTAATGTGAATCCATAAAGGTGACTCATCCAACTATAAAGTCTAAATCCTCTCAACAAAAAAATCAGCCTATGAATTAGACAAGGTTCATCTTCCAATGAGTTACTGTTTGGCACACACTGATCATACTCCTATGTGTATTTAAAATAAAAAAAAAATAGGAAACTTTTAGGAAAACATTAATATTTGTTTGTAATCTTGATGAAAGCTTTACAAATTTAAAGGGATTGTACCAAGATTGGAAGTTATTACTCCTATCCACAGGATAGGAGAAGAACTTTCCAAATGCTATAACCCCCATTGATCCTGGCAACAAAACTCTACAGAGCCCCATTGGAATGAGGCGGAGGTTGAGCATATGAACACCTCTGCTCCATTCATTTTCTATAGGACCACTATCTCTGACAGTCACATGGAGAGGAGGTAAGGATGCTATTGTGGATGGGGGATAACTTCTAAACTTAGTACCACCCCTTTTAATTTGTTAATTTTAAACCCAGACAAAACCTATACAAGGTAGGTCGTATTCACACATCCATGTGTCAAAGTCCAAGAACTTGACAGCATAGGCATATTTGAAGCTGTCAAGTTCGGGTCAGGACACCTGAGGCTGGTCTGTACTTGGACCGTGACGCACAGATATGTGGATGTGGGATCAAATACAATGCTCATGTAAAATTCAGTAAAAACAAGTACTCCTCTTTAGTGTTCAGGAGTGCAACTCTCCTCTGCCTCCTCTCGTCCTGCTTTCTCCCATGGTTATCCGCTGGTCTGAACTGTGCTTTCTCCCATGCTGCAAGAGGCAGCTTTGCATGGTAGGAGCACAGGCACTGTGGAAGACTAGGAAGTCTGGCTGGAAGACTAGGAAGCTGGCCACCTCTGAAAGACTGCAGACATGACTACTTATTGAGGCAATCTGCAGGAAAGGATAGAGTTGAAGGGAATCTGTCACCCCATTTTTCGTATATAAGATACAGCCATCGCCATCAGGGGCTTATCTACAGCATTCTACAATGCTGTAGATAAGCTCTTGATGTAACCTGAAAGATAAGAAAAACGAGTTATATTATACTCACCCAGGGGTCCGGTCCCGTCCGATGGGCGTCACAGTCCGGGTCTGTCACCTCCCATCTTGCGATGACGTCTTCCTCCTTGCTTCAGTCGCGCTCCTGCGCAGGCATACTTTATTTGCCCTAGGCCTCTCTGACCTTTCCTGGCGCCTGCGCACTGCAGTACTTTGCTCTGTCAGCAGGGCAGATAAAGCATGCCTGCGCAGGAGCGCGACTGAAGCAAGGAGGAAGACGTCAAAGTATCCGTGTGGCATCCGTACGGCGACATTTTCTCGCCGGCTTACAAAATGGACATATAATGTATCCATGGCCTCAAATATTCGTGAAAACATATATAGTCTATATGTATATGTATATATATATATATATATATATGTCAGTGAGACACATATATATGTATTTATATTTCATAGAGATATAGATAGCAGAATAGGTGATAATTCAATTGTCGGCATCTGTAAAATCATTACAGAACCCGACAGGATATGAGACATGGTTTGCATACAGTAAACCAATGCATATCCATTATTTTTTTATATGTCCCTCACTAATAATGTTAGTAGTCTGTGTGTAAAATTTTGGAGCTGTAGGTGTTAAATTAAAGGATTAATTCACAGAAAAAACTGGCGTATGCTCCCGCACAATTTTCTCCGCCAGAGAGGGCAAGCCAGTGACTGAGGGCAGAAATTAATAGCCAGAAGAGGGACCATTGTTTTTGAGTCCCCCTGGCTAAAAAAAATATGCCCCCAGTCACCCCAGAAAAGGCGCATCTGTAAGATGCGCCTATTCCGGCACTTACTCTCTTTCTTCCCATTGCCCTGTAGAGGTGGCATATGGGGTAATAAGGGGTTAATAATGGAGAGCTGTCAATAAGACACCTATCCAGTATTAATCCACTAGTCTGAAAGGGTTAAACACACATTAAGAAAAAAGACTTTTAATGAAATTAATATACACACATTTTTTCCATCTTTATTATACTCCTAATCTCATAGCCATCCATCTACAAAAAAAAGTAAATAAAAAAGCAACACTATACCCATACCTGTCCGCCATACAGTGAAGTCTCACGCCGCAATCCATCTGAAGGTGTTAAATAGTTTGCAACTGGGAGCGGTGCTAATGCCACCGGCCCAGCTGTAAACCACGGAGGAATGAAGGAAAAGCTGCCTGCGCAGCCTCCCCGCCTGAGCGGAGATGACCTTATTAGTGTTGGAAAGTTTCTGAACATTTTCCCACGCTGGTGAGTTCACCACGGGTCAGGCGGGGAGTCAGCGCAGCCTAAGTGACGCCAACGGTAGTCACTGAGGCTGCGCATACTCCCGCCTGACCCGGTGAACTGACAGCGTGGGAAAATGTTCAGAAACTTTTCCACGCTAATCAGTTCATCTCCGCTCAGGCGGGGAGGCTGCGCAGGCAGCTTTTCCTTCATTCCTCCGTGGTTTACAGCTGGGCCGGTCACATTAGCACCGCTCCCAATTGCAAACATATTTAACCCCTTCAGATGGATTGCGGTGTGGGACTTGACTGTACGGCGGACAGGTATGGGTATAGTGTTGCTTTTTTATTTTGGATTTTTCCTAGGTGATGGCTTCAGTATGGAATGGGAGTGTAATAAAGATGGAAAAAATGTGTTTATTTTAAACTGGAATAAAGTTTCTCTGAGTTTTTAAATTTCCAGCAGATCGCAGGAGAATTTAGTGCTACATATAATTCTTTATCAGATTCTACTCCATGATTATTGTGATACACACATTCATGGCCAGCGAGAGACCAATATCTGTTTCTTTATAAGATTATTACATTACTAATAGTATCATCTCTCAGGATTTTTATACAATGGATAATGGTCTTATACTGCCCTCTGGTGGGATTATTTCTCTCATAGCTACAGTTGTGGCCAAAAGTTTTAGACTGACACAAATTTTGCTTTCACAGTTTGCTGCTTCAGTGTTTTTAGATATTTTAGTCAGGTTTCTATTGTTACTGAAGAACAATTATCAGCATTTTAAGTTTTTTAAACTTTTATTAACAATTACATCAAATTTATACAAAGACTCAACATTTACAATGTTGTCCCTTATTATAAAAAGACTTTGGCAATTTGACATGGCAGCTGGATATCGGCTTCTGAGCCAAATCCTGTGTGATCACAACCTATTCTTGTCTCATCAGTGCTTGGAGTTTATCACAGTTTCTGTGTTTTTTGTTTGTCCACCCTCTTTTTGAGGATTGATCACGGGTTCTCAATTGGATTGGGATCTGGGGAGTTTCCTGGCCATGGACCCAAAATGTTTGTTCACCGAGCCACTTAGTTATCACTTTTACCTTGTGACATGGTCTCCATCATGCTGGAAAAGCATTGTTCATCACCAAATTTCTCCTGGATCGTTCTGAGTTTTTCCTGGACAGTGCTTAGATCACATTCTTTATTCATGGCAGCGTTCCTAGGCAAAATGTGTTTAAGGGGAGTGAGTCCCACCCTCCATGGATGAAAAAAACGATATATGAATGGTCAATGTATTATTGTTGGCATGACACAGGACTCATGGCAGCGCTCACCTTTTCTTCTTTGAACAATTACCATATCTTTCGGACTATAAGACGCACTTTTTTCCTCCAAAACTGTGAAGGAAAATGGGGGGTGCGTCCTGTAGTCTGGATGTACCGGCTCTGGCTGTGGTGGGGAGGTCAGGGAGCAGCATTGGCGGAGCAGCGGGTCAAAGAGGCAGGAACCGCGGCTGTGACTAACTCCTGTGCCCGCTGCTAAAGAGAAATGAATATTCACTGCATTCTATGCCCATGGACGTCGAGGGCAATGAATATTAATTTCTCTTTAGCATCCTGGTATGATTGGCCCCCACCCCCATCCTGGTATGCATGGCCCCCACCCCAATCCTGGTATGCATGGCCCCATCAGAAAACATTAAATAAAACATTACACTTACTTTCCCGGCGCTCCCTCGCAGCGTCCTGCTCCGTTGCCAGCAGCTGCTTTATGCTTGTAAGCAGCACATGGTAAGGACGTCATGCGCTGCTGGCAAACCAAAGGGCAGCTGCCGGAATACTCAGTGCTGTGCACATCGGCACCGTGTGCGCAGAGAGCAGTGAGTATTCATTGCTCTTCAGTAGCTCTCACAGTGTCTGCTGTCGGCTTCCTGTAGCTGTCGCCAGTCACGTGTTATAGGCCCCCATTATAAATATCACATTTTTAGCTCTCTACAACTCAGGAGCTGAGCCTCCAGGGGTACTTGAAGCAAAGATTTTTTATAAACAATATAGTTTGGCTAATTGATGTCTATTGCGTATTGTTAGTTACTCTACTCTACATTCAAGATAGCTAACTTAATAAAAAAAACTAAAGATACTCTGCAGATATTCTATCTAGTCTGCTTTTCACATAAACGGATATAGTTGTACTTTTACTTTTCTACTCTTACTTTGTATTTCTCCCCCGAAAGAAGCAAGGCGACACGCGCGTCGGGGTGGAGGGACGCAGCACAATTTCTCCTGTGGATACCATTAGCAGTTTGAATTTTAGGTAAAGTTTATTTTCTGTTCCCATATCTTTAGTTGCAAATGGATTCATTTTAGGCACCTACATGTATAAACTTTGCACCTATATCTTCATTGTTTATATATTTGAATACAGTATACTGGTACCAAAAATACTGAATACTGTATTGTGCTTAGTTAATCATTACTTCTGCCTACTTTAATTATGTCCTGCGTCTCAAAAACGCCGGTGTCTCTGCATTCCCTTCCCCAACAGAGACACCGACAATCTCACCGCTGCAGCCCTGCACCTCCCGCTCCTCCTCCTGCCTTCGAAGCCTCTGCTCTTCGCTTCCCTCCCCCAGCAGAGGTGCCAACATACTCACCCTCACGGTCCCGCGCCATGTTCTCTTTCTCCTGCAGCTGCCCGTGGTATGCGCACTGCTTGCAGATCCCCGGGCACAGTGCTTAGGTCTCATGCTGTCCCAGCGTGTGCCATCCTAAAGTATCCCCTGCCAATAATATTATTTAACCCACCTCCACCAGGTGGGATGTGTCTGTGCAATGTTTTGTGTTCTAAACATCCTCAGTTCTCAGGTCCCAGTGTTCATATTCCTGAATCCCAGCCTATTAGCTGCGCCACCAACCCAGCCTACACCTGCCAATGCTTATCTTCTCACTAGCTGGTCCTGTCTGCATCCGTGGTACCATCGTCTCACTCCACCTGCCTGCATCTATTAGACATTCCCTCGGGCTGCCCCAGCTACCCGTTCGTAGGGGTTAGCTGCCATCTACCCAAGGTAAGTCCTGGAGTAGCACCTGGCCCGCCTCCCTTGTCTTTCCTCGGATCTCGGTATTGTACGCTGCTGCGTAACCATTGTCAGATTGGGTGAAGCTCCTAGTCACACCCTTCCAGATCTTTCTTGGGCTCCGTCACAGTGGTTCCACTACCCAGCCTGTTACACTTTCTCTTTTGCATGTGGCACCTTATTTTCATTGTTTGTTTTAATATGATACATTAATAAAATTATTTTTATACTGTAAATTTTTCTGTACACTTCTTGGCCTGAAATTCATCTTCCCAGTGGTCATTATATTCTATCTAGTCTGCTTTTTACATAAAGGGATATGTTTGTGCTTCTGTCTATGCTTACTTGTATTGGTCACTACTTTTCTATATCCAGGGGAGACACATAAAAAATGAATTATTATATTATGATATCATCATTAGAATATGAAAAGGAATCGAACGGAGCAGAACAGAACAGGATCCTCCAATAATTACCACTGGTTGCTGTAAACTACACGTTTCTGCTCTTTTCTGTCTTGTGTTAGCCCACCGTCTATACACTCTTCATTTATAGGCAATGAATCTACAGCAGAAACATTATCACTTTATGACTCACAGGAGACCAGCTATACTTTGTGCTTGCCAAGCAGATGTAGAGGTTTTATTAGCTTCTGTGGTATCACCGTGAATGTGTGATACTGTAAGTTCTGCTGATAGACTGGAAATACTATCCTTTGGTTAGGAATGCAAAATGACTTGTATGACACAACAGTTCTAGATCCCGGAAAAATAATCTTGTGTTTTCTACATCTACAGCATTTAAAAAACAGACGTACAGCGCAGTGGCGTAAGGTTCCATAATATTTATGTTATTATACATGTGTGCAAAATATTACTGACTAATCATTTTAAGATCATTTGATTGGTGAGTGCAGAGAGGTTTTGCAGACACCAGGTTACAAGGTTTTGTCAATTTGGACATAAAAGGTGTAGAATGCTTTTTGTTGGCTTATCTTTAGGCCTCGTGCACACAGCACTATTGCATCTCTGTACAGGTTCTGAGTTGTAGAAAACCCAAAAATATGATATTTATAATGAGGCACTGTTACATTTTTAAAGGGCCACTGCAGCATTATTACTTGTTAAATTCACACACACGGCATTTTTGCTATTTTATAAGGAAGCTCTTGAGAAATTATACAAAGGTACACGTGTGAGGAGGGCCCGCCACATCTATAGTCCAAAGAATCCTGCAGGAAAAGAGGGAGTGATTAACCCCAGAGAACTAAAAAAAAAAATTAGAAGCCAATTTGAGTATAAAAATAGAAATTTTTATTACATATAACAAAAATAGGCAAACTATAACTATGACCTAAAAATGTATAGAACTGGCTAAATGGTGAGGACACAAAAAAGGGCGACATCAATAAGTGATTGGGCAGCAAAAATGACTATACACATGGTTATACAGTATGTTACAAACAATGAAAAAATAAACACAATATATGCTTCATGGGAATGAAGGTAATGATGTGGTGTGACCACTAAGTGGCCCCACCACAAAAGGCACAAGGCACGCACAACTGTCACATACTCCAATGAGACATAATGCAAAAACAAGAAAAAGGAAAGCAATGTATGTATATAAAGGGACAACTGCTTACCCAGAAAGTAATGTCCCCGTGTCTGCCTGCAGAACTTCTGTGAGCTTTGTGCCTTTTTAAAAAAAAATTGTAAAAACATTTTTTTAAAAAATGACAAAGAACAAAAAAAAAAAAAAATTCCCTACTCAGGTCTGGCATCTGGTAACAGAAATAAAAAGGGTTCCCACGTTACTGGTAACACAAAGGCTATTGGAAAAGCATAATGGTTCTCCCAAAAGAAATTCAAGAAATTTAATGACATTTGCGCTCCCAAATCCAAATGCCCTCTCCCTTCTGAGCCCCACAGTGTACCTAAACCACATTTTGAGTCCACATGTTTGTCACTTCTTGTCACGCTGTATAGCAGATATATATATGTGATGACAATAATCTATATCAAAAGGGCAACATACTATATAACATGCGCATAGCTATATGATAACATAGATTTACCTGACAGAATGTCCAGTGGGTCAATACTGAATCCGTTATACGCTGTCTCCGGCTAGAGGGTGACCGGGGTCTATGCTGACCCTAAACTGGGGTCCTGACTAATCCCTCTACCTGGAGGTACTGTTAAAGGTACAGAGGTCCAGGCCACCAGCGTAAACCCTGTCTCCTATCAATCCCTGCCAACTGTAATCTAGTCCTAAGAAGGACCCTGAATACCACCAAAGGGAATGAACAGGTAACGGTTAATGAACAGAAAGACATACAAGAAAGACAAGAAATAAAGTAAATAAAGTCTTACATACAACACTCACACACAGTAGGAACACCTAAGGTCTCAGAGATAAACTATAAGCTGTAAGAGTAAAAACAACTAAGGAGCTCTTAGCTTAAGTATTCCCAGAACCGATCCAGTCTGCTAAACTATATGAATGCTTTCACCGGCATCCAACACCCAGACTGGCAGGAATATAAAGGAAACTAATTAGAACATAATCCAAAGCAGCCGGGCGAGGCTGGACCTAGTCTTAGCAAAGAGCTAGGTAAAATTAACTCTCTCATTACCAAACACAAAGAAACAGCAGCTCAGCTGTGAGAAGTCAGAATGTGCAATCGCGACGATCTTCGTGGCGATGCACCCATGACAGTACCCCCCCTTCTACGAGGGGCCTCCGGACCCTCATGACCAGGTCTGTCCGGGTAAATTGTGTGAAAGGTCCGAACCAATCGATCTGCGTTATCATCAGACGCAGGGACCCACGTCCTCTCCTCAGGACCATACCCCCTCCAATGAACTTCCACGTTATCATTGACTACCACTGAAGGAGGAGGTAGAGGTGACGGTATGACTGGTGCCACATACTTTTTAAGTAATGACTTGTGAAACACATTATGAATTTTAAACGTAGGAGGGAGGTCCAGACGAAATGCCACAGGATTAATTATGGAACTGATCCTGTACGGCCCGATGAATCTGGGACCCAACCTCCAGGAGGAAACTTTAAGTTTTATATTCCTGGTAGACAACCAAACCAGATCGTTCACCTTCAGATCTAGACCAGAAACTCTCCTCCTATCAGCCATCCGTTTGTAACGGTTCCCCGTAACCTTCAGTCTTAAGCGATCTGGAACTATCAGTCTCCCTGGAAGTCCCACAGGGGCGTCCCCCTGAGCCCCCAATACCTCCCCCTCAAGCTCAGAGCATACAGCTGACACTACAACTCCCTCCTGAGGAATAGGAACCGGATCATCCGTCTTCCCGGCCCCTGGGAAAGTACGAGATAAGGCATCAGGAAGCAACTTTATTGAGCAGTCATATGCGCGATGGGGAGGTAACTCTTTACACCCCTCCTCAGAGAACATCTCCCCAAAGTCCTCCAGAAAAGGAGGCAAAGTCCTAGGCACAACCGCACCGATGACCGTGCTCATGCAGTTATTCCTGCAAAATTCACCCCACTGGCTTATCTTTCTGGATTGCCAATCAATCACTGGGTTATGTTTAGCCAACCAAGGAAGTCCCAACACAATAGGAGTAGGTAGACCCTCCAACACATAACAAGACAATTGCTCTTTATGAATTGCCCCTACTCGAAGATCTATGTTATGAACAGCTAGTACCAAGCTACCTTGACCAAGAGGTCTAGAATCAATAGAGAGTATAGGGACCGGTTTGGCCAATACACTCAGTTGCATACCATGCACCTGGGCAAACCGAGCGTCCACCAGATTAGCCCCGGACCCACTATCAAGAAAAACAGAAATCCTCTCAGTTCTAGTACCAATCACCACCTCCGCAGGCACGAGAAACTGAGAGGGATTTGGGGACGAAATACACACTCCCAGGTTAACTCCTTGGTTCAAAGAGGTCCGGGATGGACACCCCCCAACAAAATGTCCCTCTCTCCCGCAAAAGAAACACCTAGTCTTGCGGCGCACCGCTGATTCCCTCCTACAAAATGATGTCCCTCCCAACTGCATGGGTTCCTCAGAACAGACCAGGGGAACCTCAGTATAAGGGACTTTAGTAGTAGGTGGAGTCATCACGGGGGGCGGAGTTACCTCGCGTCTTCCCCGAAGACGTCTATCAATGCGAATAGCGAGGGCCATAGCAGCCTCCAGTGATGGAGGAGAATCATACTGAGCCAACACATCTTTTAATTTGTCAGACAACCCTTGACAAAACTGGCTCCTAAGAGCTGGGTCATTCCACTGAGTATCTGTTGCCCATCTACGGAACTCAGAAGAATATTCCTCCGCTGGACGATTTCCTTGCCGTATTTTACGCAACCTTGTTTCAGCAAGGGAGACTCGATCCGGATCATCATATACCAGACCCAGGGCAGTAAAAAATCGATCCACTGACTGGAGATCTGGGGAGCCTGGAGGAATAGAGAACGCCCAAGATTGAGGATCCCCTTGTAAGAGCGAGATAACAATTCCCACCCTCTGCTCTTCACTCCCAGATGACCGAGGCCGCAGCCGAAAGTACAATTTACATGCCTCCCGGAAAGTAAAAAATTTGTCCCGCCCACCAGTGAACCTGTCCGGGAGAGCAACCTTAGGTTCAGATCTGGTTTGCTCCGGGGGAGACAAAACCTTGGACTTAATGTCTGCCAACTCCATGGACAATCCCTGCAACTGCCGGGCCAGCTGGGCTACTGGATCCATGATAGCTGGGGAGAATCTTTAGTATGGCCGGTGAAAATGTCACGCTGTATAGCAGATATATATATGTGATGACAATAATCTATATCAAAAGGGCAACATACTATATAACATGCGCATAGCTATATGATAACATAGATTTACCTGACAGAATGTCCAGTGGGTCAATACTGAATCCGTTATACGCTGTCTCCGGCTAGAGGGTGACCGGGGTCTATGCTGACCCTAAACTGGGGTCCTGACTAATCCCTCTACCTGGAGGTACTGTTAAAGGTACAGAGGTCCAGGCCACCAGCGTAAACCCTGTCTCCTATCAATCCCTGCCAACTGTAATCTAGTCCTAAGAAGGACCCTGAATACCACCAAAGGGAATGAACAGGTAACGGTTAATGAACAGAAAGACATACAAGAAAGACAAGAAATAAAGTAAATAAAGTCTTACATACAACACTCACACACAGTAGGAACACCTAAGGTCTCAGAGATAAACTATAAGCTGTAAGAGTAAAAACAACTAAGGAGCTCTTAGCTTAAGTATTCCCAGAACCGATCCAGTCTGCTAAACTATATGAATGCTTTCACCGGCATCCAACACCCAGACTGGCAGGAATATAAAGGAAACTAATTAGAACATAATCCAAAGCAGCCGGGCGAGGCTGGACCTAGTCTTAGCAAAGAGCTAGGTAAAATTAACTCTCTCATTACCAAACACAAAGAAACAGCAGCTCAGCTGTGAGAAGTCAGAATGTGCAATCGCGACGATCTTCGTGGCGATGCACCCATGACACTTCTCAGGCGATGAGAGCCTGCTTAATTTTACAGGGAGCATGCATCCAGAAGCACGGGCTGGGCACTACAATGTCAGATTTGCAATTTTCTTTCAGCCACATTCATTGCTTCTTGTTTCTGGAAAACACACATGGAATCAAAATCGTCACTACACCTGTAGATAAATTCCCAGAAGGGTGTAATTTCCAAAATAGGGTTACTTGAGGGGGGATTCTGCTCTTCTGACACTTAGGGTCTCTGTATATGGAGTCTGCAAACTATTCTACGATAATTTGTTCTTCAAGAGTCAAATTCCCTCCTGAGCCTCGCTGCGGGCTAAGCTGTATTGTACAGCAACATATGGGGTATTGCCACGTTCAGCAGAAAAATTACGTGACAAATTTTGGTGCCATTTTACCCATTTTCCATGTGAAAATGTAAAATCTGGGGTTAAAATATCATTTTTGTGGTAAAAATGTAATTATTTTTTCTTTACCGCCCAATGGTATAAATTCTGTGACAGACTTATTGTGTCAATATGATCACTGCACCCCTAGATGAATTCATTTAGAGGTGTAGTTTATGTGGGGAATCAGCTGTTGTGGCACCTCATGGACTCTGCCAATGTGACATGGCACCCGAAAACCTTAAGAACAAAATCTGCACTATATGGCGCACCTACTCTTCTGAGCTTTCCACTATGCCTGAAAAGTAGTTCCCGATTACATGAAGGCTATTGGCGCACTCAGGACAAATTGCACAACAAACAGTGTGATCCATTTTTTCCTATTAACCCTTATAAAAATTAAAAACTTGGGGCTAACACAACATTTTAGTGGTAAAAATGTAATTATTTTTCTTCACCACCCAATGATATACAGCTTGTACCTGTTCATACTTGCTTTATTCTGTTCGGAGGTGCCAGTCAATTTTTTTGTATTTTTGTACTATTGGAGGTTGTGACTGCCTCTTTTTTGACTGCACACTCCTCTTTTGAATTAATGCTGGATCCTACCTACCCTTTAAATGTGTAGGTTTATATCCCAGGAGAGGCACGCTTGATAAATATTTGGTTTAGGATCCCATCAAAGAAAGGTCTCCTTGCCGTGGTTGATGGTCAATTTATGCACTAAGTGCCTTCATTTTTCTAAATATATTCTGCAGTAATGCAGTTCAAATGTCATTTATTCAATGTTTGCATACATCTTAGCGCTTACACAGTGCTGCTGTATTCTATTGCTTGTATATTATGCAGTCAGCAGCTTGCACCTAATGAAAAATTTGGGGCTACAGTGAAATTTTTCGTTTTCACGTCGCAATAATATAACATTCTATGATCCACCTGTGGGTTTAGTATCCAAAATGGAGTCACTTGTGTGAGTTTCTTCTGTTTTGGCACATTTTGGGCTCAGCAAATGCGTCATGGCGGCCGCTATCTATTCCTGCCAAAATTCTGCTCCAAAACTCAAGTAGCTCTCCTTTCCTTTCGAGCCTTGCCGTGTGTCCAAACAGTAATTCCCGATGACATATGGGTTATTGGTGGACTCAGGAGAAATTGCGTAATGAATTATACTGTTTGTTTTCTCCTAATTATCTCTTTTTAAAGTTCTGTGAATCGGCTGAAGGTTAAAAATGCTCACTACACCCGTAAATGAATTCCTTGAGTGGTGTAGTTTCCAAAATGGAGTCACTTTTGTGGGTTTCTGCTGTTTTGACATGTCAGGGGCTCTTCAAATGTCATTTGGCATCCGCAATCTATTCCAGCCAAAATGGCGCTTCAAAATTCGAGTCACTTGTATCGGTTTCTACTGTTTTTTTCCCTTTTCAAGCCCTGCTATGCGTCCAAACAGTCGTTTTTGGCCACATATGGGGTTTCATCGTGCTCAGGAGAAATTGCTCAACAAATTGTACAGACCATTTTCTCCTGTTACCCTTGTGAAAATGAAAAATTTGGGGCTAAAGGAACATTTTTGTGGAAAATAACTATTTTTTCATTTATTTCCACTTTGTTTTAATCCCTGTGAAGCAAGCAAAGGGTTAACAAACTATCTAAATGGGGTCAGTTTTGGGTGTGTTTTTTTGACACACAGGCCCCTAAAAGTCACTTCAAATGTGAAGTGACTTGTAATAAAATAAGTTTTGGAAATTTTGTTGGAAAAATGAAAAATTGCTGCTAAACTTTTAACCCTTCTACATTCCTAAAAAAAAAAAAAATAATGTATTTTTTAAAAAAATGATGCGGAGCTGAGGTAAAGTAGATATGTGGGAAATGTGAGAAAAAAATTGTCCCACTCTCCTGGATGACAATGGGACGGATATTTTTACTTGTGTGTCCTCAGCCTTAGTTCCTAAAGATATAATTCTCATACTCCTTTACTAGTAACACGTTAAAGGGAATTTGTCACCAGGTTTTTGTTATGTAATCTGAGAGCAACATGATGTAGGCGTAAAGACCTTGACTCCACCGCACAACAGTATATGTTATACCGTATACGTAACATAAGCCACTCAGTGTACGGTATATGTAATATGATTTATGCATTGCTTTCATAAAATACTCCTCAGTATTGATAAAAAGGCAGGCTACTACAGTGCAGAGGAAGAGTCAATTATCGGCTTACAGATGGTCGTCATTTCATGGTGCAATAGAAACTAAATCTAAAATTATTAATCCTTAAAGGGAATCTGTCACCTATTTTTTGCCCTATAAGATGCGGCCACCGCCATCAGGGGCTTATCTACAGCATTCTGTAATGCCGTAGATAAGCCCCCGATATAACCTGAAAGATAAGAAAAACAAGTTATATTATACTCAGCGGGGGTGGCGGTCCGCTGCGGTGCGGGTCCGATGGGTGTCGCAGGTCCGGCACCTCCCATCTTCTAGCGATGACGTCCTCTTCCTTGCTTCTGTCAGGGCTCCTGCGCCGGCGTAATTCTCTGCCCTGTTAAGGGCAGAGTAAAGTACTGCAGTGCTCAGGCCAGGTCAGAGAGGTCCGGCGCTTGCTCTCTGCAGGGAGGTCAGCGGCGACGCAGCCGGGAGATGAACAACGCCAGCCGCTCATCTCCCGGCTGCTCACAACGGAACTACACCGACCGCCATATTGGAACACCCAAGTTATGGGTATTCCGATACGGCAGCCGGGATTCAAATCCCCTGCCCCGCCGGTTGAGCCAATGAGCATTGCCGCGGGGGATTTGAATCCCCCGCCAAGCTGTGCGACACTGCTCATTGTCTGAGCCGTCCGCCGGCTGAGGCTTGGTGGGGGATTCAAATCCCACGTGGCACCGCTCATTGGCTCAGCCGGTGGGCGGCTCAGCCAATAAGCGGTGCCACACGGCTTTGGCGTGGGATTTGAATCCCGTGCTGCTCAAAGCCGCACGGCACCGCTCATTGGCTGAGCTGCTGCCGGCTGAGACAATGAGCGGTGCTGGATTCAAATCCCCCACCCCATCGGCTCAGCCAATGAGCGGTGCCACACGGCTTTGGCGTGGGATTTGAATCCCGTTCAGCTCAAAGCCGCACGGCACTGCTCATTGGCTGAGCCGCCCACCGGCTGAGCCAATGAGCGGTGCCGCGCGGGATTCAAATCCCCGCCAAGCCGCTCGGCACCACTCATTGGCTGAGTGCCCCTGGCCGCGCGGCTTTGGCGTGGGATTTAAATCCCACGCGGCACCGCTCATTGGCTCAGCCGGCGGGGCGGGGGATTTGAATCCCGCGGCACTCAGCCAATGAGCGGTGCCGCGTGGCTTTGGTGGGGGATTCAAATCCCCCTCCAAAGCCGCGCGGCACTGCACATTGGCTGAGCTGCCCCTGGCCACGCAGCTTTGGCGGGGGATTCAAATCCCGCGAGGCACCACTCATTGGCTCAGCCGGCAGGGCGGGGGATTTGGCTGAGCCAATGAGCGGTGCTGTGCGGGATTCAAATCCCCCGCCAAGGCGCGTGGCACCGCTCAGCCAAGAGCATTATATCCCGCGCTGCTCATTGGCTCAGCTGCCGGCAGCTCAGCAAATGAGCGGTGCCCTGTGGCTTTGGCGGACCGCACTCCCGATGCAATAGCATCGGGCCTATTTCTAGTTTTACATAAAATGCATTCCCATTGGATGCTATACGCTAATGTTACCCCGGCCTAAAAGTTTATCTAGTATTGAGGCTCTATCAATTTAATGGATGCTCACTGAAATACTAGGCAGGAGGCCAAACTTTTGACAACAAGAAGTACAGCAAAACTGCAAGTGTGTCCTGTGTTCAGACTGGTTTTTGTGCTTTTTTTAATAGACTACTTTGTCTGCGTTTCAGTTTTCCAAGGACTGAATGAAATGTAACGTGTTTACACTGTATAAGTGTTTACAGGAATTTTCTATGAAATGACGTTACCAAGTTTCCAGTGAACAATTGCTTTAGCCAGGTGAGCCGGTGCCTGTTCCTGTTTCCCGAAATGATGAACTCGCGAGATTGTAGCTGTAGTAGGTAGGTGATCATTTTTTATACAATGCAATAACCCCTTAATGGGAACCTGTCAAGTAATTCATTCTGCCCAAACCATAGCTGAAGACATGCTACCCAGGCTCTATACCAGGCCGGCTCTTCCCAGTGCTGTTAGAGGCGATTGATTGGTCTCTCCCTATATACATGCAAGGGAATGACTTGTCAATCACATACATGTGCACTGGGGCAGAGCCGGACTGGTCTCATCTCCAGCTATAGTCCTCGGCCGAATCTTCAAAGTATATTTAGTCTGATACACTGGAGCATTTCAGAAAAACTATACCTGGCTGCAATTGTGTAACCAGGCTCTGATTCGTGCTGAACACAATTTGGACAGGTTCTCTTTAGGAAGGTGCAGACTTAAAATGATGTAAAGGAAACCAGAACCCCAGAAGACACAGTCAGGCAGACATAATGTTGTTTGAGGAATTACTTTGAAACATTAGCCTGGCAGAAGCTGTCAGGATAGACTGAAGTAATGCCAGTTGGATGAATCATGAGCATAATTCCTACTAACTTAATGTCAGGAATGTTAGCCAACTGCAAAATTAAGAACAGGAAATTGTTTTCAGTACAGTATTTGAAGAGTTGTACATCGAAAGGTAAAATACTTTGCGTATAGCATGTCCCCAAATGAGTGGGAGCTATTGCTAGTGTTATTGTACTGCAGGGGAGCTAATATTCGGTCCATTATATAATGAGGGAGCTAATACGGGGGTCATTATACAGTGCGGGAGCTAATGTGGGGCCATTAAACTGTAAATCAGCTAATGTGGGACCGATATACAGCGTGGGAGTAATACAGGGTCCATTATACAGCGTGGGAGTAATACAGGGTCCATTATACAGCGTGGAAGTAAATGTGGGGCGATTATACAGTTTGTGCGCTTATGCTTGGACCAATATGCAGCGTTGGAGCTAATATGGGGCCATTATACAGCATGGGAGATAATATGGGGTCATTATACAGCGTGGGAGCTAATGTAGGGCCATTATACAGTTTTTGGACTAATGTGGGGTCAATGTACAGCGTGGGAGCTACTGTGGGGCCATTATATAATTTGGGAGCTAATGTAGGGCCATTTTACAGTGTGGGAGCTAATGTAGGGCCATTATACATATTATACAGTTTGTAGGCTAATGTGGTGTCAATATACAGCGAGGGAGCTACTGTGGGGCCATTATATAATTTGGGGGCTAATGTGGGGCAATTAGAAAATTTGGGAGTAAATGTAGGGCCATTATACCATGTGATATAAAGTGAGGCCATTATTCAGTTTGGAAGCCATAATACAGTTTGGGGATTACTGTGTGGAGGGCCTCATAGAGTGTGGGGAGTATTGTAGGAGACATTATATAGTGTAGGGGCTACTGTGTGATCCATTATACAGTGTGGGGGCTACCAAAGGCAGAATTATATTGTGTTTTGATGGAGCAGTGGGGATATCATACGGTGTGTAAGGGGAGTTTTACATTTGGAGGAATCGGGACATTATTAAATGTTAAGGGAGCACTTAGGTATTATTGTTATAGGGGCACACAGGGAATTGAGACCTATATGCGCATGGGCATTATTAATTTCTAGGGATAAAATGTGAACAATGTTTTTTTTCTAGGGCACTTGTACAGGGCATTAATATTTTCTATGAGGCAATTTTACCATATGGAGGGCACAAAGGAGGCATTTTACTTTATAAGGGGTATAGCAGTGGGCATTATTATGTGGGTACATAGTGGTGGCATTGTTATTGTGCCAAATATGCAGGTGCAGCAAGGTGAGGCTCAGTATTGGTGTATCAGTAGACTGAGCAGTTTGTACAGGTTGGAAATAGATGGGGATGTGGATGGAAATGTGAGAAGTGAAATGTGTCTTTGCTGTAATCTCTACAGATAAGTCCTGGCTGGAAGAAGTCGCCATGTCGGTCTGGGCCAGGTGGAAAAGATGGGAGAAGTGAACAACTCTAAAATGATGGGAAAAGTAAACAACAGAAAGAGCATTACCTGTAAGTCACTAACTATAACTGTATTGGGTTTTCTTATGTCTTCTACCACTATATGGGCACCATATGACAGTAGTATCAGCGATGGTCTTTATACAGTGAAGTATTTTCAGTAACAGTACCGTCATCTGCCAGCCCCTCCTGAGCTGAACCCCTAGCTACGCCTTTGTCCCAATCACACTGTCCCCAAAACACCTCTCTTATATGATAGGAGGAGCAAACATCTCCCATTCGCTCATTAAAAACAAACAGAATACATGTCTATTATACTGTAGGGAAAAAAGTAACAAATAATGAAGTATTTTTTTTGTATACTATTGAGACCAGTAAGAAGTGTGTCCAGGCTCGTCAACTATGTGTCCACTCTCCAGCTGATTTTAAAGGAAATCTGTCACTACATTTGCCCTATCTAAACTATTAATATAGCCATACAGATTATAGACTGCTGAAAACAGTCCTCCGTGTGTGTCTCATATCAGATGTGTTGTTGCTGAAAATTCATCTTTTATCACTTTGTATAAATGACCTTTTCCAGGCTCCGGGGAGGACGCTGCCTGTAAAATAACTCTGCCTCCAGAGCTTATTTTTCATGAAGGAGGCAGTCCCAGTGTGATGTGACATGGTTACCAGTGTGATGTGTAATGGCCGCTCTCTGCTCTCCTGATAACTGACACATCTGCAGGTTCCTCTCAGCTTTCAGCTCACAGGCAGACAGGGCTGTAATATTGTTATAATACAGCAGAGCTGAGAAAGAATCAAAAAATGTGTTTGCAAGAAGACACATGCCATTTTTCCTGTTGTGTGTTAGTTACTTGTCTCACACTGGTAACTCTCCTTCATGTAAAATAAGCTCTGGAGGCAGAGTTATCTTCCAGGCAGCGTCCTCACCAGGGCCTGTAAGAGGTCATTTATATAAAGTGATAAAAGAGGATTTCTCAGCAACAACACAGCTGATATGAGACACACAGGGTGGACTGTTTTCAGCAGTTTATAACCTGTATGGCCATATTAATAGCTTAGATAGGTCAAACGTGGTGACAGATTCCCTTTAAACTGATGGAAAGAAAGAAATTGTTATATGGATTAATGATTGCTCCAGATTTCAATCTGTGTGAATGAATTTTCCACTGGACTTTGATGCTTGATGTTTGTCAGCTGAGCACCATCACATTAATTCACCTAGATGTCATTCATAGTCTGCTGGATGTGCTGTGCTGTCTCTGTTGTAGTGAGTAGTAGTGTACTAGTGTGTGTAGTGCTAATTGTCGCATAGTCGATGGGAGGTATGTGTCACAGAGATGGCTTGTCTCTGTGATGTAACCCGTAGTATGTTCTCTAGTGCAAGAAAGCACTAAGAGGTTCGTTTGTTGCACCTGGGACCGGGTTGTGGGTAGCTGTGAGAGATGGGTGGGTCTGGCTACCCACATACGTCACCTCTGGGCGTGGTTACAGCTTATATAATGGAGGCTGTTGTTTGGCACATGGTCTGTGTGTTGGGAGGGAAAAGGCCTCCCTTGTGTATGGCTCCAGACCGAGCCTGAATACTGGACACTACCCCAGCCTGTGTGCTCACAGGCCTGGCAAAGCAGAGCCCTGCTAAAGACATCGTTACTTTGTTTTTCCAGATCTAAAGGCTGTTTACTTTCTGTTTGTGCTTCTGGGTTTTATGAAGCAATAAACCCACATGAACTTTTAAAGGAACGTGCCTCCTGTTTCCCCCCCCCCCCCCCCCGTTGCACCCGAGTGAGTACAACCCCTACTGTACATTGTGCAGATTAGTACAATTTGCATAAAATTTAATTTGTTACCAAGTTTTGGGATATTGCCTTAAAGGGAACATGTCCCCCCCCAGGGCATTTTTAACTGAAAGAGCCACCTTCAGCAGCACTAAGGCTGCATTCTGTGAAGGTGTCTCTTATGTTTCTGAACCCCAGTAACGCTGAAATATTGAGTTTTATAAATAGGTCCCTATACCTGTATGGAGTCCCATAGGTATGGTGTGTCCCCCTGTATCAGCCGTCTCCCAGCCGTCCATCATCCCCTTGTTGCGTCACTGCGCCGCCTCCTCCTGTGTTTCTGTTGTCTTTACATGCCGGCGGGCGCCTGCGCTGTGCCAACAGTTATCGGGCATGCGCAGTGCGTGCTGGCCAGGAACTGACATCAGGCTATCGTGCATTCGTGGTTCGTAGGCCCCAGATCCCGCCCCGCAGTATGTTATGATGTATTCACAATGGAGGGCTAGCAATCTGGCGCCTGCGCAGTGAACAACTATAGCTGCGCCTACCCCCTTCTGCCTACTCTTTCGTCTTCCTCCTCGGCAGCATCTGATGAGCTGAACAGTTCGGATTCTTTGCATCTAATACATTCTATTGGTGAAATTAAATTGACATGCTGCGGTCTGTGTCCCCGGTTGATCCGCAGGCGTCTGTGGATGCATAGTGGACATGGGATTTCTTGAAATCCCATCCACTATGCTGTCACAGCTGGTCGCTGCTGGTTTGACGTTGCATTAATATACAGCATTAATCCCACAGGAGTTCCTGATCGTGGGCACATACCCTTACTTATCCTTTCCAGATTCAGTGCTCAGTCTCCACTGCCATCCCGATCTGTCATTTGTCTGCAGTGCTGACATCATGCCGACAGTATTGCAGTCAGTCACTAAGTTCAGCAACTCCGACAGTGTAGACAGACGCTGAGCTCACTGATTGGCTGCAGTGCTGTCGACATGTACTGACAGTGGATAGTCACTTAACTAATAAAACAGTAATAAAATAAAGAACACATTGATTTTCCTATGCAGGGGCCCTGTATGGTGGGACGAGAAGTCGCTACAGTTTGTATAACAGAATCATCGACATTTTAGAGAGTAAAGAGCTCATCTCAGAACTCCATTCTAGCAAAGCTATAACCAACAAGAACTTTCTAGCCATAGCAACAGAGGCGTAGCTAGTGGATTTGATTCAGGGAGGGGCCAAGCTTCTGAGTGGCCCCTAACCATGTAAACCTAATTAAAAAATTAAGTGGTGCACCCTAGTAGTGGATGTAGATCGTCCGCAGATGACAGCTGTTATTAACAAAAATCCTAGACAAAGACCAACACTGATATTACTGCCATATAGTGGTAAATACCAGCCCTGCAGAGCATATAAGATTACAGCACAGTTATAGACGGTGACTTACAGCTCACATTCTTTCTGATGGAATCGTTCACTTTTCCTGTCTTTTTCATCTGGCCCAGATCGACATGACAACTTCTTCCAGCCAGGACTCGGCTGCAGAGATTACAACAAAGACATATCTGACTTTTCTCACATTTCAGCACCGGCCCCATCTATTTGCAACCTGCACAAACTACTTATCCTGCTGATATCCCAACACTGAGCCACTGCTGCCGTATGTGTTCCTATTACTGCACATACTGTGTGGTACTGTGTGCCCTCTAATATTCCTCCTATTGGAACCCTAGATTCCTCTTCCATTGCACTCGTAAAGTAAGTGCCCCACAAACACTAAGATACCCCTACAATGAATTCCTTCACACGTAGAGTATGATGACTCTATTGTACCCCACCTCTCAACTGCCCTGGAAAAGTATGGTGACCCCAACACAGTATGATCCCCCAACTGTGACCCCCACACAGGCCTCCATGCAGTACAGTCATGGTCAAAAGTTTTGAGAATGACACAAATATTAATTTTTACAAAGTCTACTGCTTCACTTTTTCTCATGGCAATTTGCATATACTCCAGAATGTTATAAAGAGTGATCAGCTTAACAGCAATTACTTGCAAAGTCAATATTTGGCTAGAAAATGAACTTTATCCCCCAAAACACATTTCAATATCATTGCAGCCCTGCCTTAAAAGGACCAGCTAACCTCTTTTCAGTGATTGCTCCATTAACACAGGTGTGGGTGTTGATGAGGACATGGCTGGAGATCAATCTGTCATGATTAAGTAAGAATGACACCACTGGACACTTTAAAAGGAGGCTGGTGCTTGGCATCATTGTTTCTCTTCTGTTAACCATGGTTATCTCTAAAGAAACACGTGCAGTCATCATTGCAATGCACAAAAATGGCCTAACAGGGAAGAGTATCGCAGCTAGAAAGATTGCACCTCAGTCAACAATCTATCGCATCATCAAGAACTTCAAGGAGAGAGGTTCCATTGTTGCCAAAAAGGCTCCAGGGCGCCCAAGAAAGACCAGCAAGCGCCAGGACCGTCTCTTAAGTGTTTCAGCTGTGGGATCGGGCTACCAGCAGTGCAGAGCTTGCTCAGGAATGGCAGCAGGCAGGTGTGAGTGCATCTGCACGCACTGTGAGGTGGAGACTCTTGGAGCAAGGCCTGGTCTCAAGGAGGGCAGCAAAGAAGCCACTTCTCTCCAGAAAAAACATCATGGACAGACTGATATTCTGCAAAAGGTACAGGCAGTGGACTGCTGAGGACTGGGGTAAAGTTATTTTCTCTGATGAATCCCCTTTTCGATTGTTTTGGACATCAGGAAAACGCCTCATTCGGAGAAGACAAGGTGTGCGCTACCACCAGTCTTGTCTCATGCCAACTGTTAAGCATCCTGAAACCATTCATGTGTGGGGTTGCTTCTCAGCCAAGGGAATCGGCTCTCTCACAGTCTTGCCTAAAAACACAGCCATGAATAAAGAATGGTACCAGAATGTCCTCCAAGAGCAACTTCTCCCAACCCTCCAAGAGCAGTTTGGCGATCAACAATGCCTTTTCTAGCATGATGGAGCACCTTGCCATAAAGCAAAGGTGATAACTAAATGGCTCAGGGAACAAAACATAGAGATTTTGGGTCCATGGCCTGGAAACTCCCCAGATCTTAATCCCATTGAGAACTTGTGGTCAATCATCAAGAGACGGGTGGACAAACAAAAACCTAAAAATTCTGACAAAATGAAAGCATTGATTGTGCAAGAATAGACTGCTATCAGTCAGGATTTGGTCCAGAAGTTGATTGAGAGCATGCCAGGGAGAATTGCAGAGGTCCTGAAGAAGAAGGGTCAACACTGCAAATATTGACTTGCTGCATTAACTCATTCTAACTGTCAATATAAGCTTTTGTTACTCATATGTTTGCAATTATTATATTTCCGTCTGTGATAAAAACATCTGTCAAACACACATAAAAACCAGAGGGCAGCAGATCATGTGAAAATATAATATTTGTGTCATTCTCAAAACTTTTGGCCATGACTGTATAATGGGCCTACATGCAATATAATGGCCCCCACACAGTATGATGGACCCTACACAAACCTTCACACTGTATTATTGCTTGCACACAGTTTAAAGGCTCCCACATAGCCCTCCAAATATTATAATAGCCCCCACATAGCCCCTCAATATCCATAGCCCTTCCCAGCCTATTAATATCAGTCCCCAGCTGTCTGCTTTGCCTTAACTGGTTATTAAAAATAGGGGGCCTCATGTTTTTTTGATGGGTCCCCCCATTTTTAATAACCAGTAAAGGCAAAACAGAGAGCTAAGGGCTTATATTAATAGCCTGGGAAGGGCCATGGACATTGGCACCTTCCCAGCATAATAAGACCAGATCACAGCTTTCTGATTTCACTTAGCTGGTTAGTAAAAATAGGGGAAGCCCACTTTGGTTTTTTTTATTCATTTATTTCTTTCTTTATTAACAAGTACAGTAAAATACACATTCATATCACTGCTCCACTCTTCCACTTGGACCTTCGACTCTTGGTTCAAGATTATTATTTTTAATTTTAAGAAATTTCTCTATCCATATTTGTTTGCAGGGCAATTGCACTGCTTTTTCCTCTATTTTGCTTTTTCAGCGCCTGAGCCCTTACCATGACCATTTTACTGCACCAAAGTTCGGGTCCCCATTCACCTATATGGGATTTGGGTCTGGGGTCAATTCCGGGTCTAGTTCTGGTACCCAAACCGAACTTTGGACTAAAGTTTGGCTGAATGAAAATTGCATGGGAGCCCAAGCCATTTTCTTAGTTTAATTCTTTACTTTACACAAGAGGGACACAGCGGGTACTGAATATAACTCCCATCATTGTCGCCTGGTTGCTCTGATCTCATGGAGACAAAGCAATAATGAGAGCTGATTTCAGCAGTCGGCGCCTGGGAACAGCTTGAACTGTAACACTTCTTCCCATGGGGCCAGTACGTATCACTCTGATGACACACGGCTGTCATCCATGTGTCATCAGTGTGTACGTGTGCTTCACGCATTTTGTCCATGCTGTTGATAAAAAAAACTGACATGTCTGCAGGTTTTTCACACGGACACACAGTCTGTGTGAAAAATGGACCTCATACGGAAACAAAAAACGGATGTGTGATGGGTCCTAAGAGAGATTTTATTAACCCCTTCCTGACCTGTGACGCCACGTAGGCATCATGAAAGTCGGTGCCAATCCGACCTGTGACGCCTATGTAGCGTCATGAAAGGATTGCGTTCCTGCGGGTCAGGTGACCGGGGTCACTGAAAGGTCACCCAACCCGCAGGCACAAGACCTTTTGTGCTTCACCACAGGGGGGTTGGCTTAACCCCCACGTGGCTACGATCGCTCTGATTGGCTGTTAAAAGTGAAACAGCCAATCAGAGCGATTTGTAATATTTCACCAATGAAATCTGGTATACTAATTATATAATATGTAATAATTATTATTGGGGTAGAATTCAATAGCATCTGCCATGGCTGGAGTCAAATATCCGACCCTCCCCACACCGAGTCACGGCGGTGATCGGCCGCCGCCACCGATAGATGGCGGCAACCGGTCACCGCCATCACTAAATGCTCCCCTCCTCTTTTTTCGGTCCCCCCAGGCATCAGATCCGTCCCCCAGGTCTCCGATACCCCCCAGGTTTCCGATGCCTCCCCAGTTACCGCCGGAGTCGCCGTCTTCCTCCCAGCGTCTCTCCTGCCCGGTACATGGACGCCGCCATCTTCCAAAATGGCGGGCGCATACGCAGTGCGCCCGCCGAATCTGCCAGCCGGCAGATTCAAAAAATGAATGAAAGTACATTTTGATCACTGTGATAGAACCTATCACAGTGATCAAAATAAAAAAAATAGTAAATAACCCCCCTTCATCACCCCATAGGTAGGGAACAATAATAAAATAAAAAAAATATATACATATATTTTTTTTCCATTAGGGTTAGAATTAGTTAGGGTTAGGACTAGGGTTAGCACTAGGGTTAGGACTAGGGTTAGGGTTCATATTGCGTTATGGCAGTCCGTTAGACAGATTGCATTACACCGCGGTATAACGCAGTCCGTTAACGCTGCCATTCACCCCCATTTGCGGGCGCATCGCAACGCATGCCATAAAGCGGCATGCGTTCGCGACGTGCTGTCATTCAGTGACGGAGCCTCGGACGCAGGCTGCAGCGTCTGGGCTCCGTCACCGTTAGCACAGATGAATCATCTGCTGATTCATCTGCGCTAGCGGGTATAGCATAGCGCGATCGTGTTATGCTTAACCGTTACCAGCCCATCAACGCTATGTGTTGAACGGGCTGGTAAAACGTATTGTGAACCTAGCCTTAGCATTAGGGTTAGGGTTAGAAATAGGGTTACAGTTAGAATTAGGATTAGGGTTGGAATTTGGGTTAGGGTTGGGATTATGGTTAGGTTTGTGGTTAGGGTTAGAGTTAGGATTAGTGTTAGGGTTTTTTTGTGGTTAGGGTTGGGATTAGGGTTAGACTTGTGGTTATGGTTAGGGTTGGGATTAGGGTTAGGGGTGTGTAGGGGTTAGGGTTGTGGTTAGGGGGGTGTTGGGGTTAGGGTTGGAGTTAGAATTGAGGGGTTTCCACTATTTAGGCACATCAGGGGGTCTCCAAACGCGACACGGCGCCACCATTGATTCCTGCAAATTTTGCTTTCAAAAAGTCAAACAGTGCTCCCTTTATTCCGAGCCCCGACGTGTGCCCAAACAGTGGTTTACCCCCACATATGGGGTATCAGCGTACTCAGAAAAAATTTCACAACAACTTTGGGGGTCTAATTTCTTCTGTTAACCTTGTGGAAAAAAAATTGGGGACTAAATGATCATGTTTGTAGAAAAAAAATGATTTTTTATTTTCACGGCTCTGCGTTATAAATTTCTGTGAAGAACTTGGAGATTCAAAGTGCTCACCACACATCTAGAAGAGTTCTTTGGGGGATCTAGTTTCCAAAATGGGGTCACTTGGGGGGGGTTTCTACTGTTTAGGCACATGATGGGCTCTGCAAACGTAACATGATGCCCGCAGACCATTCCATCAAGTTGGCATTACAAAACGTCACTACTTCCCTTCCGAGCCCCGACGTGTGCCCAAACAGTGGTTCCCTCCCACATATGGGGTACCGGCGTACTCAGAGCAAACAGCACAACTATTGCTGTCCAATTTCTCCTGTTACCCTTGTAAAAATAAAAAATTGTGGGCTAAAAAAATCATTTTTTGAGGAAAAAAATCATTTTTTATTTTCATGGCTCTGGGTTATAAACTTGTGAAGCACTTGGGGGTTCAAAGTGCTCACTACACATCTAGATAAGTTCCTTGGGTGGTCTAGTTTCCAAAATAGGGTCATTTGGGAGAGAGCTCCAATGTTTAGGCACATCAGGGGCTCTGCAAACGTAACATGACTCCCGCAGATCATTCCATCAAGTCAGCATTTCAAAACGTCACTACTTCCCATCCGAGCCCCGACGTGTGCCCATACAGTAGTTTTCTCCCACATATGGGATATCAGCGTACTCAGGACAAATTGGACAACAGCTTTCGGGGTCTAATTTCTCCTGTTACCCTTGGGAAAATAAAAAAATTGTGGACTAAAAGTTCATGTTTGTGGAAAAAATATGATTTTTTATTTTCATGCCCGGGCGTTATAAACTTCTGTGTAGCCCTTGGGGGTTCAAAGTGCTCACCACACATCTAGATAAGTTCCTTGCGGGGTGTAGTTTCCAAAATGGGGTCATTTGTGGGGAGTTTCTACTGTTTAGGCACATCAGGGACTCTGCAAACGTAACATGACGCCCGCAGACCATTCCATCAAAGTCGGCATTTCAAAACGTCACTTTTTCCCTTCCGAGCCTAAACGTGTGCCCGAACAGTGGCTCCCCCCCACACATATGGGGTACCAGTGTACTCAGGACAAACTGTACAACAACTTTTGGGGTCCAATTTCTCCTGTAACCATTGTGAAAATAAAAAATAGGGGGCTTCTGTGAAGCACCTTGGGGTTCAAAGTGCTCACTGTGCATCTAGCTAAGTTCCTTAGGGGGTCTAGTTTCCAAAATGGGGTAATTTGTGGGGGAGCTCCAAAGTTTAGGCACACAGGGGCTCTCCAAACACGACATAGTGTCCGCTAACGATTGGAGCTAATTTTCCATTAAAAGTCAAATGGAGCTCCTTCCCTTCTGAGCCCTGCCGTGCTCCCAAACAGTGGTTCCCCCCACATATGGGGCACCAGCGTACTCAGGAAAAACTGGACAACTTTTGGGGTCCAATTTATCCTGTTACCCTTGGGAAAATAAAAAATAGCAGGCTAAAAAATGATTTTTGAGGAACAAAAATGATTTTTTTATTTTCACTGCTCTGCTTTATAAACATCTGTGAAGCACTTGGGGGTTCAAAGTGCTCACTACACATCTAGATAAGCTCCTTGGGGGGTCTCCTTTCCAAAATGGGGTCACTTGTGGAGGGTTTCTACTGTTTAGGCACATCAGGGGCTCTGCAAATGCAACATGACGCCCGCAGAACATTCCATCAAGTTTGCATTCCAAAATGGCGCTCCTTCCCTTCTGAGCTCTCCCATGTGCCAAAACAGTGGTTTCCCCCTACATATGGGGTATCAGCGTACTCAGGACAAATTGCACAACAACTTTTGTGGTCCAATTTCTCCTGTTACCCTTGTGAAAATAAAAAATAGCGGGTTAAAAAATTATTTTTGAGGAAAAAAATGATTTTTTTTATTTTCACTGCTCTGCGTTATAAACATCTGTGAAGCACTTGGGGGTTCAGAGTGCTCACAACACATCTTGATAAGTTCCATAAGGGGTCCAGTTTCCAAAATGATGTCACATGTGGGGGGTTTTCACTGTTTAGGCACACAGGGGCTCTCCAAATGCGTCATGGTGTCCGCTAACGATTGGAGCTAATTTTCCATTCAAAAAGTCAAATGGCGCTCCTTCCCTTCTGAGCCCTGCCGTGCACCCAAACATGGTTTATGACCACATATGAGGTATCTGTGTACTCAGGAGAAATTGCCCAACAAATTTTAGGATCCATTTTATCCTGTTGCCCATGTAAAAATGAAAAAATTGATGCTAAAAGAAAATTTTTGTTGGAAAAATTGAAATGTCCATTTTTTCCTTCCACGTTGCTTTAGTTCCTGTGAAGCACCTGAAGGGTTAATAATCTTCTTGAATGTAGTTTTGAGTAGCTTGAGGGGTGCAGTTTTTATAATGGTGTCACTTTGGGGTATTTTCTGCCATATAGACCCCTCAAAGTGACTTCAAATGTGAGGTGGTCCGTAAAAAAAATGGTTTTGTAAATTTTGTTGTAAAAATGAGAAATCGCTGGTCAACTTTTAACCCTTATAACTTCCCAACAAAAAAAAATTTTGTTTCCAAAATTGCGCTGATGTAAAGTAGACATGTGGGAAATGTTATTTATTAACTACGTTGTGTCACATAATTCTCTGGTTTACCAGAATAAAAATTCAAAACTTGAAAATTGCGAAATTTTCAACATTTTCACCAAATTTCCTTTTTTTTCACAAATAAACACAAAAATGATCTACCTAAATTTACCACTAACATGAAGCCCAATATGTCACGAAAAAGCAATCTCAGAATCGCTAGGATCCGTTGAAGCGTTCCTGAGTTATTACCTCATAAAGGGACACTGGTCAGAATTGCAAAAAATGGCAAAGTCTTTAAGGTCAAAATAGGCTGGGTCATGAAGGGGTTAATATTGGTATACTAGTATGTGAGAGTAAAAAAAAATTTATTTTTTTTAGGATGAATGAACTTTCTTGCATAAGACACATCCTGCTTATGCAACTGATGTGATGCAAATTGAGCTGTGATCCAAAGGACGACACAGCAGTGGTGCTCTCATGTTGGCGGCATATCATTGTCTTGAATGCTTTAACTCCTACACAAATTATGTGCAGAACAGAATTATAAGCTCAAAGCCGCACGCTACAGAGAATAACTAATAGGTTTAAAAAGCATAATTTTGTATAAGCAACATTACCGCTGAAAAGAAACTCATAATTTAAAATAGAAAACAGTAATTGGATTCTAACGTCTGAAATACCCTGCAATTTTTAACAAAGTGCACTTCTACACTGTTATACAGTACTGTGGAAAAGTTGTACGCAGGTGTGGAAAAAATGCTGCAAAGTAAGAATGTTATAAAAAATAGTAGTATTAGGCTGGTTTCACATTTGCGTATCTGTGCGCAGCGTTTGATCCTCATAGATCCGCATGCGTCATGCGTACATATCTTTAACATGATGTACGCAGAGACATGCTTTTGCATGCGTTTGCGTACGCATGCGTCGTTTCACGGTGTCCGGCGAACGCAGCATGTTGCATTTTTTTTGAAGAGTCAAAAATCCGTCAAATATGCGCAGTCATGCACATGCGGATGAGTGCGTCAAAACAACGCATTACTGTCTATGGGAATGCATTGGTACGCAAGGACATGCGCATGGATGCGTTCGATGCGCATGCGATCTTCATACTGCACACGTCCAGGAACTGATTACAGCACCTGTAAATATCGAACGCATGCGCATACATAACCAAAACGCATGCAAACACGTGCACACGCAGCCTTTTTTTGTCATAATGCGTAAGCTGATGCGGATAAGAAATGCTGTGTTTGCATGTGTTTTGGCATGCGTTTGCGTTTGCGTCATGCAGATGATATGCTGCGCACATACTCGCAAATGTGAACTTAGCCTTAATAGTTTATTTTTATCAATTAGCAAAATGCAAAGTGAATTAACAAAAGAGAAATGTAAATCAAATCAAGAATTGCTGTGACCGCCTTTTGTCTTCAAAACAGCATCAATTCTTGCGCAGTTTTGAAATAACTCGGCAGAGAGGCTGCCCCAAAACATCTTGGATAACTAACCATAGATCTTCTGGGGGTGTAGGCTTGTGCAAATCTTTTTGGCTTTTCAAAGACTTGATAATGTTGAGATCAGGGCTATGTTGGGGCTGTATCATCACTTCCAGGACTCCTTGTTCTCCTTCTTTACACTGTAGATAATTTTTAATTACATCAGCTGTACAGTACAGACCAAAAGTTTGGACACACCTTCTCATTCAAAGATCTTTCCGTATTTTCATGACTATGAAAATTGTAGAATCACACTGAAGGCATCAAAACTATGAAGTAAGGCTACTTTCACACTTGCGTTTTTTTGCGCTGCGTTTCGAGCGCACATGAAGCGCATTAAAAAAACGCATGCAAACGCTTGTAAACGCTGCAATATTTAGTCGCATTTCGACAAAAAAACGCAGCGTTTGTCTGCGATTTCATGCGTTTTTGCATGCTTTTGCGTTTTTTTGGCGCATGCGTTTTCTATTTGTCACATTATCATCTCTGCCTCCATCATCTCTGGCTCCATCATCTGTCTCCATCATCTCTGCCTCCATCATCTCTGTCTCCATCATCTCTGGCTCCATCATCTCTGCCTCCATCATCTCTGCCTCCATCATCTCTGGCTCCATCATCTCTGGCTCCATCATCTCTGGCTCCATCATCTCTGGCTCCATCATCTCTGCCTCCATCATCTCTGCCTCCATCATCTCTGCCTCCATCATCTCTGCCTCCATCATCTCTGCCTCCATCATCTCTGGCTCCATCATCTGTCTCCATCATCTGTCTCCATCTCTGGCTCCATCATCTCTGGCTCCATCATCTCTGGCTCCATCATCTCTGGCTCCATCATCTGTCTCCATCATCTCTGGCTCCATCATCTCTGGCTCCATCATCTCTGGCTCCATCATCTCTGGCTCCATCATCTCTGCCTCCATCATCTGTCTCCATCATCTCTGCCTCCATCATCTCTGCCTCCATCATCTCTGGCTCCATAATCTGTCTCCATCATCTCTGGCTCCATCATCTCTGCCTCCATCATCATCTGTCTCCATCATCTCTGCCTCCATCATCTCTGGCTCCATCATCTCTGGCTCCATCATCTCTGCCTCCATCATCTCTGGCTCCATCATCTCTGGCTCCATCATCTCTGGCTCCATCATCTGTCTCCATCATCTCTGGCTCCATCATCTGTCTCCATCATCTCTGCCTCCATCATCTCTGGCTCCATCATCTGGCTCCATCATCTCTGGCTCCATCATCTCTGGCTCTATCATCTCTGCCTCCATCATCTCTGCCTCCATCATCTCTGGCTCCATCATCTGTCTCCATCATCTCTGCCTCCATCATCTCTGGCTCCATCATCTCTGGCTCCATCATCTCTGGCTCCATTATTTACAGAAAAATCGCGTGCGTGCAAAAGCGCTGACGAGCGCAAAGCCATGCGCACGCCAGCACCCCCATAGACTGCAATGTTATTTTTTGCGCATAGCATGCGCACACGTGCGCACGCGTTTTTTTAAAGCGGTTGGATGGAAAAAAAATGCAACATGTAGCGTCTGGCGCGTATGGGCGCACACCGGGAAAATGCGCAGCGCACGACAAATGCACATGAACGCGTGCAAGCGCTAGACCCTGCGCCCGCCATGTTAAAGATAGGGGAACATTGCGCATGCGTCCGATAGCGCAAGATGCGCTGCGCAAAAAAACGCAAGTGTGAAAGTAGCCTAACACATGTGGAATTAAACAATACACTTTACAAAAAAGTGTGAAACAACTGAAAATATGTCTTATATTCTAGGTTCTTCAAAGTAGCCACCTTTTGCTTTGATTACTGCTTTGCACGCAGAAAAGGTGAACGGGTGGACTCTACATGCCTGGTTCCCACCGTGAAGCATGGAGGAGGTGGTGTGATGGTGTGGGGGTGCTTTGCTGCTGACACTGTTGGGGATTTATTCAAAATTGAAGGCATAGTGAACCAGCATGGCTACCACAGCATCTTGCAGCGGCATGCTATTCTATCCAGTTTGCATTTAGTTGGACCATCATTTATTTTTCAACAGGACAATGACCCCAAACACACCTGCAGACTGTGTAAGGGCTATTTAACCAAGAAGGAGAGTGTTGGGGTGCTACGCCAGATGACCTGGCCTCCACAGTCACCAGACCTGAACCCAATCGAGATGGTTTGGGGTGAGCTGGACCGCTCACCGCTTCAATTTTAAATAAATCCCCAACAGTGTCTCCAGCAAAGCACCCCCTCACCATCACACCACCTCCTCCATGCTTCACGGTGGGAACCAGGCATGTAGAGTCCATCCGTTCACCTTTTCTGCATGCAAAGCAGTAATCAAAGCAAAAGGTGGCTACTTTGAAGAATCTAGAATATAAGACATTTTCAGTTGTTTCACACTTTTTTGTAAAGTGTAATGTATAATTCTACGTGTGTTAATTCATAGTTTTGATGCCTTCAGTGTGATTCTACAATTTTCATAGTCATGAAAATACAGAAAAATCTTTGAATGAGAAGGTGTGTCCAAACTTTTGGTCTGTACTGTATGTTTGGGGTTGTTTGCCGCTGCAGAATAGTATTCTAAGCCAATAAGATGCCACCGTGATGGTATTGCATGATGGATACGTTTCTGGCTGTATTTCTTAGTGTTGAGAACACCAAGAAATGAGCAACATTGAGAACTGCAGTGGTTGGCAAAATATACTTAGTGCAGCAGATGAATGACACATTATGATTACTCCCCTTTGAAACTGGTAGATGTCCCGCAGTGCCATCAGGTCAGAACTGGCAGCAACCAGTGGGACCCAGCTACACCCATCTACGGTTCGGAGATGTTTTGCCAGAAGTGGTTCTCATAGAAGATTTGTGGCCAAAAAACATATCTTTCACATGAAAACAAGGTCAAGTGATTCAACTGCGCATTAACACATGGGAACAGGGATGCAGAAAAATTTCAGCAAGTGCTCTGGAACGATGAGTCAAATGTGAAATATTTGGCTGTAACATCAGTTCGTTTGCGAAGTGCTGGAGAATGGTAGACTGAATGTTGGAAAGAGAAAAGCATGCTTGAGGTTCCTTGGAAGTTTTGGGCTGCATTTCAGAAAATAGAATTGGGGATTTGGCCAGGATTAATGTTGTCCTCAATGCTGATAAATACAGACAGATATTTATCCATCTGCAATACCATCAGATACATACAGCCAATGTCATTAAGAACTATATTCAGTGTAAAGAACAAGGAGTCCTGGAAGTGATGATATGGCCCCCGCAGAGCCCTGATCTCAACATTGTGTCTGTATGGGATTACATGAAGAGACAGAAGGGTTTACACAAGCCTACATCCACCCAAGATCTGTGGTTAGTTCTCCAAGATGTTCAGAACAACCTCACTGCCAAGTTCTTCATATACTGTGTTCAAGTGTACATAGAAAAATTGATGCTGTTTTGAAGGCAAAAGGCAATCATACCAAATACTGATTTGTTTAAGATTTTCTCTTTTGTTCATTCACTTTGCATTTTGTTAATTGATTAAAAAAAAAATTAAAGCTTCTTAACATTTCTTAAAACATTATTACTTTGAAGCATTTTTCATACTTGATGAAAACTTTTGCACAGTTTCAAACACTATCAGTAGGCATCTTTACATATAAAAATGGAACTTACAGCTTATTTGCCTTGAAGCATTATCTGAAACAGTGCCCCCCATCTGGTCAATTCTAGTACTATTCGCCTCATGTGGGTGCCTGATATTCTGTGTACACTGCTGTCATAATCCTCAATAATACATGTGCTGTCCAACAAGTCCTGCCGCTGTGATATAACCTTGGATCTAGAGATGAGCGATTTTGTGTCATGGTTTATTGGGTTCTCGGACCAGGTAGTCGCGGGGTTAACTTGGTTGGCCTCTTTCTGGGTCCTGGGAGGCTTTTTATAGCCTCACTTTGAGGCCAATCTTTGACGTTTATACTCTGACCTTTGGCTGAGTGTGTCTGACCCTGTGCCAGTGCTTTGTGCCTGTGCTACGTTTTGTCTGTCTGGTTCTGATTTGGCCTTGTCTGTTATGTTTAGGTAGCTGAGGAGAAAAAGCAAAAACGGCAATACACCAGAGAGGCTGGAACCTATTGGATTGCAGTAACCTGAACTAACCACACAACTAGAGGTAGCCGTGGAGCGTTCCTACGTTGATCCTAGACGCCTCGTCACAGCCTGAGAGATAACTACACCTAAAGGCAGAAAGAGGAAAGCTATCTGCCCCGGAGCAGATCCCCAAAGAAAATAGGAAGCCCCCAAACATGTAATGGCGTTTAGACAAGAAGAAGCACGGACACAGACAGAAAATAGAATGAGCAAACGCTGGGGCCCAATCTGTCTAGACAGAAAAGTGCAGGAAAGAATTCTGACTGCAATACAACAAAAAACCCTAAAAAATACCAACTCTTCTGATTGCAAAAATACCTGAGATCACACAATCTCCACCACCTAAATCAGACCTCTGGTGTAACAAAACTAAGCCGCAGCCACTGAAAAAACAGGAAAAAGCAAATGAACAAATAACAGTGGATACAGATAAACTGAGAGGAGCACAGGCCCCAGGAGGGACCCGGCTGACCTCCACAAAAGTGCCGAGAACTATGCCAAAAGGAAGCACAAAAATAAAAGCAGAAAATATCTTATCTGAAAGCAGAAGATGCAGGCAAGACTCAGCAAACTTCCAAATGAACCAGGAACCACAATTAAGACAAGAACAATTGATCGCTGGCAACCATCATGGGAGGGAACCTCCCTTTTATCAGTCCAGTCATGTGATCCCAGATTGCCATTCCTCGCTGGAAGGATCAGTACTGTCTGTAACCACCAGAGGGAGCCTCTGCTCAGAAACCATCTCTAGCACTTTCATAAAATTCCCCCCCGCTTGAGGAGGGGTCACCGAACTCTTACTTGTGCAACCAGGCTGATCAGGATGAGCTCGGTGATAGGCACGGATCAGTCTCCTTGCATGGATGTCCGAAGCAAACACCCAAGAATTGTCCTCCTGACCATAACCTCTGCACTTAACCAAATACTGGAGTTTCTGTCTAGAAAAACGAGAATCCAATATTTTTCCCTTCGCCATGACAGCACCGACGTGAGAGTATGGTATCCGCCCCCAGGAACAGGAAACCTGTAGCAGAGATAAAAGAAGGGGGGCGGTACCTCTCCCTCAGTTTTGGTTTCCTGTTCCTGCAGGTGGATGCCTGTGGGGCAGTATACCTGTGTGGGGAATCGTCCCCTGGATGGCCGGTCTGGAGACCGAGGTCCGAAGGGGAGGCATGCAGCTGAGCGCGGCGGCGCGCGCTCTCCATCCCGGCTTCTTGGAGGCTGCCTGGCCGCGTCTCGCCCCCCGTGGACTCCCCGGCGGCCGCTCCGTGCAGGAGGCAGAGCCGGGGTAGGCGTGTCCACCACGACGCTGGCGCCGACTGAGTGGAGCGGCTTCCGGTCGCACCGGAAGTGACGCTACACGCCGGGAGAAGCGGTGTGCTGGACACTTCCGGGCGGAAGTTTGCTCCAGAGGCGCGCACACCGCTCTCCCCCCTGAACCCTCCCCTCGCATACATAGCCTGCCGGAGGCAGGAGACTGGCGTCCGTTGCAAAAACGCTTCACAGCGATGGAAGGAGCAGAGGATCGCGTGCCAGAGGAGGGAGGCCAGCAGACTGCTGTGGTACCAGGGGGTCGGTGGGTGAGTGCCTTTGTAAGGCGAAGAAACATAGTGATGGCCTTTTATCCTGTCCCCTCTCCCTAGGGCAGGAAAGCTGCGGCCAAACAAAAAAACAAAGCATGTGCTTTGTGTAAAAAAAACTCTTCCCAAAGATTACAATAAAGGGTTATGCCGCTCATGTGTACAGAAAACGATAGCGGAGGAATCGCCGTCCCTATTTGAGGATATTAGAGCCGTTATTCGTCAGGAAGTTAAAACAACGGTTAAGGAGGAGTTGAAACAGCACACGCCAGTTAGTTCAAGCCATCCCCTCCCCCCTCCTACGGAACAAAGTGACGTAGAATCGGATGGTGAACCGACGGAGTTAAAAAACTCGGAAAGCTCAGACCAAAATTCCTCGGACGAGCAATATGGCCGCCCGTATGTCTTGTCTGAAGACGTAGGAAAATTGTTAAAATTAATTAGATCTACCATGGGGGTTGAGACGCCAAAAGAGCGTCTTTCAGTACATGACTCCATGTTCAGCAATCTAGAAGGGAAAAAACGTAAAGTTTTTCCCTTTCATGAAAATCTATTAAAAATGATTAAAAAAGAGTGGAAGAAACCCAACAAGAAAATGTCTGTGCCACAAGCATTAAAACGGAAATATCCGTTTGATGAGGAAATATGTGGGGAATGGGAAAAAGCCCCTAAGCTAGATGCCGCCATTGCTAGTACGTCTAAAGGTATAGCATTACCATTCGAGGACATGGGGGCCTTGAGAGACCCCCTCGATAAAAAAGTGGATGCTTTTTTAAAATCTGCCTGGGAAGCATCGGCCTGGTCAATCAAACCGGGCGTAGCCGCCACTTGCACCGCTAGGGCCATGGTCAAATGGTTGGAAGAACTCAGTGAACAGATAAAAAATAAATGCCCAAGAGAAGAATTATTGGACGTAATACCGTCACTACAAAAAGCGGCAGGTTTCCTAGCAGATGCAGCGGTGGATTCAGTGCGAGGTGCCGCCCGCGCATGCGCTCTCTCTAACTCAGGTCGCAGGGCATTATGGCTTAAAAATTGGGCGGCGGACTTCCAGTCGAAGGTAAAACTCTGCGCAATCCCCTGTGAGGGACAATACTTGTTTGGAAAAACATTGGACGAAATATTGGAGAAAGCATCGGATAAGAAGAAACGATTCCCGCTACCATCTTTTTCAAGGCGACGTTGGAATGATGCTCGCTCGTCCTTTCGTGGAGCAAGGAATCGAGGGGGCAGGAGTCGGCCAGATGAGAGGTCTGTCCGAGGCAGGCCTTGGGGAGAGAGAAGGGAGAAAGGATTTCTCTTCAAAGGCCCCACCAGATCGGATACTAAACGTCAATGACGCCAAGTCTCCGGTGGGAGGAAGACTGAAGAAATTTGTACGTCAGTGGGAAACATTGCCCGCTTCACGGTGGGTAACCAATTTACTATCCGAAGGTCTACGACTAAATTTTCTCAATCTCCCGCCACAGCGAATAAAGACAACTCAAGTTGCCAAGAAGAACCAAGCCACAATGGAAAAAGAAATCACCCTCCTTATGGAAAAGAAGGTGTTAGTGGAAGTGCCAACTCACCAAGTAGGAGAAGGGTTCTACAGTACCCTGTTTCTTACTCCAAAACCAGACGGCTCCTTGAGGGTAATATTCAACTTGAAAGCGTTAAATCAATACATCCGAGTGGAAAAATTCAAAATGGAAACGTTAAGATCAACACTGCAGTGAAGTTGCTAGAACCGGGCTGCTACATGGCCGTGATCGATCTGACAGATGCATACTACCATGTACCGATCTGGGAAGAACATCAAAAATACCTAAGATTGTTAGTACAGATTGCACAGGGCCCTACGCATCTGCAGTACCAATGTCTTCCCTTCGGGATTTCGGTGGCACCCCGTATCTTCACGAAAATAATTTCAGAAGTGGCATCTTTTGTAAGGAAAGAAGACATATTACTGGTGCCCTATTTGGACGACTTCCTAGTAATAGCAAACACCGAAGGAGAATGCAGGAAGGCAACCACAAGGATGCTAGAAATCCTAACCAGTTTAGGCTGGATAATAAACGGGAAAAAATCGAAACTAATCCCAACCAGAAAACAAGAATTCTTGGGAATAGAGTTAGATTCCTGCAACCAACAATGTGTCCTCCCGGACAGGAAAGTAGACTCCATTCAAAGCAAAATACAACAATTAAGACCGAACAGGACTATAACAGTCCGACAAGCAATGTCGTTGTTGGGAACATTAACAGCAACAATACCAGCGGTCCAGTGGGCACAAAGCCACACAAGAGACCTGCAAGAACAAATATTAGCCGAACAGGCAAAAGATCCGACCAGCCTAAATCGGCGATTCACCCTAACGCCACAGGTCCTCGACTCATTGCAATGGTGGCTAAAATCCGAAAACCTCAAAAAAGCTGTACCTTGGTCAATTCACAATCAGATAATATTGACTACGGATGCAAGTCCCTCAGGATAGGGAGCACATTTAATAGGACGGCTTGTACAAGGCCTATGGGAACCCTCAATGAAGGAAACATCCTCCAATTTGAAAGAACTAACAGCAGTGAGACTAGCGCTATACCAACTAAGAAAAGAGGTACAAGGAAGACATGTCACAATATTATCCGACAACACGACAGTAGCCTACATAAATCGACAAGGAGGTACAAGATCACCATCCTTGATGGCGGAGGCAAGAGAGCTGTTTGCATGGGCGGAAAACAACCTGTTATCCCTGTCGAGCACACATTTGAAAGGGACAGAAAATACGGTGGCGGATTTCCTAAGTCGGCATGTACTGCACCAGGGAGAATGGTCCCTAAATCAGGACATATTTGGAAAAATTTGCGCCAGCTGGGGCAGACCAGAAGTGGACCTGTTTGCTACAAAACAAAATCGGAAAGTAAACAGATTTTACTCCCTAAACCCGAGAGAACAACCAGAAGGAGTAGATGCACTACTACACCGCTGGAAATTCAAACTGGCATATGCCTTTCCACCAGTTCCTCTAATACCAATAGTCCTGAGAAAAATACGAGAGGACAAGAGCCGTGTAATCCTTATAGCGCCCTTCTGGCCAAAGAGAGCGTGGTTCACATGGCTCACACGCATGTCTGCCTCGGACCCATGGATCTTACCCGATGTTCCCAATCTACTACACCAGGGACCAGTGGAGCATCCTCAGGTGCACAATCTACACCTCACTGCCTGGAACCTGAGAGGGGACTCCTATTAGCCAAAGGGTTCTCAGGGCCCTTGGTGACTACCTTGCTCACTAGTAGGAAAAAAGTCACCTCAGCCAGATATTATAAAATCTGGCAAAAATTCTTGGACTTCTCAGGTCGGAGGCTTTCGGGGACAGTCCAGATGGTCCCGATGACGGAAATCCTGGAATTTCTACAAAAGGGCCTGGAAAAAGGATTGTCCACAAGCACTCTAAAGGTGCATGTCTCGGCACTAGGTGCGCTATTTGACAAAAAACTGGCTGACCACCCATGGATCTATAGATTCATTCGGGCCTCCTTTACAGCCAGACCCTTGAAAATTGTTCCTAAGGTAGCTCCCTGGGATCTAAATTTAGTGTTAAATGCGTTAACTACGGCCCCATTTGAGCCAATCTCATCTATTTCAATAAAGGCTCTGACACTAAAAACAGTGCTCTTGGTTGCCCTAACGTCAGCTCGGCGAGTCAGCGAGCTGCAAGCTATTTCTATAAATTCTCCATATACTACCTTTATGGATGACAGAGTGGTCATAAGAACTGACCCAGCCTTCCTTCCGAAGGTTAATACAAAATTTCATAGGGACCAAGAGATAATTTTGCCCTCATTTTGTGCCAACCCAAAATCCCAGGGAGAGCAAACCTTTCATTGTTTGGATGTAAGACGTTGCCTACTTCAATATATAGAAGTTTCGAAATCTTGGCGACAGTCTTCAGCCCTTTTTGTCTCCTTCCAGGGGACAAACAGGGGTAAAAAAGCTTCAAAAGCTACAATTGCACGGTGGCTACGCATGGCTATCTCACTTTCTTATTCTTCGTCAGGTCAGACTCCCCCACTGGGTGTAAAGGCTCACTCCACAAGGGCTATTGCGACATCTTGGGCCGAACGGGCAAATGCGTCAATAGAGCAGATTTGCAGGGCAGCGGTGTGGTCGTCACCATACACCTTTTTCCGTCATTATAGGCTAGATTTAAGTTCTTCGAATTTAGCCTTTGGTAGAAAGGTGTTATCTGCTGTTGTCCCACCCTAGGAGGCTCTTCTATTTCTTCCTCTCACGTCGGTGCTGTCATGGCGAAGGGAAAAAATGATAATTGCGTACCGGTAATTTGATTTTTGAGAGCCATGACAGCACCGTATTAATTCCCGCCCTATCTTGGTGATGGTTGTGTGACTCACAAAAAAAAAAATATATATATAAAAATGCATGTATAAATTAAAATATAAAGAAGGTAAATGTCGTAAATATGCTAGTATATGTGTATATATAACGACTAATTTTGGCGGTTACCTTGCATACTCTGAAACAAACTGAGGGAGAGGTACCGCCCCCCTTCTTTTATCTCTGCTACAGGTTTCCTGTTCCTGGGGGCGGATACCATACTCTCACGTCGGTGCTGTCATGGCTCTCAAAAATCAAATTACCGATACGTAATTATCATTTTTCTCAACCACATACTCCAGATTGCCCTCTACCAAAACAGGATCAGGAGGCGCAGCCATAGGAACCACTGGCTCGACAAACCTCTTCAATAAGGACTTGTGGAACACGTTATGGATCTTAAATGTCCCTGGAAGAAGCAAACGGAAGGAAACAGGATTAAGAATCTCCATGATCTTATAAGGTCCAATGAACCTAGGCTTAAACTTTGGAGATGCAACCCTCATAGGGCTATTTCTTGAGGACAACCAAACCAAGTCCCCCACTTTAAACCGAGGACCATCAGTCCTATGCCGGTTGGCAAACCGTTGGGCCTTCTCCTGAGAGAGAGACAACCTCTCCACTACCTGGTCCCAAATCTGCTGCATTCGCTCCACAACAGAGTCAACACCCGGACAGACAGAAGTCTATGCCTGTCCCAAAGAAAATCGAGGGTGAAACCCAGAATTGCAGAAAAATGGAGACATCAAGGTGGCAGAGCTAGCCCTATTATTAAGAGCAAACTCAGCCAAAGGCAAAAAAGAGACCCAGTCATCTTGATCAGCAGACACAAAACATCTCAAATAAGTCTCCAAGGTCTGGTTTGTTCTCTCGGTTTGTCCATTGGTCTGAGGATGAAAAGCAGAGGAGAAAGATAATTGAACACCAAGTTTAGAACAAAATGTCCTCCAAAATCTGGAAACAAACTGGACTCCTCTGTCAGACACAATGTTCTCCGGAATGCCATGTAACCGAACCACGTGCTGAAGGAACAAAGACACCAATTCGGAGGAGGAAGGTAACTTAGGTAATGGCACAAGATGTATCATCTTGGAAAACCTATCACAGATTACCCAGATAACGGTCATTCTCTGAGAAACAGGGAGGTCGGAAATAAAATCCATAGAGATATGGGTCCATGGCCTCTTGGGCACAGCTAATGGCATTAACAAACCACTAGAGCGAGAGCAAGGCTTGGAGCAAGAGCAAGTCCCACAGGACTGCACAAATTCCCTGACGTCAAGAAGACAAAGTAGGCCACCAAAAGGACCGACTCACCAAGTCTCTGGTACCAAAAATCCCGGGATGACCAGCCAACGCAGAACAATGAATCTCAGACATCATACTCTTCTTCCACTGGTCTGGGACAAACAATTTCCAAATAGGGCAGCACTCAGGTTTATCCTCCTGACACCCTTCCAGAGCCAGTCTCAAATTGGGCGAGATGGCGGAAAGTACTACACCCTCTTTCAAAATAACAGTAGGATCAGATAACTCAGGAAAGTCTGCAAAGAAACTCCTCGTGAGGGCATCTGCCTTAACATTCTTAGTGCCAGGAAGAAAAGAAACCACAAAATTAAAACGTGTGAAAAACAAGGCCCACCTGGCCTGTCTAGGATTAAGTCGCTTGGCTGATTTGAGATAAACCAGGTTCTTATGGTCTGTGAGGACCACCACTTGATGTTTGGCTCCTTCCAGCCAATGTCTCCACTCTTCAAAGGCCCACTTCATGGCCAATAACTCCCGATTACCCACGTCATAATTACGTTCAGTTGGAGAAAATTTTCGAGAGAAAAAGGCACAAGGGTTACTCTTAAAGGTCTCTGGATCTCTTTGGGACAAAACGGCACCTGCCCCAATTTCAGAGGCATCAACCTCCACCTGAAACGGTAGAGAAACATCAGGCTGCTGTAGAACAGGAGCAGAAGTGAATCTCTGCTTAAGTTTCTGAGACACAGAAACTGCCTCAGGAGGCCAATTCACCACATCAAAACCCTATTTGGTCAAATCAGTCAATGGTTTAACAATACCAGAGAAATTACCAATAAATTTACGATAAAAATTGGCAAAACCCAAAAATCTCTGAAGAGCCTTTAATGAAGTAGGTTGGACCCAGTCACAGATGGCCTGAACCTTGACCGGGTCCATTTCAATAACAGACGGAGACAAAATGAATCCCAGAAATGAGACCTTCTGTACGCCAACAAGACACTTTGATCCCTCCACATACAGTGCATTCTCTCTCAAAATCTGGAACACAGTCCGAACATGTTTCACATGAGAGTCCCAGTCATTGGAAAAAATCAAGATATCCTCCAAATAAACAATCAGAAATTTATCCACAAAATCCCTGAAAATATTATTCATGAAAGATTGGAAGACGGAAGGAGCATTAGTGAGCCCAAAGGGCATCACTAGGTACTCAAAATGCCCCTCTGGGGTATTAAACGCCGTCTTCCATTCATCCCCGTGCTTAATGCGAATAAGGTTATACGCCCCCCTGAGGTCAAGCTTGGTAAACCAACTAGCACTTTTCACTCTGGAAAACAGGTCAGAAATCAAGGGTAACGGATATTGATACTTCACAGTGATCTTATTCAAGAGACGATAATCAATACACGGCCTCAATGAACCATCCTTTTTGGCCACAAAGAAAAAACCGGCACCCAAGGGTGAAGAGGATGGTCTGATATGACCCTTCTCCAATGACTCCTTGATATAAGATCGCATAGCATCGTGTTCAGGTACAGACAAGTTAAAAAGGCGACCTTTAGGAAATTTACCACCAGGCACTAATTCAATAGTGCAATCATAGTTCCTGTGAGGGGGCAAGGATGCGGATTTACTTTCACTAAACACATCCGAGAAATCAGTCAAAAAGTCAGGAACATCCTGAGACTGGGGAGAGGCAGAAAAAACAGAGGAGTGTCAGCATTAACACATTGGCAGCCCCAACTGGTCACAGACACAGATTTCCAATCCAAAACAGGATTATGAGACTGTAACCAAGGGAAACCTAGTAGAATAATGTCATGCAGATTATGCAGCACCAGAAATTTGCAACTCTCCTGATGATCTGGTTCAACCCTCATTATCATCTGAGTAGAAAACTGGGGTTTATTCTCCGCCAAAGGGGTAGAATCAATGCCCAGTAGGGGAATAGACTTCTGCAGGGGTATCATGGGAAACCCGCAACGTTTGGCTAAGTCAAAATCCATCAGGTTAATCGCTGCTCCTGAATCAACAAAAGCCTGAGCAGAAAATGTGGACAGGGAGCAAATCAGGGTAACAGTCAACAGAAATTCAGTCTGAACACTACCCAAGACAACTGAGCGTGCAAAACGTCTTCCCCGCTTAGGGCAGACTGAAATAGCATGAGAGGCGTCACCACAGTAGAAACAACCCATTGCGCTTTCGAAACTCATGACGCTGTGCCCCAGAAATCACTCCATCACACTGCATGGGCCCAGGAGCTTGCTCACAAGGCAACACCATCTCACACATACCTCTGCACTCACGCAAACGTCTGTCAATTGGAATAGCCAATGACATAGAATCATTGAGACCAGAGGGAGCAGGGAATCCCACCATAACATCCTTTACATTCTATGGCAGCCCCTTCCGAAAAAAGGCTGCCAAAAGCATCATCATTCCATTTGGTCAGGACTGCCCACTTTTGGAATTTCTGACAGTACAACTCAGTGTCTTCAAGACCCTGATTTAATGCCAGCAAGGTTTTTTCAGCTTTATCAGTGACATTAGGTTCATCGACCAATAACCCCAGAGCCAGAAAAAATACATCAATATCATTCAAAACAGGATACCCAGGTGTCAGGGAAAAAGCCCAATCCTGAGGGTCGCTGTGCAGGAGAGAGATGACAATTTTAACCTGCTGTGCTGCGCTCCCCGAGGACTTAGGTTTTAAGGCAAAAAACAACTTACAGTTGTTTTTGAAATTCAGAAATTTAGCCCGATCCCCCAAAAACAAACCTGGCATGGGAATCCTAGGTTCCACAACCGGCAACCTAGCAAGATAGGTAGCAATACTCTGAACCTCAGTGGCAAGCTGATCCACACGGCCAGACAACTGTGCAAGCTCCATTGAGAAATAGAAAAAAAAATAAAAATCCTCCTCAGCACCCAGAGAAAAAGAGGGAAAAAATGCAACAAACAGGAAAAAAAATCTCTGACAACTTTTTTTTCTTTCCACACTATTTTTCCCTTCTGTGAGTACCATATAATTTTCAATTTGGCCGGTGATACTGTTATGTTTAGGTAGCTGAAGAGAAAAAGCAAAAATGGCAATACACCAGAGAGGCTGGAACCTATTGGAATGCATTAACCTGAACTAACCACACAACTAGAGGTAGCCGTGGAGCGTTCCTACGTTGATCCTAGACGCCTCGTCACAGCCTGAGAGATAACTACACCTAAAGGCAGAAAGAGGAAAACTATCTGCCCCGGAGCAGATCCCCAAAGAAAATAGGAAGCCCCCAAACATGTAGACAAGAAGAAGCACAGACACAGACAGAAAATAGAATGAGCAAACGCTGGGGCCTGATCTGTCTAGACAGAAAAGTACAGGAAAGAATTCTGACTGCAATCCAACAAAAAACCCTAAAAAATACCAACTCTTCTGATTGCAAAAACACCTGATATCACACAATCTCCACCACCTAAATCAGACCTCTGGTGTAACAAAACTAAGCCGCAGCCACTGAAAAAACAGGAAAAAGCAAATGAACAAATAACAGTGGCTACAGATAAACTGAGAGGAGCACAGGCCCCAGGAGGGGACCCGGCTGACCTCCACAAAAGTGCAGAGAACTATGCAAAAAGCAAGCACAAAAATAAAAGCAGAAAATATCTTATCTGAAAGCAGAGGATGCAGGCAAGACTCAGCAAACTTCCAAATGAACCAGGAACCACAATTAAGACAAGAACAATTGATCACCGGCAACCATCATGAGAGGGAACCTCCCTTATATCAGTCCAGTCATGTGATCCCAGATTGCCATTCCTCGCTGGAAGGATCAGTACTGTCTGTAACCACCAGAGGGAGCCTCTGCTCAGAAACCATCTCTAGCACATTCATAACATATGTCCCTGTTACGAGTTTTGCCTGTCCCTTTTGTACTGCGTTACTCCCTCTGTGTATGACCCCTTGGCTGTGTTCTGATCATTCTCTGCATGCTCCTCTTGTACTGTGTTGCTACCTCTGTGTATTACCTGGCTATCCTGACTATCCGTTCTGTCTAGGCCCCTTAGTAACTTTATTTCGTAGTTACCCTTCTAGGAGTTTTCCTTCATCTCCTAGTTCTCCTGAGCTTAGGCCACGCCCCTAGGCAGTCACGTGCTTCAGGTCCTCTTGCCTGAAGCATTCTCTAGCTGTTCCTGCTTTCTCTGAGAAACCTGTGGGCAGCTCCACCCCTTGGCAGTCACATGCTGCAGGTCCTAGTCCTTTAAAACACACGTCTTCCCTGCTGCTGCCTCTCTACACAGGTATCTTTTAGGGCACAGTTTGCTTACTCAGGACATGCGCATTGGCTCAGTGAGCAAGTGCAGTGCGGTGTCCCTGACATTTTGCCTCCGGGAGGGTCGAGTCGAGTTTCGGTCGGCTCGACTTTTCCAAAAGTCGAGTCGAACAACGTCGGCATACTAGCGGAAAAAGTGGAGTCGAGTCCGACCCCAATGCAAGTCAATGGGGAATAAAAGTCGCCAGTGAGTGGAGGACAGTAAACACACTTACAGTGCCCATTTCAATGCCAACGACATCAATTCTTATTACTTAAGCTTGTCAACTTTAATTTACTTTATAATAATAGTAACGCATTGAAAACTGGGGGTTATTTGGCTAAAGTTGCGGGGGTAGGGCTGGCTCCAGGTTTTCGTGGGCCCCAGGCGAAAGAGTCTCAGTGGGCCCCTTTAACACATACCACAATTCATGATGCTCTGATACGGCAGATAAATATAGGTATAGTACAATGCCAAATACTTCACTTATTACATTACATGAGTGATATCTATTGTAAATTCTACAATAGCTCAAAAACCGGACAGTATAGTCCTCCATACAGTATTATGGGCACCACATAGTGCGCCATACAAAATAATGTGCCCCATATATTGCTCTATACAGATTGAGTCCCATATATTGCTCCATACAGAATGGGCTCCATATAATGCTCCATACAGAATAGGCCCCATATGTGCTCCATATGATGCTCCATATATAATGGGCCCTATATGATGCCCCATATGATAATGAACCCCATATGATGCTCTAGTATATGATGGGCCCCATATATGATGCTCCAGTGTATGATGAGCCCCATATAATGCTCCAAATATAATGGTCCCCATATATAATGCTCCATATATAATGGGCTCCATGTGATGCTCCAGTATATAATGGGCCCCATATATGATGTTCCAGTGTATAATGGGCCCCATATATAATTCTCAAGTGTATAATGCTCCCCATATATTGCTCCAAACATTAAAAAAATGAAATACCTCTCCTCGCTGGGCACTGCTCTACTCTGGACTCCTCAGCATCGCCATCTTCCAGCTCTCTGCACTGTGACTGTTAAGGCAGAGGGCGCACAGATGTGACGTCATCGCGCTCTCTGACCTGAATGTCACTGTCAGGAAACGCGGAAGACGTCACAGCGGTGGAGCAGGGAGAGGTAAGTATTGCAAGTGCTGGGGCCCTGAGCAAGCATGGGGGCCCACTGGTGGGCGCCGGCACGGTCACAGGGCTCCTCACAGTACGCCGGTGTCTCTGATGGCGAGTGGGCCCCCCCACCTGCTCAGGGCCCCGGCACTTGCCCGGGTGCGCCAGGTGCTGACGCCGGCCTTGGGGGGGGGGGTACAGCCCAGTTAGGGAGGTGGAAAAACTGGCATATGTTGAGGTGTAGGCTGGACGTTCAGGAGCTGCAAATGGAGGAATTGGAGAAGTCGGAGGAAGAGGAGGACAAAGCGAGCCATTTTGCTGGAAACCTATGTGTGATCAGTGGAAGGTGGTACAAAATCCTTTGAAACCCAGGCATAGTTCATTTTAATGAAGGTGAGATCACCTACATTTTGGGTTGACAGCCGGGTCCTTCTTTCTGTCAGGATTGATCCAGCAGCACTGAAGACTTTCTGATAGCACACTACCAGGAGGGCAAGCAAGCTCCTGTAAGGCATATTGTTCCAATTCAGGCCAGGTGTCCAGTTTATAGGCCCAGTAGTCAAAGGGGAATGAAATGTGAGGGAGAACATTGATAGGGAAGGAGAGGTAAGTTTGAACCATAGTTGACAACTGCTGTCTCCTGTCTGTTGCAATCGATTCAGTATTACCAGTCGTGTGAGCTGTACTCGAGAAATCAGTCCACAACATGGTCATGAAACCCCTGTCTCCAACGCCACTTCAGCTGTGTGCACCACAAACACCTCTTCCATGTTGCCCAGTACGGCTCGTGGTAGAACCTGCACCGCTGCTGTGTGCTGGGAATGCCTCTAACAAACGGTTTACCAGAGTTGCTTGTTTGTTCGGCAATATTAGCTCTAGGTTCTCTTGTGGCATGATGTTCTGTAATTTGCCTTTATAGCATGGATCGAGGATGCTGGCCAACCAGAAGTCGTCATCCTTCATAATTTTGGCAATGCAGGGGTCCCTTTTTAGGATTCGCAAGAGATAATCACACATGTGGGCCAATGTTCCAGGTGTCAATGATGCACTGCCAGTGGTGTGTGGAGGAGCACTTTCTGCCAAATCCACATCCCTCCAGTCACGCACAAACCCTGTACCTGACCTTGGCAAGACAACATTTTCTCTTGCCCCCTGAGAAGCATTCTCCTCCCCAAAACAATCATCCCCCTCATCCTCCTCTTCCTCCACCTCGTCCCGTCCAGGTCAGTTCCCTGAGCAGACAATGGCTGACTGTCATCAAGGCTTCCCTCCTCCTCCTCCGCTGCAGACTCCTGATCCTTATTGTGCGTCAAAGTTTGCATGAGCAGACGCATAAGTGGGATGCTCATGCTTATGATGGCGTCATCTGCGCTTTCCAGCCTTGTGCATTCCTCAAAACACTGAAGGACTTTACAGAGGTCGTTCAGCTTTGACCACTGTACACCCGACAACTCGATGTCTGCCCTCAAACTGCCTGCCCGTGTATCCTCCCACAAATGCTTTACAGTCTGCCTCTGTTCGCACAGCCTCTCAACCATGTGCATGGTGGAGTTCCACTTTATTGCAACATCTATGATTAGGCGGTGCTTGGGGAGGTGGAGCGATCGCTGCAGCCTCTGCGTACGACTGGAGTCTACGGGCGAGCGACAAATGTGCGAGCACAGTCTTCGCGCCTTATGGAGCAGGGCTGGTAACTCCGGATAATTATTTATGAAGCACTGCACCACCAGGTTCAAGGTGTGAGCCAGGCAAGGTATGTGTCTGAGTTTTGCCAGGGCTATGGCCAGCCACAAAATTACATCCGTTATCACTGACTACCTTGCCTGGCTCAAGATGTAGACTGCCCAGCCATGACTCAGTTTCTCGCTGCAAGTAGTCGGCCAGTACCTCCGCGGTGTGTCTGTTGTCACCCAAGGACATCATCTTTAAAACAGCCTGCAGACGCTTACCACTAGCTGTTCGATAGTGGGACACCTCGTGTGCAACACTGGCAGCTGCGGATGGAGTGCTCATGCGACTGCACTCTGTCGATGAGCTTTTGCTTCTGGAGGAGGGTCAAACGCCTACAGCCAACTGTTGCCTATACCGTGGGCTAGGCAGCACTGTCCCACCGCCGCTGTCCCCTGTGGACCCGGCATCCACCACATTATCCCAGTGCTCAGTGATGGACACGTAACGGCCTGGGCTATGCCTACTGGCCCACGCATCTGTTGTGAAGTGCACCTTTCCACTCACTGATTGTTTGAGTGCATGGACAATGCGGTCTTTCACATGCAGGTGGAGGGCAGGGATGGCTTTTCTAGAAAAGAAGTGCCGACTGGGTAGGTCATAGTGTGGGACAGCGTAAGCCATGATCTCGCGAAACGCTGCGCTTTCAACCAAACGGAAGGGCATCATCTCTAATGAGATCAGTTTGGCAATGTAGGCGTTCAAAGCCAGTGAGGTTTTGTAGTCCGTCCACGCTTGCAAGTGCATGGTGTTTACATGTCTAAGCATGCAACTGGTATTCAAATTTCGGAGATTTTTCCCTCGGCTAAAGATCCTTCCGCGCTTCTTACAGATAACCTTTGCCTCATCAATAGGATTTTGATCAAAAAAGTGCCATACTGCACTCTTCCTACTGTGGGAAAACTTTTCAGGGCTTGCACACTGTGCTAATTTGACCATCTGGCCAAGCTGTCCTGCAACTCTTTGTTTTTTTTACACGTTTTTGGACTGCTACGGGCCTGCCAGTTAACCGCTCTGCGATGTTGATGCCTGCTGCGGATCCTCCTCTTCTGAGCTGTTGCCAGCGGCACCCTCTTCCCCCAATGGATGCCAATCTGGGTCAACAACTGGGTCATCCATCACCTCCTCTTCAATTTCATCTGCACCTTCTTCTGTGTCACCATATAAGGTGGTATAGTATGCGGGAAGGGGCACCTGAGTTTCATCAGGGTCAGAATCTGGCTCAGTAGACTGCGAGGGCAATGCAGTGCTCTGGGTGAATGTACCAGCAGAATCATATAGCAGCGGCTGTGCATCAGTGCAATCCATGTCATATTCATCTTGGACTGGGGAATTCAGGATTTGACTTGATAACCCAGGAATGGTATGTGAAAAGAGCTCCATGGAGTAATCTGAAGTGTGGCCTGCCGCATCCTTCACTTTTGGTGGGGGTGAAGGACACAAGGAAAGGTGTTGTTCCTGACCAGGAGCCTGCACTGACGATTTAGTGCTTGCATTTTTTTGGAACTTTAGAAGAAGAGGCGATAGAGCTGGAGGCTGTTTCGGCAATGTAAGCCACAACCTGTTCCTGATGTTCCAGCTTTAAAAGTGGTTTACCTACTCCCAGAAAAGGGAGCTTTCTGGAGCCAGACGATGACGCAGGCTCAACACCTCCTGCCTTAGGTCCTATTGTGCTTTTGGCACTACCAGCAGATGCACCACCGCCACCATCAGTACCAGCTGGCCCCCCCGCCCACGTCCACGGCCTCTTCCACCATACTTCCTCATGTTTGGGAAAATGTACCAAAAATACCAGCAGATATATGGTACTGTATGAGGACCGTACAACTGTATATGGTGTAGGGGAAAATTTAAATCTCCGTATATATTTTCGGAGTCAGATACAGACGCTCACTCAGTATGGATTTGACCGTAATACAAAGAGCAGATATGCGGTACTGTATCAGAAGCGGACAGCTGTATACGGTTTTGGTGAAAATTTAAATCTCCGTTTATATTTCCGGAGTCACACACAGATAGTCAGCATGTATTTGTCCGTGATACCAGCCGGTACACGGTAGTGTGTGAGGAGCGTCCAGCTCTATACGGTGTGGGAAAAAATGAACGCTCGGTAACAGTGCTGTAAAAAAGAATAAAAGTATTAGTGCTGTGTAAAAAGCAGTCTGCAAAGCAGTGTACACACAGCAATACAGCTATCAGGCAGCCTAATAACCAGCGCTGCTGCACACAAGAAAATCCTCCCCAGTCACTGCACACTAACTGTACAGCGCAATTGCTATCAGCACAAGCACAGAAGAACTTCTCTTTCCAGCCCTAACTCGCTACTAATAAACAGCGTCCGCAACCTCTCCCTACTGTTGAGATCGGCAGAAGTAAAATTGAGGTCGGCGCTCAGGGCTTTTATAGACACTATGACGCCCCCCATAGCAAGCCAATCACTGCAATGCCCTTCTCTAAGATGGTGGTGGACGCTGCATATGTCTTCTCGTTGCCCACAGTGTACGTCCTTACTCATTGGCTGAAAAAAGGTGCCTGAAAGCATTCTGGGAAAACCGACTTTGGTGCTCGTTTTGCCGACCGCATGGCCGACTGCATGCTATGGTCGTGTTTTGGTCAACGAAACCCGAAAGTCGGCGACTTATAAATCTGACCGACCTGTTTCGCTCAACTCTACTTGGATCTTCATTGTTCACCCTCACCTACAGTTTAGAGAATAAGTCTCCCAACTTAAGCCCATTGCAATTGATCTCACAAATATTCCTTTATTTTTATACTATTATACCTCCTTCACATGTCTGTGTTCAGTATATGTTGCATCGTTTTTTTTTTTCATGAATACAACACGTACTCATTATAACCTATGATGCTATGCTCACGGTTTCATGGGCCCTGGGCAAAAGAGTCTCAATGGGCCCCTTTAACACATACCACAATTCATGATGCACAGATACAGCAGAGAAATATATGTATCGTACAATGCAAAGATTTCACTTTCTTACATTACATGAGTGATATCTTCAGTAAATTCTACAATAGTTCAGAAATCAGCGAATCCTGGCAGTGCACAGCACACAGAGTGACTGCAGATATCATTTTACACTGGACAGTACAGTCCTCCAAACAGAATTATGGGAACGACATAGTCCTCCATACAATATTATGGGCCCCGCATAGTTCTTCATACAGTATAATGGCCCCATACAGTGATCCATACAGTATAATGGCCCCATATAATGCTCCATACAGTATAATGGCCCCACACAGTGCTCCATATAAAATAGTGGCCTCATAGAGTGCTCCATACAGTATAATGGGCCCTATATAGTGCTCTATACAGTATAATGGCCATATATATTTCTCCATACAGTAAAATGGCCCCATATATTGCTCCATACAGTATAATGGCCCCATATATTGCTCTATACATTATAATGGCCCCATATAGTGCTCCATACACTATAATGGTCCCCATATATTACTCCATACAGTATAATGGCCCATACAGTGCTCCATACAGTATAATCGCCCTATATATTGCTCCATACAGTATAATGGCCCCATATAGTGCTCCATACACTATAATGGGCCACATATATTACTCCATACAGTATAATGGCACATACAGTGCTCCATACAGTATAATCGCCCTATATATTGCTCCATACAGTATAATGGCCCCATATAGTGCTCCATACACTATAATGGGCCACATATATTACTCCATACAGTATAATGGCACATACAGTGCTCCATACAGTATAATCGCCCTATATATTGCTCCATACAGTATAATGGCCCCATATAGTGCTCCATACACTATAATGGGCCACATATATTACTCCATACAGTATAATGGCCCATACAGTGCTCCATACAGTATAATCGCCCTATATATTGCTCCATACAGTATAATGGCCCCATATAGTGCTCCATACACTATAATGGGCCACATATATTACCCCATACAGTATAATGGCACATACAGTGCTCCATACAGTATAATCGCCCTATATATTGCTCCATATAGTTTAATGTGCCCTATATATTGCTCCATACAGTATAATAGGCCCCATATATTGCTCCATACAGTAACATGGGCCCCATATAATGCTCCATACAGTAACATGGGCCCCATATATTGCTTTATACAGTATTATGGGCCCCATATATTACTGCATACAGTATAATGGATCCCACATAGTCCTCCATATAGTATAATGGCCCCACACAGTGCTCCATACAGTATAATTGCCTCACCGTTGGGATATCTGAGACATGGCTGGACGAGAGCCATGACTGGGCGGTTAATTTACAGGGCTATAGTCTGTTCAGAAATGACCGTACAAATAAGCGAGGGGGGATGTGTGTTTATATGTAAAATCATCCTTAAAACCCATCCTGTGTGATAATACACTGCTCAAAAAAATAAAGGGAACACTCAAATGACACATCCTTGATCTGATTGAATGAAATATTCTCATTGAATACTTTGTTCTGTACAAAGTTGAATGTGCTAACAACAAAATCACACAAAAATCATCAATGGAAATCAAATTTATTAACCAATGGAGGCCTGGATTTGGAGTCACCCACAAAATTAAAGTGGAATTGTCCTTAAAACACATCAAAATGATGCTCAGTAGTGTGTGTGGCCTCCACGTGCCTGTTTGACCTCCCTACAATGCCTGGGCATGCTCCTGATGAGGTGGCGGATGGTCTCCTGAGGGATCTCCTCCCAGACCTGGACTGAAGCATCCACCAACTACTGGACAGTCTGTGGTGCAATGTGACGTTGGTGGATGGAGCGAGACATGATGTCCCAGATGTGCTCAATCGGATTCAGGTCTGGGGAACGGGCGGGCCAGTCCATAGCTTCAATGCCTTCATCTTGCAGGAACTGCTGACACACTCCAGCCACATGAGGTCTGGCATTGTCCTGCATTAGGAGGAACCCAGGGCTAACCACACCAGCATATGGTCTCACAAGGGGTCTGAGAATTTCATGTCATTAACTAATGGCAGTCAGGCTACCTCTAGTGAGCACACTGAGGGTTGTGCGGCCCTCCAAAGAAATGCCCTCACTATTACTGACCCACTGCCAAACCAGTCATGATGAAGGATATTGCAGGCAGCAGATCACTCTCCACAGCATCTCCAGACTCATGTCATGTCTGTCACATGTGCTCAGTGTGAACCTGCTTTCATCTGTGAAGAGCACAGGGCGCCAGTGGCAAATTTGCCAATCCTGGTGTTCTGTAGCAAATGCCAAGCGTCCTGCACAGTGTTGGGCTGTAAGCACAACCCGCATCGGTGGACGTCGGGCACTCAGACCATCCTCATTAAGTTAGTTTCTAACCATTTGTGCAGACACATGCACATTTGTGGCCTGCTGGAGGTCATTTTGCAGGGCTCTGGCAGTGCTCCTCCTGTTCCTCCTTGCACAAAGGCAGAGGTAGCGGTCCTGCTGCTGGGGTGTTGCCCTCCTATTGACGGGGTCGTTTCGTCAAACACTCGTCCTCCAGTCACTCCGGATTCAAGCTATGAGCATGGGTCGACCAATCAAAGAATGAGTCAGACACAAGGCTGGTTCAAACTTAGAGCACGCTCAAGAATGGTACTAGTAGCACCGATCTCAGCAATGTCCTCCTTTATTTCCGCATATACACGAGATTATATAGACATAACAAACAGGATGACCCACGTGGGGTAAGCTATATTCATCTAATATCCGACCAGCCCTGATTGGCCCATGTCTCCAGACAGATGTTGATGTCGTCTTCAATGGTTAAATGTCATTGTGGTCGTCATCAATGGCTTGATCCAACTTCGTCTCTCAGAAGTAGGTGTTGATCTGGGTCAATGTCTCAGGAGCAGATGTTGGCGGATACTAGTGCTATCTTTGAACTGAGTTTCGATATGAATCATGCGAGGTAAGGAAAATACTTGTTGTTTTCAGAGCACAGAATAAAGGCAGAGCACACAAGCATATATATATATATATATATATAAGAAAATATAAGAATATAGAAATGGACATATGACATTAGACATTGGGCATATTATAATTGTCCTTTGCAATTGCAATCATGGGCAAACTGTTTATGTTTAGCATCTACCATCTCTGATTAATTATGTCTTGTCCTAGCAGGCTGTATCGGCAGGGAAATATAGCTGCATGGGCTCAGTTCTACATCTATGTAACACTCAATAGGTGTGATATTTCATATTAAAGTTCAGCCTTGTAACACTCCTTGATGTGGTCTGGCCCAACCATTGTGACATTTCCTGAAGCTGATGAAAACACGTCTCAGAGGAAACAGGTGTAGGATGGGTCGATGCTGGCTCTATCTTAGCTGAAGCATTGTTATATTTGATATATCTGGTTTCACTCGACAAGGAAAATTTATGTTTCAAAATGGATGCAGAACACAAAATGGTGGCAAAGCACATGTAAGCATATATATATGTGTGTATAAAGTAGAAAAGTATATTTTACCTTGACAATCCCCCCTAAACACTAAATTTTCCCTTTGGCGTGGCACTTCCCTTTGAGACTGTCCATGTGTGGGGAGAGGGGAGGTGGATTTCTTCACCAGATCATCTTAGAAACTGTTCCCTTATAGAACGCCCCCAGACGATCAGGTCCCTATCCGGGTTAACACATGGAGTTCCCCCTAGATCCCTAAACTAACTCTCTCATTTGTATTTTGTCATAGTGGGTTATGCCAAGGATATTCGGCGGAGTTTATGTGTCCATATCCCCTTCGTTCATATACACAACTTCCTGAAAAATGAAGGTACCTGAGGGGTCGGCTGCCTTGGTTACAATTTTCCTGTATATGGGTACCACACAACATAGGATTATCAATCCTATGACCAGAAGCCCTGCTACCACCAAACAGGCTTGTTGGAGAAATCCTTTGAGGCCTCCCAACCATCCTGAGAAGAAAGGAGTATCCACTCCAGCATTCTCTTTCACCTCCCGGGCCAGGTTTTTAATTTTTGTAAGGGCCACCATAGTTTTTCCATTATCTTCAGAGTTTTGGGGGATATAGGTACAGCATTCTTCTCCTATCATCCCACAGACCCCACCTTTCTCAACTAGGATCATATCAATGGCCAGTCTATTTTGGAGAGTCATCCTTGTGTTAGGGCCCAGTTCCTCAACTATGCCCTGGAAAGTATCTTGACTAAAATTGATAAATCTTTGCTCGGTGTAGTAAATATAATTTATCCAGTCTACATTGTAATTGATTTGTACCTGAGGGATAATAGAGCGGAAACCTGCATAAATCTGATTTTGGGCTTTGTATTCATCTGGGACCCCCCTTGGAACTCCTATGGAGTCTATATAAACTTTGGGATCCTCAGTATAACCGAGGTGTAGTTGATCTAGGCTCCTTCTGCTTCTGGATGTTAATGAAGTGGACATTTCAGGGTTGTGGCTACTAGGGTCATCCCAGGGCATGATTCTAAATTGCATTGCCAATTTTACCAGGGTGCATTGTCCAGTCCAAATCATGGGGAGCCTGGACCTAAGTCGCCCATCCCCATAGAGCCAGTGTATGTCATACATATATCTGGAATGATTGGTCAGTAAGTCTGCTTCTATAGTCTCGTTGTTCCTACAAAACCCATCCTGAAAGATACCCAGAGATGGGCCTTTGGAATTGTTAGAGGAGTAGCAGGTATAATTGTCAGGAGTAACAATAACATTACTCGGGATCCTAATTTTACCTTTTCTTTGACAAGAGGAATATAAGCAGGGCAGGCAGCATCATTGGATCCCTTCAAGAGTCTAAGCAGACAGAGGGTTGTGGTGTGGTCAGCTGGGAAAGCGTGAGTATGCAGGTGAGCATTTGGAGCAGCACAGGCAACACATCCTACTGATATGTTTTGAACTTTAACATTATATCTAACCCATTCAATCCAGAGATGTTTACGGGGACTGATTTGGGAAAAGACATCTTCCCTTCCGAGCCCTGGAATTGGGATTTCTTCATCGATCAACTGTTGTATCTTGTCAGGGGCTGGAGTGGGTTTGGTTTTTATATCCTTCAAACATAAATGCCCATATCTATATTCTTCATCAGAAGGATATACGCTTAGAACATATTTTCCCAAATCTGTAGGCTGAGGGTTCTCCAATTTTAACACCAATTTCCCATTACAGGCCACCCACCCATGTGAATTGATTAGCTCTACCTTACCTACATCGGTAAGTGTTAGTCTGGTTTTTACAGGCTTGCCATTCTTATCTTTGCTATCCACAGCCTCTTTAGGCTTGTAACCCCAGTCTGTCCCTGTGTTCCATCCCGCATCTGACCAGGAATAACAGTTGTCATTCCCTGGCCTAGTTGGACATATGTAATGATTGTCTAGACAGGAACGGTCAGCTCCTCTTACAACTTGGGTATTTTTGAAAGCCCAAGTGTTGACTGGTTTGTCCATATCTACACTAACCAGCAAGAGCACAGAAAGAGGACTTGGATATCCTCCAAAAATTCAAAAATAGCAAAAGAAGGCAGAGATGCTCACCTGCCCAGGCCTCCAAACAAATGCACTATCAGGATGCAGTGGACCCACATAGTTAAGATGACGGCAACACAGGTGCAAGAATACCGATGAGGCAACCGCTCACAACCTACCAATACATGGAGGGGGCGGCTGCTTGGTATATTGATGCACAATGAAGACTTGTATGCAGCGCTGTTCACATTATGGCAATGCACAGCATCCAGTTAAACAGCCTAGTATTCACACCCTTCTATTAGATCAGGCGGGCTGCCCAGCGCTATTAAAATGCATGCCATGTGAACAGACACCACAGTTTACAAGACCAAATGGGCCCACATGCACCCTGTAAAATAAAGTGCAAAAAACACATTAAAAAATATATTTAAATAATGTGAGGTATTAGTTGGTAATTTGGCCAAAGTACGTAAGCTTGTAATCCACTTCACGGATCCTCACGTTTACAAGTAACTACACTAACCTGCAAGAGCACAGAAAGAGGACTTGGATATCCTCCAAAAATTCAAAAATAGCAAAAGAAGGCAGAGATGCTCACCTGCCCAGGCCTCCAAACAAATGCACTATCAGGATGCAGTGGACCCACATAGTTAAGATGACGGCAACACAGGTGCAAGAATACCGATGAGGCAACCGCTCACAACCTACCAATACATGGAGGGGGCGGCTGCTTGGTATATTGATGCACAATGAAGACTTGTATGCAGCGCTGTTCACATTATGGCAATGCACAGCATCCAGTTAAACAGCCTAGTATTCACACCCTTCTATTAGATCAGGCGGGCTGCCCAGCGCTATTAAAATGCATGCCATGTGAACAGACACCACAGTTTACAAGACCAAATGGGCCCACATGCACCCTGTAAAATAAAGTGCAAAAAACACATTAAAAAAATATATTTAAATAATGTGAGGTATTAGTTGGTAATTTGGCCAAAGTACGTAAGCTTGTAATCCACTTCACGGATCCTCACGTTTACAAGTAACTACACTAACCTGCAAGAGCACAGAAAGAGGACTTGGATATCCTCCAAAAATTCAAAAATAGCAAAAGAAGGCAGAGATGCTCACCTGCCCAGGCCTCCAAACAAATGCACTATCAGGATGCAGTGGACCCACATAGTTAAGATGACGGCAACACAGGTGCAAGAATACCGATGAGGCAACCGCTCACAACCTACCAATACATGGAGGGGGCGGCTGCTTGGTATATTGATGCACAATGAAGACTTGTATGCAGCGCTGTTCACATTATGGCAATGCACAGCATCCAGTTAAACAGCCTAGTATCACACCCTTCTATTAGATCAGGCGGCTGCCCGCGCTATTAAATGCATGCCATGTGAACAGACACCACAGTTTACAAGACCAAATGGGCCCACATGCACCCTGTAAAATAAAGTGCAAAAAACACATTAAAAATATATTTAAATAATGTGAGGTATTAGTTGGTAATTTGGCCAAAGTACGTAAGCTTGTAATCACTTCACGATCCTCACGTTTACAAGTAACTACACTAACCAGCAAGAGCACAGAAAGAGGACTTGGATATCCTCCAAAAATTCAAAAATAGCAAAAGAAGGCAGAGATGCTCACCTGCCCAGGCTCCAAACAAATGCACTATCAGGATGCAGTGGACCCACATAGTTAAGATGACGGCAACACAGGTGCAAGAATACCGATGAGGCAACCGCTCACAACCTACCAATACATGGGGGGGGCGACTGCTTGTATATTGATGCACTTGTTTGGAGGCCTGGGCAGGTGAGCATCTCTGCCTTCTTTTGCTATTTTTGGAGGATATCCAAGTCCTCTTTCTGTGCTCTTGCTGGTTAGTGTAGTTACTTGTAAACGTGAGGATCCGTGAAGTGGATTACAAGCTTACGTACTTTGGCCAAATTACCAACTAATACCTCACATTATTTAAATATATTTTTTAATGTGTTTTTTGCACTTTATTTTACAGGGTGCATGTGGGCCCATTTGGTCTTGTAAACTGTGGTGTCTGTTCACATGGCATGCATTTTAATAGCGCTGGGAAGCCCGCCTGATCTAATAGAAGGGTGTGAATACTAGGCTGTTTAACTGGATGCTGTGCATTGCCATAATGTGAACAGCGCTGCATACAAGTCTTCATTGTGCATCAATATACCAAGCAGCCGCCCCCTCCATGTATTGGTAGGTTGTGAGCGGTTGCCTCATCGGTATTCTTGCACCTGTGTTGCCGTCATCTTAACTATGTGGGTCCACTGCATCCTGATAGTGCATTTGTTTGGAGGCCTGGGCAGGTGAGCATCTCTGCCTTCTTTTGCTATTTTTGAATTTTTGGAGGATATCCAAGTCCTCTTTCTGTGCTCTTGCTGGTTAGTGTAGTTACTTGTAAACGTGAGGATCCGTGAAGTGGATTACAAGCTTACGTACTTTGGCCAAATTACCAACTAATACCTCACATTATTTAAATATATTTTTTAATGTGTTTTTTGCACTTTATTTTACAGGGTGCATGTGGGCCCATTTGGTCTTGTAAACTGTGGTGTCTGTTCACATGGCATGCATTTTAATAGCGCTGGGCAGCCCGCCTGATCTAATAGAAGGGTGTGAATACTAGGCTGTTTAACTGGATGCTGTGCATTGCCATAATGTGAACAGCGCTGCATACAAGTCTTCATTGTGCATCAATATACCAAGCAGCCGCCCCCTCCATGTATTGGTAGGTTGTGAGCGGTTGCCTCATCGGTATTCTTGCACCTGTGTTGCCGTCATCTTAACTATGTGGGTCCACTGCATCCTGATAGTGCATTTGTTTGGAGGCCTGGGCAGGTGAGCATCTCTGCCTTCTTTTGCTATTTTTGTCCATATCTACCCAGAAAAAGTAGCACCACCCATGAACAGTAGGAGCAAACAAAACTGCAGAAAGGATATATATCAACAGCTTCATGGTTGTTGACCAGTCTTGTCTCTTTTGCAGTGAGAGGCGTGAATCCAGGTGCTCTTGCCCTCAAGCTTCAGAGCGGTTGGCGTGGTCAGGATCACGGTGTAGGGACCTTCAAATCTGGGTTGGAGGCAGTCTTTCCTCACAAACTTTTTCACATACACCAGGTCACCAGGCGAGAAGTCGTGCACTGTATCACCTGTGGATTCTGGGAGAGAAGCAGACACTGTAGAGTGGGTGTTAGTCAACTCTTTAAGCTCTAGCATTAGCAGGGGTATTGGAGTGTAGAATATAGAAGGGTCTACTAGATCCCTATCAGCTCCCCCTTTTTAGAATATATATGATTTCTACCCTAGAAGTGTATGTGAGGGAGATCATATCCTTTTTCTCACTTATACCATTTGTTCATAATAGCTATTATTATTATTTGGAGGTCTCAGTCCAATATACATAGTCTTCGTAATGGAGGCATCTATCAGTCTCTGGAGTAGTCCTCTGATGCATGGGATACAACAGCAACTACAGTCGACGAGTATGGCTGCCACCACTGCCAGTGAGATGAAAAGGCTGGATATAAGATGCTTCCATCGTCCGAACCAGGAATCCAGCCAGTCAGTAAATGGGTTGTCGATACCAGAATTTTCTGCCAGTTCATCAGATAGTGATGTAAGACCCTCCAAAGCCTTGGTGATGCTTCCATCTGGGGCGGTATTATTTGGAATAAATGTACAACAATTATAACAGGGTTACAGGATGATCCCCAAACTACAGATTTTATATTACAGGTCCACCGTGGACGTGCCAAAGCAACTGTCATTCTTTCCAAAAGGGGCCTTCCTGAAGCACTAACTCTAGTCATGGCTTCCTGTGGCCTATGTTTCCATGAAGCCCCCCGTATTCCATGCTGCCTCCTCCCATGAGTTACAATCCTCATTCCCATGTCTAGTTATACATATAAATACTGCTGCTTCATCTATTTCTGTAAGAAATTTGTACACCGGATCACTGCTTTTCCTACCAAACTTATCATATTGACATTTTACTATGTGACATAAATCAAATCTAAAAGTAGCAGAGTTCTTTGATGTATCAAACCACATCGTTATTTCTGGTCCATTGTGGGTGATCTCAGCCGTTTGTCCTGGCGATCCTGTCAATACCATCAGAAGCAGGAAAGTCATTCTACCGCTCCAGGACATTGTAGTAGTTTGCATGGCTCCAGATAGGCTTTCCCAAACCTTCACTGAGTAACTGTAGAAAGTCAGTCCCCTCTCCAGCAGGAAAGGGCAAAAAGGATTTTTCAGCTGTAGTGGCTCTTAGCATCCGGAAGGCTTCTGACCACCTGTAAAGAGTCAACACACACGAACACATACCTTCCTACCTGTGTGGTAGGTGTATGACATCAGTCTGCAGTCATTGGAACGAATAGAGGGGCTTAGACGTGTGTGTGTGTGTATGCGGTGTTCCCTATTCTACCTGTGTTGTGCACATGTGGGACAGACTTGTGTAAACATTTATGAAACCAGGAGCGAACCAGTCATGCCATCCTTAGGCAAGTGCATTTGACCATGAGCTTATTGTACCGCTATGCGGCACGAGAACCTCAGCAAGCATTTTCGCTGCCCTTACCATCCACATCTCCATGGTCCCCGTGCTCCAGCTTGCGACCAGATCTCTCGTCTCTCTTCCCCGGTGATTGGCCGAGTCAGAGCCTGCAAGAGACTGAAATCTAGCTGATTTGCATTCAGTTCTTACCATGATCAGTGGAGGTGTCTCAGAGGCCTCAGTTTGTCCTTCCTCCTTTGCTCCTTCCTCAGCTACATGGTCTGCTCTCCATTGCTCTGAATCCGCTGGATCTGGAATCTGTATGTATCCTTACCTGTGCTATTGGAGACCTTCCTTGGAAGTGGCAAGGCTTCCATGAATTGTTTAATGAGATGTTCATGCTTGACAGGTGTGTCTGGTGGTGTGTAGCCCCTTTAAGCGCTTCAATGAGTGCCATCAACTCCACCTCTTTTGTGGGCACATAAAGAGGGAGTGGTACTGAGTTGTCTACATCATGCTGCGTGACTAGTTATATACAGTGTGGAATCATCTGTCCTGTACCGGTGCTGCTTGAGCCAACTACGGAAAAACAAAACTCAAGAAACATTTCAAAAACATGTAATAAGCTTATTTCATAAGCCATAAGGGTTATACAAATTGTTTTGAATTATTTGAAATTACTAATTCACATTTAAAATTTATTAATTCACTCTTCGCAAAAGCTGAAATTCCTTGCTATTTTCCTATTTCCTCATCTCCTCCCCACCTCACGAATCCTAGGTTTCATTAATCATTAAGCCCTGGATTCAAAAACTTGCTGCAGGTACAAGATACACATCTGATAAGGATTACTTCCGTGAACAGACTAGCGCGGACAGATTTCAGAACTAAATAAATACAGACATTATTAAAAAGATATCGTACAATTATGAACTTAAATTTATATTCTCATAATCAGTTTTACATTGTGCCAAACTTAATTGTCTTGTGTGTTGCTCAACTTCTATGATATATGTATACAGAGTTAAAAACATTCTACTTCCTTGTTTCTATCGTCACTTGCAACTGCCTTCACAAAAATCATTTCAATGCAGGTTATGCCTGCCTCTCTTTAACAACTTGCGGTATACATTCTGTACACTCAATTTCCATTTTGCTTTCCTTTTCACACATATATCATAATGAACATTGGCACATTACAGGGTAAACCCATGTATCAAAGCAGACATTTTGCAAGGTGTTTCTGATCCTAACTGTAAAAAGTGATTTTAAAACTACCACTTATCACACAGATCAAAACAAGTCTACTGGCGTACACACCTTAATAACCTCTATTTCTACTACTCATACGTTTTATGTGCAAGACCTGTCCGTCTGGACTTTGAGTTATATATTCACGTTTATTCTGGATAAGACTTAATGTACCACCTAAATAGGACTCATCTATATGAACATGTGTGTTTACATGAAAGATAGCCCAGTGAACACCCCTTCGTCTTGCACCTTTTATCTTTTGCTTTTGGGGTTCTGGAAATAATCTGATTAGAATCCAATCTCCAACAGGCACCCACCTCTCATTCGTTGTTCTTTTGAAACATGCACTTCCTACACAGAATCTGCAGTCCATGCAGGACAAATGTCCTCATTCACTCTTGTGACTATGTGTTTCACACTCAATTAGTGTACCTCTACTATATCTTTGGTACCTCTTGTCCAAAGATCATACAAATACCTAATGGACTCCCTTATACATTCAGGATTTTTATTTTGTATTAAATCCTTATAACTTGCACACGCTCATTCAATGCATTCAAGGAGCCTCATATATCAGTCTTTCTCTGTCACACTCTACCACAGTTGTTTCACACTACTCTGTAATCTTCCTGTCTGGAAAACTCCCCCATCCTTTATAACTTCTTGCCGGCCCGTGACTCGACTAACTCCATCACTCCCAAAGCACCACCCTCTAACTTGTGGGGTTTTTCTGATTTAAACATGCGCATCATGATGAAGACTGGAATAATCACTATTTTTGACCACGCACACAACATGCGGGTTAACAGAGTGCAATGATCTGTCGCGACTCAGACCACCGGCGTCACTTGCAGGTCACCACCCGTCAATGCAGAGTCCCCCTCGATACACTGACAAGACAAAGAGTCCTCCTCTATTTGTCCCTTCCCTAACTGTGGATGGTGACTTTACAGCACAGTTCACCGTGACACTCTACACAGCACAGAGTCCCCCTCGATATGCTGACACCGGGGCTTCTCCTAATGAGGCGTCCCGTGTTAGACAAAGAGTCCTCCTCAATTTGTCACTTTCTCAGACGAAGAGCCCTCCTCAATTCGTCTCCTAAGGAAATTTGGTTATGCACACCCCTACCACAATTCTCTACAAGATACTAGAAATTTGGACACTTTCAAACTGTCACGGGAGGCAGCTATACCCACATCAACACTATACATCTACAGTCACGGGAGACAGCTATCTAGAACAGAGTACAGTGACCGGAGGAGGAGGAAGTGGTGCACACGAGTACGCGCAGGCACGCAACGTCACTCGGTCTGACAGTGCTGGTTCGGGACGTGGCGCGGGGTCGCCCCCAGTCTCACCACTCGACTGGTCACTCACCCAGACCCAGACAGAAAACACGACAGGACCTACAGTGACTGACACACAGGCAAGTGGGACATATAAATATATGCCCCCAACTTACCGTGCTCGACGGAGGGTGATCAGTCCTCAAATTCAGTCACCGCGGGTACCACCGGGAAATCTATGAGACGGGTCTGGCAAGTAGCGAGCCGCTGGCCACGCCCCACGTTGTGGCGCCAATTGACGGGGTCGTTTCGTCAAACACTTGTCCTCCAGTCACTCCGGATTCAAGCTATGAGCATGGGTCGACCAATCAAAGAATGAGTCAGACACAAGGCTGGTTCAAACTTAGAGCACGCTCAAGAATGGTACTAGTAGCACCGATCTCAGCAATGTCCTCCTTTATTTCCGCATATACACGAGATTATATAGACATAACAAACAGGATGACCCACGTGGGGTAAGCTATATTCATCTAATATCCGGCCAGCCCTGATTGGCCCATGTCTCCAGACAGATGTTGATGTCGTCTTCAATGGTTAAATGTCATTGTGGTCGTCATCAATGGCTTGATCCAACTTCGTCTCTCAGAAGTAGGTGTTGATCTGGGTCAATGTCTCAGGAGCAGATGTTGGCGGATACTAGTGCTATCTTTGAACTGAGTTTCGATATGAATCATGCGAGGTAAGGAAAATACTTGTTGTTTTCAGAGCACAGACTAAAGGCAGAGCACACAAGTATATATATATATATATATATATATATATATATATATATATAAGAAAATATAAGAATATAGAAATGGACATATGACATTAGACATTGGGCATATTATAATTGTCCTTTGCAATTGCAATCATGGGCAAACTGTTTATGTTTAGCATCTACCATCTCTGATTAATTATGTCTTGTCCTAGCAGGCTGTATCGGCAGGGAAATATAGCTGCGTGGGCTCAGTTCTACATCTATGTAACACTCAATAGGTGTGTTATTTCATATTAAAGTTCAGCCTTGTAACACTCCTTGATGTGGTCTGGCCCAACCATTGTGACATTTCCTGAAGCTGATGAAAACACGTCTCAGAGGAAACAGGTGTAGGATGGGTCGATGCTGGCTCTATCTTAGCTGAAGCATTGTTATATTTGATATATCTGGTTTCACTCGACAAGGAAAATTTATGTTTCAAAATGGATGCAGAACACAAAATGGTGGCAAAGCACATGTAAGCATATATATGTGTGTATAAAGTAGAAAAGTATATTTTACCTTGACACTATGACCCCCTCCACGTCTCCTGGTGTACTGGTCTTTCTCCTGGTAGCGCCTCCAGCCTCTGGGCACTATGCTGACAGACACAGCAAACCTTCTTGCCACAGCTCACATTGATGTGCCATCCTGGATGAGCTGCACTACCTGAGTCACTTGTGTGGGTTGTAGAGTCTGTCTCATGCTACCACGAGTGTGAAAGCACAGCCAACTTTTAAAAGTGACTGAGATGTGGTCTGTGGTCCCCACCTACGGAACCACTCCTTTATTGAGTGTTTCTTGATAATTGCCAATAATTTCCATCTGTTGTCTAATATTTGCATAACAGCATGTGAAATTGATTGTCAATCAGTGTTGCTTCTTAAGTGGACAGTTTGATTTCACTGAAGTTTGATTTACTTGGAGTTATATTCTGTTGTTTAAGTGTTCCCTTTATTTTTTTGAGCAGTGTATATGTGAATCTAATGAAGATGTAGAGTCGCTGTGAGTGGAGATAAGGGGAGGGGAAAAAATAATAATGACTCATAGGGGTTATAATTCTCCAAAAATAATGGAAGCAAAGGAGAATATCCTCGTAAAGCAAATAGATGAAGCAGCGACTCAAGGAGAAGTCATTATTATGGGGAACTTCAACTACCCTGAAATACATTGGGGAACAGAAACCTGCAGTTCCAGCAAAGGTAATAGGTTTTTGACAACTATGAGAGACAATTACCTTTCACAACTAGTTCAGAACCCAACAGGGGGGGGCACTGCTAGACCTAATATTAACCAACAGGCCAGACCGCATATCAAATATAAGGATTGGGGTTCACTTGGGTAATAGTGATCACAAAATAATACGTTTTCATGTATCCTTTAACCCCTCTCTGACATCAGACGTACTATCCCGTCCATGAAACCCGTGCCATTCTGACCATGGACGGGATAGTACGTCATGCCCTTTAATGCGACATCGCGACTTAAGTAGCGGTGATCGCATTAAAATTCCGACGCCAGCTTACCTCTTGGAAGTTGGCGTCGGCATCCCGGGCTGCGTCCTCCCCCCTCAGGCCTCCCGATCGCTGTGATTGGCTGTTGAATTCTGAACAGCCAATCACAGCCTTTCTCACTGTTTCAGCCAATCAGAGCGGCTGAAACAGTGAGATCGCAGGCTAGGATCGAGTACCGATGTACTCGATCCTAGGCCTGGGCCTAGGAAGGTCCAGACCCCCCCCGGATTGGCGCGATCGCCGATCACATCGATCGCGCCAATCGCAGGGCACAGCCGCGGTATATCCGCGCTGTGCCCTGCCTGTACCTGCCTGGATCGGTGCAGTAATAGCACCGATCCTAGGCCAGGGCCTGTAGGGCATGAAGGAGCTGATTGGCGCGATCGATGTCATCGACGATCGTGCCAATCACAGAGCACAGCAGCGGTGTGACCGCTCTGTGCCCTGCTAGGTGACCTGCCGGTGACCTGCCTAGGAATCGGAGCTGTGAGCTCCGATTACTAGGCCGGTGCCTAGCAACCGGCAATGCAGGGGTCTCCTTTGATTGGTGGGATTGATGTGATCATCGATCCCACCAATGACAGGTCACAGCAGCGATGTGACCGCTCTGTGACCTGTCTGCAAACTGGATCTGACCTTCTGACCGCACTGCAGGGGTCCACACACTTGCTGAGGATTCCTGCTGTGCGGTCACACTGCCAGATCTCCTCCTGTGCTGGGCCTTGTGGTGCCACAGTAGCCTGTGACACCACAACTCCTGCTGAAGAAAGAAGAGAGAAGAAAGAAGAGAAAAGAAAGAAAAGACTACAAACGTGAGTTTTTGAGCCCCGATCCCTGCCCGATCCACCCCAATCCACCCATTCCCCCCTTCCCTTTCCCCCTCTTTTTACCCCCCTTTTGCGCCGCCGAGCGTTGATTGGTGACGCAGTTCACCGATCAACACTTTCGCACCCCCCTCCGTGCGCACATCCAGCAGCCGCAAACTTTGATAAGTGACAGCGGTCACTTATCAGAGCTCGTGCCTGCCGTTTTTTTTTTCACCCCCCTTTCCGCCACTCCCGTGCGCAAATCCAGCAGCCACGGAACTTTGATAAGTGACACCAGTCACTTATCAGAGCTCGTTCCTGCCGTTTTTTGTTTTTTTTCACCAACTTTTCCGCCACTCCCGTGCGCACATCGAGCAGCCACGGAACTTTGATAAGTGACACCAGTCACTTATCAGAGCTCGTTCCTGCTGTTTATTTTTTTTGTTTTTTTTCACCAACTTTTCCGCCACTCCCGTGCGCACACCCAGCAGCCACGGAACTTTGATAAGTGACACCAGTCACTTATCAGAGCTCGTTCCTGCTGTTTTTTTTTTTCCCACCAACTTTTCCGCCACTCCCGTGCGCACATCCAGCAGCCACGGAATTTTGATAAGTGACACTAGTCACTTATCAGAGCTCGTTCCTGCTGTTTTTTTTTTTTTTTCCCACCAACTTTTCCGCCACTCCCGTGCGCACATCCAGCAGCCGCGGAACTTTGATAAGTGACAGCGGTCACTTATCAGAGCTCGTGCCTGCCAGTTTTTTTTTTCACCCCCCTTTCCGCCACTCCCGTGCGCACATCCAGCAGCCGCGGAACTTTGATAAGTGACAGCGGTCACTTATCAGAGCTCGTGCCTGCCAGTTTTTTTTTTTTTCACCCCCCTTTCCGCCACTTCCGTGCGCACATCCAGCAGCCGCGGAACTTTGATAAGTGACACCGGTCACTTATCAGAGCTCGTGCCTGCTGGTTTAGACTTTTTTTCACAGGCCTTTTTTTTCCCTATTCGCTTTCTTTTCTTTTAGCTTTTTCTTTTCAGCTTAGTTTACACCAATCACTATCCCCCCACCCACACACACACACACAGTTATAAATAAAGTTCACACAAAGCACCACATTCACAAAAAAAATGTCCCGCTCGTCACGCTCATCCCAACAGCGCTATTCAGTGGAGGAGGCATACGCTTTCCTTGCCTCCGACACTGATAGCGAGGGAGAGGATCCCACATTTCTTTATTTTTCAGATGAAGATTCTTCTTCCTCCTCATCTTCCTCCTCGGGTCCTGCGGAACCGCCACGCAGACGCCCCAGGACAGAACATGAGGCAGCGCCCGCCCCTGAAAATGAACCAGCGCACCCCTCTTCGGACCCCGTATGGACCCCGGCCCCCGAAAATTACGAGCCACTGATTCCTGATTTTGTGGCAGAATCAGGAATCAGGTTTGACTCCACCGGCTTCACAGAAATAGACTTTTTCAAAGTCTTTTTCTCTGAGGATTTAATTAACCTCATGGTGGAGCAAACAAATTTGTACGCTCGGCAATTTTTGGCGCAAAACCCCCGTTCATCATTTTCCAACTGGTCTCCTGTAGACGCAGTTGAAATGATGCAGTTTTGGGGCCTGGTCCTCCATATGGGGATCCTGAAGAAGCCAGAAATTCGGCAATATTGGAGTGTTGATATTTTATACAACACTCCACTGTTCCGAATGGTCATGGCTCGGACGCGTTTTGAGGCCATCCACAAATTCCTGCATTATAATGATAATGCACAGTGTCCCCCACGAGATGACCCCAACTTTGACCGCCTGTTCAAAGTTCGGCCGGTCATCGAACACTTCAACAAAAAGTTTGCTGAAGTGTACGTGCCCCAAAGGGACATCTGCGTGGATGAGTCCTTGGTTCATTTTAAGGGACGGCTCGCATTCCGCCAGTACCTGCCCAGCAAGAGGGCAAGGTACGGAATCAAACTCTACAAGCTGTGTGAGAGTACCTCAGGGTACACACACAGCTTTAGAGTTTACGAAGGAAAGGACACCAGGATTGTACCCCCTGAGTGTCCCCCCGTCCTGGGAGTGAGTGGGAAAATTGTGTGGGATTTGGTGCACCCACTGCTGGATAAAGGTTATCACCTTTACACTGATAACTTTTATTCCAGCATCCCACTCTACAAATCCCTCTCTGCGCGAGGTACCGCAGCCTGCGGTACCGTCCGCAAAAATCAGAGAGGCCTCCCAAAGACGCTACTTGGGCTGATGCTCAGAAAGGGTGAGAGCAGAGCCCAATGTAGCGACCACCTGTTGGTGGTCAAGTACAAGGACAAGAGGGATGTCCTTCTCTTGACCACCATACATGGTGATGTCAGCGCCCTCAGCACTGTACGGGGTACCTCTACACAGGTCCGCAAACCGGACTGTGTACTGGGGTACAATAAATACATGGGGGGTGTTGATCTCTCTGATCAACTCCTCCAACCGTACAGTGCTTTGAGAAAGGCCAAGGTGTGGTACAAGAAGCTGTCCGTGCACATCGTCCAAATGGCAATGCTCAACGCTTTCCTGCTGTCACGATGTGCACGCAACAGCGATACGACGTACCTTCAGTTTCAGGAGGTAGTGGTTAAGGCCCTGATGTTTGGCGCTCAGGAAACAGCGGGCCCCAGTACTTCCGGAACTGAAGGTGCTCGTATCATACCAGGTCAGCATTTCCCGGGGGTGGTCCCGCCAACTGGAAGAAAAGGTAAGCCGCAAAAAAGGTGCCGAGTGTGTTACAAAAGGGGAATACGCAAGGACACCACTTACCAATGCGACACCTGCCCCGAAAAACCTGGCCTGTGTATGAAGGATTGTTTCAAATTGTACCACACCTCCATGCACTACTAATTTACTTTACAGGAAAGATTAGTTCCAGAAGGGGGGCACATTTAGAAAAGTTCCTTGGGAGTCTACTTTCCAAAATTATGTCACTTGTGTTTTTTTTTTTACTGTTTAGGCACATCAGGGGCTCTGCAAACGGAACATGACGCCCGCAGACCATTCCATCAAAGTCTGCTTCCAAAACGTCACAATTTCCCTTCTGAGCCCCGAATTGTGCCCAAACAGTTTTTTCCCACATATGGGGTACCAGTGTACTCAGGACAAATTGGACAACAACTTTTGGTGTCCAATTTCTCCTCTTAACCTTGGGAAAATAAAAAATTGGGGACTAAAACATCATTTGTGTGAGGTAAAAAGTAGGATTTTTTTTTTCACACCTGGGCATTATAAACTTTAGTGAAACACTTGGGGGTTCAAAGTGCTCATCACACACCTAGATAAGTTCCTTAGGGGGTCTAGTTTCCAAAATGGGGTCACATGTGGGGGGTTTCCACTGTTTAGGCACATCAGGGGCTCTGCTAACGGAACATGACGCCCGCAGACCATTCCATCAAAGTCTGCATTCCAAAACGTCACTGCTTCCCTTCCGAGCCCTGCAGTATGCCCAAACAGTGGATCCCCCCCAACATATGGGGTATCAGCGTACTCAGGACAAATTGGACAACCACTTTTGGGGTCCAATTTCTCCTCTTACCCTTGGGAAAATAAAAAATTGGGGACTAAAACATCACTTTTGTGGAAAAAAAAAATATTTTTTTTTTTCACGCCAGGGCATTATAAACGTTAGTGAAACACTTGGGGGTTCAAAGTGCTCACCACATACCTAGATAAGTTCCTTAGGGGGTCTAGTTTCCAAAATGGGGTCACATGTGGGGGGGTTTCCACTGTTTAGGCACATCAGGGGCTCTGCTAACGGAACATGACGCCCGCAGATCATTCCATCAAAGTCTGCATTCCAAAACGTCACTGCTTCCCTTCCGAGCCCTGCCGTGTGCCCAAACAGTGGATCCCCCCAACATATGGGGTATCAGCGTACTCAGGACAAATTGGACAACCACTTTTGGGGTCCAATTTCTCCTCTTACCCTTGGGAAAATAAAAATTGGGGACTAAAACATCATGCTTGTGGAACAAATATGATTTTTTTTCTTCACGGCTCTACATTACAAACTTGCGTGAAGCACTTGAGGGTTCAAAGTGCTCACCACACATCTAGATAAGTTCCTTAGGGGGTATAGTTTCCAAAATGGGGTCACATGTGGGGGGTTTCCACTGTTTAGGCACATCAGGGGCCCTCCAAACGCGACATGGCGTCCGTTCGCAATTCCAGCCAATTTTGGTTTGGAAAAGTCAAACGGCGCTCCTTCCCTTTCGAGCCCTGCCGTGCGCCCAAACAGTGGTTCCCCCCACATATGGGGTATCAGCGTACTCAGGACATGCTGGACAACAACTTTTGTGGTCCAATTTCTCCTCTTACCCTTGGGAAAATAAAAATTTGGGGACTAAAACATCATGTTTGTGGAAAAAATATGATTTTTTTTCTTCACGGCTCTACATTACAAACTTGCGTGAAGCACTTGAGGGTTCAAAGTGCTCACCACACATCTAGATAAGTTCCTTAGGGGGTCTAGTTTCCAAAATGGGGTCACATGTGGGGGGTTTCCACTGTTTAGGCACATCAGGGGCCCTCCAAACGCGACATGGCGTCCGTTCGCAATTCCAGCCAATTTTGGTTTGGAAAAGTCAAACGGCGCTCCTTCCCTTTCAAGCCCTGCCGTGCACCCAAACAGTGATTCCCCCCCACATATGGGGTATCAGCGTACTCAGGACATGTTGGACAACAACTTTTGTGGTCCAATTTCTCCTCTTACCCTTGGGAAAATAAAAATTTGGGGACTAAAACATCATGTTTGTGGAAAAAATATGATTTTTTTTCTTCACGGCTCTACATTACAAACTTGCGTGAAGCACTTGAGGGTTCAAAGTGCTCACCACACATCTAGATAAGTTCCTTAGGGGGTCTAGTTTCCAAAATGGGGTCACATGTGGGGGGTTTCCACTGTTTAGGCACATCAGGAGCCCTCCAAACGCGACATGGCGTCCGTTCGCAATTCCAGCCAATTTTGGTTTGGAAAAGTCAAACGGCGCTCCTTCCCTTTCAAGCCCTGCCGTGCGCCCAAACAGTGGTTCCCCCCACATATGGGGTATCAGCGTAATCAGGACAAGTTGGACAACAACTTTTGTGGTTCAATTTCTCCTCTTACCCTTGGGAAAATAAAAATTTGGGGACTAAAACATCATGCTTGTTGAAAAAATATAATTTTTTTTCTTCACGGCTCTACATTACAAACTTGCGTGAAGCACTTGAGGGTTCAAACTACTCACCACACATCTAGATAAGTTCCTTAGGGGGTCTAGTTTCCAAAATGGGGTCACATGTGGGGGGTTTCCACTGTTTAGGCACATCAGGGCCTCTCCAAACACGACATGGCGTCCGTTCTCAATTCCAGCCAATTTTGGTTTGGAAAAGTCAAACTGCGCTCCTTCCATTCCGAGCCCTGCCGTGTGCCCAAACAGTGGTTTTCCCTCACATATGGGGTATCGGCGTACTCAGGAGAAATTGCACAACAACTTTTTCGGTCCTTTTTCTCCTTTTTCCCTTGTGAAAATAAAAAAAATGTTTGTAAAAATCATTTTTGTGACTAAAAAGTAAAATGTTCATTTTTTCCTTCCACGTTGCTTCAGCTCCTGTGAAGCACCTGAAGGGTTAATAAACTTCTTGAATGTGGTTTTGAGTACCTTGAGGGGTGTAGTTTTTAGAATGGTGTCACTTTTGGGTATTTTCTGCTATATAGACCCCTCAAAGTGACTTCAAATATGAGGTGGTCCCTAAAAAAAATGGCTTTGTAAATTTTGTTGTAAAAATGAGAAATCGCTGGTCAACTTTTAACCCTTATAATTTCCTAACAAAAAAAAATTTGTTTCCAAAATTGTGCTGATGTAAAGTAGACATGTGGGAAATGTTATTTCTTAACTATTTTGTGTGACATATTTCTCTGTTTTAAGGGAATAAAAATTCAAAGTTTGAAAATTGCAAAATTTTCAAAATTTTTGCCATATTTGCGTTTTTTTCATAAATAAACGCAAGTTATATGGAAGAAATTTTACCACTATCATGAAGTACAATATGTCACGAGAAAACAATCTCAGAATCGCGAAGATCCGTTGAAGCGTTCCAGAGTTATAACCTCATAAAGAGACAGTGGTCAGAATTGTAAAAATTGGCCCGGTCATTAACGTGCAAACCACCCTTGGGGGTGAAGGGGTTAATAAGATGTGTAGTAGAGGGGTTACAAGGACACTAAACTTCAGGAAGGCAAATTTCCAACGGATGAGAGATGATCTGAGACATAAAAATACACAAAGAAAATAGGAGACGTTTATTAGCATCCTGAATAGGACCTGTGCACAGTATATACCCTATGGGAATAAACATGCTAGAATTAGGAGGAAACCATTATGGCTAAATAGAGCTATAAGGGGGCAATAAGTGACAAAAATAAAGCATTTAGGGAATTAAAGCAAGTAGGTAGTCATGAGGCATTAAATAAATACAGAAGATTAAATATATTCTGTAAAAAGCAAATCAAGACAGCAAAGATTGAGACAGAGACTCATTGCCAGAGAAAGTAAAAATAATCCCAAAATATTCTTTAACTACATAAATAGTAAGAAACTAAAAAATGATAGTCTTGGTCCCCTTAAAAATAGTCTGGGTGAAATGGTGGATGAGAAAAAAGCCAGTATGCTAAGTTACTTTTTTCAACAGTATTTACACAAGAAAATCACATGACTGGTAACATGATCAGTGATAACAAAAATTTTTCCATTAAATGTCACCTGCTTAACCCAGCAGGAAGTACGGCGGCGTCTAAAAATCACTAAAATTGACAAATCCCCGGGCCTGGATGGGATACACTCCCGAGTACTGCAGGAATTAAGTACAGTCATAGATAGACCATTATTTTTAATCTTTAAAAATTCTATAGTAACAGGGTCTGTACTACAGGACTGGCGTATAGCAAATGTGGTGCCAATATTCAAAAAGGGGTCAAAAACTGAACTTAGAAATTATAGGCCAGTGAGCTTAACATCTACTGTGGGTAAAATCCTGGAGGGTTTTCTAAGAGATGCTATGCTGGAGTATCTGAAGAAGAATAACCTCATGACCCAATATCAACATGGGTTTACGAGGGACCGTTCCTGTCAGACTAATCTGATAAGCTTTATGAAGAGGTAAGTTCCGGACTGGACCAAGGGAAAATCAGTGGATGTGGTGTACATGGACTTTTCAAAAGCTTGTGATACGGTGCCACACAAAGGGTTGATACATAAAATGAGAACAATGGGGATAGGGGAAAATATGTGTAAGTGGGTTAAGAACTGGCTCATGGATAGGAAACAAAGGGTGGTTATTAACCCCTTCACCCCCAAGGGTGGTTTGCACATTAATGACCGGGCCAATTTTTACAATTCTGACCACTGTCTCTTTATGAGGTTATAACTCTGGAACACTTCATCGGATCTTCGCGATTCTGAGATTGTTTTCTCGTGACATATTGTACTTCACGTTAGAAGTATAATTTCTTCGATATAACTTGCGTTTATTTTTGAAAAAAACACAAATATGGTGAAAATTTTGCAATTTTCAAACTTTGAATTTTTTATCCCTTAAAACAGAGAAATATGTCACACAAAATAGTTAAGAAATAACATTTCCCACATGTCTACTTTACATCAGCACAATTTTGGAACCAAAATTTTTTTTTGTTAGGAAATTATAAGGGTTAAAAGTTGACCAGTGATTTCTCATTTTTACAACAAAATTTACAAAGCCATTATTTTAGGGACCACCTCACATTTGAAGTCACTTTGACGGGTCTATATAGCAGAAAATACCAAAAAGTGACACCATTCTAAAAACTGCACTCCTCAAGGTACTCAAAACCACATTCAAGAAGTTTAATAACCCTTCAGGTGCTTCACAGGAGCTGAAGCAACGTGGAAGGAAAAAATTAATATTTAACTTTTTAGCCACAAAAATGATCTTTCACAAACTTTTTTTTATTTTGACAAGGGTAAAAGGAGAAAATTGGCAGATAAAGTTGTTGTGCAATTTCTCCTGAGTACGCCAATACCCTATATGTGGGGGAAAACCACTGTTTGGGCACACAGCAGAGCTCGTAAGGGAAGGAGTGCCGTTTGAATTTTTCAAACTAAAATTGGCTGGAGTTGAGATTGGACGCCATGTCGTGTTTGGAGAGCCCCTGATGCGCCTAAACAGTGGAAAACCCCCACAAGTGACACCATTTTGGAAACTAGACCCCCTAAGGAACTTATCTAGATCTGTTGTGAGCACTTTGAACCCCAAAGTGTTTCACAAAAGTTTATAATGCCTGGGTGTGAAAAAAAAAAAAACAATTTTCCACAAAAAATGATTTTTAGTCCCAAATTTTTGATTTTTCCCAAGGAAATTGGACCCCAAAAGTTGTTGTCCAATTTGTCCTGAGTACGCTGATACCCCATATGTTGGGGGGGGAACTGTTTGGGCGCACGGCAGGGCTTGGAAAGGAAGCAGTAACGTTTTGGAATGCAAACATTAATGGGGGTCATGTTCCGTTTGTAGTGCCCCAGATGAGCCTAAACAGTGGAAACCCCCCACAAGTGACCCCATTTTGGAAGCTAGACCCCCTAAGGAACTTATCTAGATCTTTGGTGAGCACTTTGAACCCCCACGTGCTTCACACAAGTTTATAATGCCCGGGCATGAAAATAAAAAATCCTATTCTTTTCCCACAAAAATTATCTCTTAGTCACAAATTTTTTATTTTCCCATAGGTAACAGGAGAAATTGGACCTCAAATGTTGTTGTCCAATTTGTCCTGAGTACGCTGATACCCCATAAGTGGGGGGGAACCACTGTTTGGGCGCATGGCAGAGCTCGGAATGGAAGGAGCACCATTTGACTTTTTCCAACCAAAATTGGCTGGAATTGAGATTGGACTTCATGTTGCATTTGGAGAGTCCCTTATGTGCCTAAACAGTGGAAACCCCCCACAAGTGACCCCATTTGGGAAACTAGACCCCCTAAGGAACTTATATAGATCTTTGGTGAGCAATTTGAACCCCCAAGTGCTTCACACAAGTTTATAACGTAGAGCCGTAAAATTAAAAAATCATATTTTTTTCCACAAAATTGATCTTTTCACCCCAATTTTTATTTTCCCAAGGGTAACAAGACTCCAAAAGTATTGTGCAATTTGTCCTGAGTACGCTGATACCCCATATGTGGGGGTAAACCACTGTTTGGGTGCATGGGAGTTTGGAAGGGAAGGAGCGCCGTTTGACTTTTTCAACGCAGAATTGGCTGGATGCCATGTCGTGTTTGGAGAGCTCCTGATCTGCCTAAACAGTGGAAACCCCCCACAAGTGACCCCATTTTGGAAAATAGACCCCACAAGGAACTTATCTAGATGTGTGGTGAGCACTTTGAACCCCAAAGTGCTTCCCAGAAGTTTATAACGTACAGCCGTAATAATAAAAAATCCTTTTTTTTTTTACAAAAATGATTTTTTCGCCCCCAATATTTTATTTCACAAGGGTAACAGGAGAAATTGGACCCCAAAATTTGTTGTCCAATTTGTCCTGAGTACGCTGATACCCAATATGTGGGAGAAAACTACTGTATGGGTGCACGTCTGGGCTCGGAAGGGAAGTAGTGACGTTTTGGATTGCAGACTTTGATGGAATGTTCTAGGGGCGTCATGTCGCATTTGGAGAGCCCCTGATACGCCTAAACAGTGGAAACCCCCCACAAGTGACCCCATTTTGGAAAATAGACCCCACAAGGAACTTATCTAGAAGTGTGGTGAGCGCTATGAAGCCCCAAGTGCTTCACAGAAAATTTCTAACATACAGCCGTAAAAACAAAAAAATCATTTTTTTTTTTTTTTACAAAAATGATTTTGTCGCCCCCAGTTTTTTATTTTCCCAAGGGTAACAGAAGAAATAGGACAAATTGCACAATAACTCTTGTGGTCCAGAGTACGCTGATACCCCATATGCGGGGGTAAACTACTGTTTGGGCGCATGGCAGAGCTCAGAAGTGAAGGAGCACCGTTTGACTTTTTCAACGCAGAATTGGCTGGAATTGAGATCAGACGCCATGTCACATTTGGAGAGCCCCTGATGTGCCTAAACAGCAGAAACCACCCAATTCTAACTTCAACCCTAACCCCAACACACCCCTAACCCTAGTCCCAACCCTAACCACAAACCTAACCCTAACACACCCCTAACCCTAATCCCAACCATAACCCTAATACTAACTTTAGCGTCAACCCTAACCCTAACTTTAGCCGCAACCCTAACCCTAATGGGAAAATGGAAATACATTTTTTTAATTTTATTATTTTTCCCTAACTAAGGGGGTGATAAAGGGGGGTTTTACTTACTATTTATAGCGGGTTTTTGTGATTGGCAGCTGTCACGCTAAAAGACGCATTTTATTGCAAAAAGTAGTTTTTTGCATCACCACATTTTGAGAGCTATAATTTTTGCATATTTTGGCCCACAGAGTCATGTGACGTCTTATTTTTTGCGGGACGAGGTGACGTTTTTATTGGTACCATTTTTGAGCACGTGACATTTTTTGATCACTTTTTATTTCGATTTTTGGGAGGTTAGAATGAACAAAAATCAGCAATTCATGAATTTCTTTTGGGGGAGGCGTTTATACCGTTCCGCGTGTGGTAAAATTGATAAAGAAGTTTTATTCTTCGGGTCAGTACGATTACGGCGATACCTCATTTATATCATTTTTTTATGTTTTGGCCCTTTTATAGAATAAAAACAATTTTATATAAAAAATCATTATTTTTGCATCGCTTTATTCTGCGAGCTATAACTTTTTTATTTTTTCGCTGATGATGCTGTATGATGGCTCGTTTTTTGCGGGACAAGATGACGTTTTCAGCGGTACCATGTTTATTTATATCGGTCTTTTTGATCGCGTGTTATTCCACTTTTTGTTCGGCGGTATGATGATAAAGCATTGATTTTTTGCTTAGTTTTTTTTTTTTTTTAAGGGGTTCACTAAAGGGGTTAACTAGTGGGACAGTTTTATAGGGTGGGTCGTTACGGACGCGGCAATACCAAATATGTGTACTTTTATTGTTTTGTTTTTTTTATTTACAGGAAGAAATGAATTTATTGGGGAATATTTTTTTTTTTTTTTTATGATTTTTTTTACCACTTTTTATTTTTTTTACTTTTTTACTTTGTCCCAGGGTGGGACATCACAGTATTTTAGCAGATCGCTGGTGTGACAGTGTGCACAGCACTCTTTCACACCAGCGATCGCTCTCGCATCGCTGCAGGCTTCCTCAGCGCCTGCTCTCAGCAGGCACTGAGGAAGCCGCCTCCCTGCAGGACCCCGGCGGCATCTTGGATCCGGGGACCTGGAGGGAGGACGGACCCTCGGAACAGCGCGACACATCGCGCTGCTCTGAGGGTCACGGGAGCGCGCAGGGAGCCCCCACCCTGCGCGATCCTCCCCTGTGCCCCGGGTACACCGCGATCATGTTTGATCGTGGTGTGCCAGGGGTTAATGTGCCGTGAGCGCTCCTGACACATAGTGCTGGGTGTCAGCTGTGATATACAGCTGACACCCGGCCACGATCAGCTACGCTCCCCCGGGAGCGCAGCTGATCGCCCATGACGTACTATTCCGTCCATGGGAATTAGGTCCAGGGTCACATAGACGGAATAGTACGTCTGATGGCAGAGAGGGGTTAATGGAGCACACTTGGACTGGGTCACGGTTAGCAGTGGGGTACCGCAGGGGTCAGTATTGGGGCCGCTTCTTTTTAACATATTTATTAATGACCTTGTAGGGGGCATACAGAGTAGTATTTCAATATTTGCAGATGACACTAAACTCTGCAGGGTAATAAATACAGAGGAGGACAATTTTATATTACGGGAGGATTTATGTAAACTAGAAGCTTGGGCTGATAAATGACAAATGAGCTTTAATGGGGATAAATGTAAGGTCATGCACTTGGGCAGAAGAAATAAGATGTATAATTATGTGCTTAATTGTAAAACACTGGGCAAAACTGTCACTGAAAAAGACCTGGGTGTATGGGTGGACGACAAACTCACATTTAGTGGCCAGTGTCAGGCAGCTGCTGCCAAGGCAAATAAAATAATGGGATGCATTAAAAGAGGCATAGATGCTCATGAGGAGAACATAATTTTACCTCTATACAAGTCACAGGTGCGACCACACTTAGAATACTGTGTGCAGTTCTGGTCTCCGGTGTATAAGAAATACATAGCTGAACTGGAGCGGGTTCAGAGAAGAGCGACCAAGGTTATTAGAGAACTGGGGGGTCTGCAATACCAGGACAGGTTATTACATTTGGGGTTATTTAGTTTGGAAAAACGAAGGCTTAGGGGTGATCTTATTACAATGTATAAATATATGAGGGACAGTACAAAGACCTTTCTAATGATATTTTTACTCTTAGACCTGTGACGGAGACAAGGGGGCATCCTCTACGTCTGGAGGAAAGAAGGTTTAGCCATAATTACAGACGCAGATTCTTTACTGTAAGAGCAGTGAGACTATGGAACTCTGCCGTCTAATGTTGTAATGAGTGATTCCCTACTAAAATTTAAGAAGGGACTGGATGCCTTTCTTGAAAAGTATAATATTACAGGCTATATTCACTAGTTTCCTAGATATTGCGTTGATCCAGGGAGCTAGTCTGATTGTGGTATGTGGAGTTGGGAAGGAATTTTTTTTCCCAATGTGAAGCTTACTGTTTGCCACTTGGGTTTTTTTTGCCTTCCTCTGGATCAACATGTTATAGCAGGTTAGGATAGGATATGGGTTGAACTAGATTGACTTAAAGTCTTCCTTCAACCTTAATAACTATGTTACTATACTATAGAGTCAATATCAAAGAGTTTGTAAGCGCTGCACTACAAGCCTAAGATACTAGCCACCAATTGTAGTGAAGGTCGGTTCTTGAGAATGCAGAGGATTTTTAATCAAAAGTAAAATTGCAAAGTTGTTTGTTTTTACATTAAAGCATTAAAAAAACATCCTACTTATTGTCCCTGCGCGTCCTCACAGCATCTTATTCCTGCGCCAGCAGCATCTGCGGCTGAGCGATCACGTGTTTCTGCTCATTAAGGTAATGAATATTCACCTCTCTATATACCTATGGGAGTGGAGAGAGGTGTATATTCATTACCTTCATGAGCGGGCATCCGTGATAGCCTGACAGCTGCTGGAAGCCGGCGGCTGCAGATGAAACTGTGCGCGCTATAAGAGAAATGGATATTCACTGCGAGTGCAGTGAATATTCATTTCTCTTTAGCAGCGTGCACAGGAGTTAGCCGCAGCAGCCGGCTCCTGCCTCCTGTGACCCGCTGTTCTGCTGCTCCCACTCCCCCTCAAATAGTTCCCCCAACAAAGAATGGTGACCCCATCACAGTATAATTATACAACTGTAATCACCACTCAGCCCTCCATACAGTATAACGGACACATAAAGTCCTCCATACAGTACAATGGCACCACATAGATCTCCATAAAGTATAATTGCTCCACATAGTCCTACATACAGTGTAATGGCCCCCACATAGTCCTGCATAAAGTGTAATGGGCCCCACATAGTGCTCCATGCAGTATAATGGCCCCACACGATGCTCCATACTATAAAATGGCCCCACATAGTGCTCCATACTGTATAATAGCCCCACACGATGCTCCATACTGTATAATGGTCCCACACAATGCTCCATACTGTATAATGGCCCCACGTGATGATCCATACTGTATAATGGCCCCACATAGTGTTTCATACTGTATAATGTGCTCACATTGTGCTCCATACTGTATAATGGCTCTACATTAGAAAAAATAAAAACCTTATATACTCGTGTATAAGCCGACCTGAGTATAAGCTGAGGCACCTAATTTTGACACAAAAAAAACTGGGAAAAACGATTTACTCGAGTATAAGCCGGCATTGTCCCCTAATCTCTGTTCTGGTATGCATGGTTCCTCATGCCCATCCTTGTCTGCATTGTGCCTTATCCCCATCCTTGTCTGCATGGCTCATTATCTCCATCCTTGTCTGCATGGCTTCTTATCACCATCCTTGTATGCATGGCTCCTTATCCCTGTCCTGGTATGCATGGCTCCTGATCCCTATCCTTGTATGCATGGTTCCTCATCCCTATCCTGGTATGCTGGCTCCTCATCCCTATCCTTTTTGCATGGCTCCTTATCCCCATCCTTGACTGCATGGCTCCTTATCACCATCCTTGACTGCATGGCTCCTTATCCCCATCCTTGACTGCATGGCTCCTCATTCCTGTCCTGGAATGCATGTCACCTCATCCCTATCCTTATATTCATGGCTCCTTATCCTCATCCTTGTATGCATGGTTCCTCATCCCTATCCTTGTATGTATGGTCCCCATGAGACAAGCATTAAAAAACATCCTACTTACTGTCCCTGTGTGCACAAGCAGCATCTTGTTCCTGTGCAAGCAGCATCTGCGGCCGAGCAGTGACGTGTCCCCGCTCATTAAGATAATGAATATTCACCTCTCTCCATGTCTATGGGCAAGTCGAGAGGTGAATATTCATTACCTTAATGAGCGGGCACTCGTGATAGCCCAACAGCTGCTGGAAGCCGGTGGCTGCTGCTGAAACTGTGCGTGCTATAAGAGAAATGAATATTCACTGCCAGTGCAGTGAATATTTATTTCCTTTAGCAGCGGGCACAGGGGTTAGCCGCAGCAGCCGGTTCCTATCTCCTGTGACCGGAAATTAAAATCAAATAAATGATTTATTTTCATTTATTTGATTTTAATTTGCTGTTTCTATTTATAGGTCTACTAGTATATATTCGAGATTTGCAGCATACTTGGGCATCTGATATTGCATAAGATTTCTGAATTATTCTTTCAATCCTGAGGTCCATCGTTGGAACCATGTTAATTGAATCAATATGTTCATGGGGATTTGACAAGACATTTCTAAGTGCAAGAGGGCTATTTTCCATGGAAGAAGAATCCTTATCATCACTTTATTATTTGAACACAGTATTTCTGTCATTTATGCACATTAAAATTTTATTATGATATGCACTTTTGGATACATTTATATATGTTTATTGTATATAGTTGTTGCACATTATTATAGGCACTTATATCATAATTATTATTTAATGATGTTTATAATGTAGTGAACATTTTATTTTTGTTCATTAGATTTATTTATTTTATTATTTTATTAATAATATTATTTCTCAGGGTTTTTTATGAGTCCCTGTTTATAATAATTCATTATTTATATTTAATAATGTTTTTCACTTTAAAATAATTACATAATTTCATTTTATTTATTCACTATTGTATACTTTTTCGTTATTTTCGTTTTCTCCCCTTTTTTGCGCATGGTATATAGTTTTCTGTATGTTGAATTTTCTTGTCTGTGTGACGCATGTGTTTTTGCCGCATCCATCGGTGTCCTGGCGAGCGGGCACAGGGAGCAGGGCGCATGCGCCGTCTTTTTAGACGGCCCAGCAATTTGCATCCCATGGCCGCAATCCAGTACACCTGTTGAATGGATGACGTCAGCGGCACATGCGCAATCAACACAGTGGCGATGTGGGACTTCACTAGTGAATGCCTAAATCGAAACCAGCGTGTTCATTGGCTGCTCTTCTTATTTAACATACGCACCCCTTCTACCCAACGTTCGCCTCCTGACGAAGGGACGAAACGCGCGTTGGGGCGCCAGGGGAACGCCACGCTGTACTGACCAACTTACATGTAAATGCCCATTGTTTGTGTGCTTCTAACTTTTCTTAGCCGCCACGGTACATGTTGTTTAACCATTGAGTGTGCTTCACACCATGGCAGCGATAGCACTGTGTGGCATTCAATCTGGGCTATACTGATAGTATCAATTGGTCATACAGGTCAGAGGCGTTTATTCCCCTTTTTATCCTTTCATTTGGTTTCTGGTTACATTGTTGATTGTTATTGTTTCATAATATGTTTCATTCTTTGTTTATTTATATTTTGTGATTAATAAAATTTAATATTTTTATAGCACGGTGTACTGTTTTTCTCTTCAGTGTATTCTTGTTAAAAATCATGTAAAATGTAAAAAAAAAAGAGACAAAACCAGTTATAAACAATTACGCATTTTTAAAAACCAATACCTTCTGTCATTCACCACTTACTGTATATTGTTTAACAGGTTAATAAAAAATTTAAAAAAAGTTTAGAAGTTACAATATGTTTCTAATAAAATTTTATATATCAGAAAAAATATAATCTCATTTGCAAAGAGTACATTACCAGGAGTAGGTATGTGAAAACCAAACAATGGCTTACAATACGTTCATTCATCCCTCCTTTAGAATCTCATTAAATGTCCAGGTGCATATCCAGCTTATATCATTATTGCTGTTCAATAAACGCAAGATTACAACCAAGAGGAGCACCACGTCTGATATAATAGCTTAGTTTATAGCAAAAGAACATTGGGATTGCATGCATTGCTGATTTTCACTCTTCAGCCTGGAATGAATAGAGGGCATACAAGCTGTGTTTAAATGCATTCCCTGTCAAAATCACAGAAACAGTGAACGCGTTTCATGTGGCACGCAGTGCACCCTCTGGACCGACAAACCTACAACTGCATGCTACATTCTCATTATTTGGATGTGATGATTTTTCGGAGCACAAAACCACCAATTTCTCCAGCAGCAAAAGAATTTCATCAAATAAGAGATTGTTAAAAAACGGAAAGGCCAGGCCAGACCCTGCTTTTACAAGACTAGCTGCTGATGGAAAAAATGAAATAATATTCAGACAAAGCTGCCAAATTCTTCCTCTGGGTGTAAGATAAGGTTTCAAGCTGTGTCCAGTTGTTATTACAAAATGCACAGGAGACAAGATAAAAGATGGAGCTGATTTGGCAAAAAAGTTCTCTTTTCTTATAGGAATACAAAACATTTCTTCTATTTCCTGGTCCGGAATTACACAAGTATTACAAAGATATATTGTGTATGGATGTATGGCTTTCATTGCTTCTGTGTATTCTAGATTCATATTCTGCATTACACTTGACGTCAGTCATAGACTGATGTAAGGGTATGGTCACTATAATTGCATTTAACAACCACTGTGGTAAGAACTCTATTAGATCCTGATCACATTATGAGGCAACTGCTGGGTGTTGTAATATGATAGTCAGATGTTCTGAGTATTTGTAAAAAGGCCACACAGTTTCTGGCCAATGATGCAGAATAGTAATTGTGGGTTTCGTTCACTATAGTATATCTAATTACCTTTCCCAGATGTTAGGCAATCCTTAGCTGTATGGAAGCAGGGATGGCGTAGCAGCCAAAAAGTAAAGCAAAGGAGGTGCAGCAAGAAAGAGATTGGGAAGGCAAGAAAAGTTATGTAAGAAGATTGAAGACTATGAACACTATGACATGAAAAAAAAATATTTTACACTTGTTAGTGATTACCTTTAGGTAATAAAATTGCACTAAGATTCAGTCTGCAACCTTCATTGCGTCATTCATTTTCAGACTCCCTAAAATGCAGTTAACTGCCTGCTCCCAAGTTCACATTTTTCTCTTGTGGGAGTGTCTCTCCCTGTAATATAGGCTGGATGTGAGCTTTGTGTTTACCCAGGGTGTTGTCTTCACTAGCTTGCATGTATAATCAACAGCTCCAGTTCAGTACTTTTCCCTCAATTTGATTTTCTCCTAGCCTATAGACTGTTTTCTGCACTCTCCGAGATACATTCTCCCCTCTCCATTCCAGATCTATATGCAACCCACTCTGCTTCCCTGCTGCTATCTCTACCACTGAGAGAAGGGACGTGAGAGCAGAGAGCTGACAGAACTAGGAGCATTCCTGCATTTTAGGTGCTCATGTAGGGTTTCACCCTAATATGAAGCAAAGAGAAAATTTGGCACACTTTATGTTAAGGAGATAACTGGAATTTTTCTCTTGTTGGAGTGTCTTTCCCTGTAATATAGGCTAGATGTGAGCTTTATGTTTACCCAGGGTGTTGTCTTCACTAGCTTACATGTATAAGCAGTTCCAATACTGTACTTTTCCCTCCATTTGATTTTCTCCTAATCTATAGACTGTTTTCTCTGCCTTTCAAGATACATTCATCCCTCTCCACACCAGCTCTATGTGCAACCCTCTGTGCTACCCTGCTGCTATCTCTACCACTGAGAAAAGGGAGGAGAGAGCAGACAGCTGTCAGAACCAGGAGCACTCTTCCGTTTTAGGTGCTCAACCAGGGTTTCACCCCATTATGAAGTAAAAAGAAAACTTTGTACACTTTATGTTAAGGAGATAACTGGATTTTTATTGTAGTGTCAATACAAGGCAAATTATAACATTTTGGTCTTATACAATTAAACCTTCATCAAAAGACATGAAAATATCAAAAAAAGATCTGGTTGCCAAATTGAAACATAGCTCAATTACAAGAGATATATGAGAAGGTATATGAAGACTATTCTTGCAATACATTTATACAGGTGCTTCTCACAAAATTAGAATATCAAAAAGTTAATTTATTTCAGTTTTTAAATACAAAAAGTGAAACTCTTATATTATACAGAGTAATTACAAACAGAGTGATCTATTTCAGGTGTTTATTTCTGTTAATGTTGATGATTATGGCTTACAGCCAATGAAAACCCAAAACTTATTATATCAGTAAATTAGAATAAATAACAAAAATCACCTGCAAAGGCTTCCTAAGCATTTAAAAAGGTCTCTTAGTCTGTTTCAGTGGGCTCCACAATCATGGGGAAGACTGCTGACTTGACAGATGTCCAGAAAGCAGTCATTTAGTAGTAAATAAAACTTGGTACTCAACTCAAAGGAATCCGTTGAAGGGAAAATTTTAATGCAGTCACAAACAAGATACAGATGTTTCGGTCATTAATGGACCTCCATCAGTAAACTGCAATGTACAACTATCAAAGTAAAACAAGACAACCTTATGTTACATCATGATTGAAAATGTAAGCAAAAAGAAATAAGAATAAAAAATGAAATCAAATTAAGGAAACAATATACTTCATTGTCTCTCTGTAAGAAGGACCTAACATAATTGTGAGGGAGGTGGGTAAATAAGGGTAAAGGTAAAAAGTAAAATAGGATACCTACCCGACTGCCTAAATTGTATATAAGGAGAAGACACTGTATGGATGTAAACCTATAACAGTAGGGATGATACTGTATTTTATTTACTACTTTACTGGTTTGGGATCCTACTTGAGCACCCACACAGCTGTGTCACGATATACCTCCCAGAAGGCAGTCATTGACACTCCACAAGGAGGATAAGCCACAAAATGTCATTGCTAAAGAAGCTGGCTGATCACAGAGTGCTGAATCCAAGCATATTAATGTAAAGTTGAGTGGAAGGAAAAAGTGTGGTAGAAAAAGGTGCACAAGTAACCGGGATAACCGCAGCCTTGAAAGGATTGTTAGGAAAAGGCCATTCAAAAATTTGGGTGGAAGATTCACAAGGAGTGGACTGCTGCTGGAGTCATTGCTTCAAAAGCCACCACGCACAGATGTATCCAGGACATGGGCTACAAGTGTCACACTCCTTGTGTCAAGCTATTCAAGACCAATAGACAACGCCAGAAGCGTCTTCCCTGGGCCAAGGAGAAAAAGAACTGGACTGTTGTCAGTGGTCCAAGGTGTTGTTATCAGATAAAAGTAAATTTTGCATTTCATTTGGAAATCAAGGTCCCAGAGTCTGGAGGAAGAGTGGAGAGAGACATAATCAAGCTGCTTGATGTCTAGTGTGAAGTTTCCACAATCAGTGATGGTTTGGGGAGCCATGTCATCTGCTGGTGTAGGTTCACTGTGTTTTATCAAGACCAAAGTCAGTGCAGCTGTCTACCAGGAAATTTTAGAGCACTTCATGCTTCCCTCTGCCGACAAGCTTTTTGGAGACGGAAATTTCATTCTCCAGCAGGACTTGGTACCTTTCCACACTGCCAAAAGTACCAATACCTGGTTTAAAAACAACAGTATCACTGTGCTTGATTGGCCAGCAAATTTGCCTGACCTTAAGCCCATAGAGAATTTATGGGGTATTGTCAAGAGGAAGATGAGAGACCAGACCCAACAATGCAGACGAGCTGAAGGCTGCTATCAAAGCAACCTGGGCTTCCATAACACCTCAGCAGTGCCACAGGCTGATCGCCTCCATGCCACGCCGCATTGATGCAGACGATATAATAGATATCAAATCTTACAAATATACGATGTATAGTAAAGTATATCATCAAGTCAGTACATCCTACGAGGATACATGAGCCAGAAATTACCCTATTGTGCACAAAAATATAGTATATTTCATATATATAAGTACAAAGGCACAAATATCATCCAGTATATAGAAGCAGAGTGATCTCCAGATCCAAGGGAGATACTGTCATTGAAAAAGCCAAGAGCATTAGAAATGCTAATACCTGGAATGAGGATAAGCTATCAATTAAGATGGGAATTCTTACTAAATTGTAAAAGTAGAGAATGGAAAACATAGAAATCGCTGGCAATCTAAAGTATCCACGGTAATATGGGACATAATACAGTCTATTTATGTAACTGTTCAGTGCATTGAAAAAGCGCTGAACTTTTCCACATTTTTTCCCATTACACCCACAAACTTAAATGTATTTTATTGGGATTTTATGTGGTATATCAACACAAAGTAGCAAGTATTTGTGAAGTATAAAGGAAATTATACATGGTTTTCTAATTATTTAAAAAATATAAATCTGAAAATTGTTATGCGCATTTGTTTTTAACCCCCTGAAGTCTGATGCCCCTTAATAAAATCGTGAGTAACTGCCTCCAGAAGTCACTTAATTAGTAAATTGAGTCCACCTGCGTGTAGTGTAAACTCAGTATCACTACAGCTGTTCTGTGAAGGACTCAGAGGTTTGTTTGAGAACTTAAGGATCAAACAGCATCATGAAAACCAAGGAGCACAGCAGACAGGTCAGGGATAAAGCTGTGGAGGAGAGTAAAGCAGGTTTAGGCTATAAAAAGAAGGTCATGGTCACTCAGGAGGAGCTGCAGAGATCCTCAGCTCATGTGGGAGAATCTGCCCACAAGACAACTATTAGGCTGCGGTCAGATGGGGACATATATATATACCAGGATGGGGGATATTAGTACAAAATTGACCACATTTTTTGCTTCAATTTTTTTTCTATTTTCCTCTAAAACCTTGGTGCATCTAGATCGCGTGTGCCTTATAGTCTGAAAAATATGGTACCTGCAAAGACTTGCAGCAGTAATTGCAGCTAAAGGTGGTCCTATAATGTATTGATTCAGGGTAGCTCAATACAAATCCATGTCACGATTTTCAGATTTATATTTTTAAAATATTTAGAAAACCATGTATCATTTCCTTTACACTTCACATATACTTGTTACTTTGTGTTGGAATATCACTTCAAATTCAAATAAAATACATTTAAGTTTGTGGGTGTAACGTGAAAAAATGTGGAAACGTTTGCGGGGTATGTATACTTTTTAAATGCACTGTATATGATGGATGTGCACTGAGATCCATCGGGTGTAACGTAGTATGAGTGAGCGTCATAAATACTAGGCAATGTGGAAACATCTAGGAGATGTTTGTGGGGTGAGATGACACACCTCCAAGGTAATCGACAGTGTGGGCAGCATTAAATAATCACGGTATGTTATACTGTGTGGGACAGTTTTTGGGATTGTTGATAGTCATCAATATGTTGTTTCAATTGTCTGCTTTCCAGAGTAAACACAGCTTAAGGTATGTTCACATCATGTTTCTGCCATACATTTTTGGCTCCGTTGGAGGCCCATCCATATCTCCATTTTTCGTGAGTGAAGAAGGGAACCACAACCGTGGCAGAAACATGATGTGACACTGCTGTAAATGAGAATGTATCATGAAATAGAGTCTGAAGTACGGCATTATATTACAGTTAAAATCTGCTAACAGGACTCTTAAAAATATGTTAGTTGTTAAAGATAAAAAAAAATGAAAAAAAAAACTATACAGAAAACACAAGTCATTTATCATTAGCATGCATATTTGTTTTTCGGTATCAGGACAGGAGTCATAAATTAGTACTGTCAGGGACACTGATAAAAGCATGCTCTGTATAGTAATAGAATATCCACAGTATTTTAGTACTTATGATTGCTCAATTACAGTTCAGCGCATGCTTTTTTTAATGCCATGTTCACACGTCGTGTGTTTTTCTGTGCACTAAATCTATCTTGTTTAACAGTTCATGCAAAGTGGATTTAATTTAGGAAAACTCATGCTTACTGTGAGCTTAAAGATGCTGCTGAACTGGGGGTTTAGTGCATTTTTTCTCTATAGGTGTCAAGAAAGTTGGAAAAATACAATGCAATTGTGTTTTTAAAGGGAATCTGTCACCCCAATTTTCGACCATCAGCTGTAGCCACCACCATTAGGGGCTTATCTACATCATTCTGTAATGCTGTAGATAAGCCCCCGATTGTCACGCTGTCTAGCAGATGTATAAATATATAATGTCAGTAATCTATCAAGTGGGACAACATACTATCTAACATATAAGTAGGTAATATTAACATGTATATATAGCATAGTATTACCTGACATAATATCCTGTGAGTCAATACTGAATCCTTTTCACGCTGTCTCTGGCTAGAGGTGGACCGGGGTCTATGCTGACCCTAAACTGGGGTCCTGACTAGTCCCTCTACCTGGAGGTACTGTTAATGGTACAGAGGTCCAGGCCACCAGCGTAAACCCTGTCTCCTACTAATCCCTGACCACTGTAATCTAGTCCTTAGAAGGACCCTGATTACCACCAAAGGGAATGGACAGTTAAAGGTTAACAAACAGTATAGACAAACGAGACAGACAGGGGATAAAGTAAATACTGTCTTTCATACAACATATAAACACAGAGGGAACACCAAAGGTCTAGGAGATAAACTATAAGCAAGGAGGGGATGAACAACAAAAGAGCTCTTAGCTTAAGTCTTCTCAGAACCGATCCTATCTGCAGTCTGTATGAATGCTTTCACCGGCATCTAACACCCAGACTGGCAGGGATATAAAGGAAGCTAATTAGAACATAATCAAAAGCAGCCAGGCGAGGCTGGACCTAGTCTTAGCAAAGAGCTAGGTAAAATTAACTCTCTCATTACCAAACACAAAGTAACAGCAACTCAGCTGCGAGAAGTCAGAATGTGCAATCGCGACGATCCTCGTGGCGATGCACCCATGACAGTACCCCCCCTTCTACGAGGGGCCTCCGGACCCTCAGGGCCAGGTCTGCCCGGGTAAGTTGTGTGGAAGGTCCGAACCAATCGATCTGCGTTAACCTCCGACGCAGGGACCCACGTCCTCTCCTCAGGACCATACCCCTTCCAATGAACCAGGTACTGAAGGGACTGACGATTCAGACGTGAGTCAATGATCTTCAACACCTGAAACTCCAAGCTACCATTGACCACCACTGGAGGAGGAGGCAGAGGCGACGGTATAACTGGCGCCACGTACCTTTTAAGCAACGATTTGTGGAACACATTGTGGATTTTAAACATAGGAGGGAGGTCCAGACGAAATGCCACAGGATTAACTATAGAACTGATCCTGTATGGACCGATGAACCTGGGACCCAGTTTCCAGGAGGGAACCTTGAGTTTTATATTCTTGGTAGACAACCACACCAGATCGTTCACACCTAGGTCCGGACCAAACACTCTCCTCCTATCAGACCTCGCTTGTAACGGTTCCCCATAGCACTCAGACCATTCAGCACTCCTCTCCAAACTGAAGCAAGTGACGACGAGAATCGTTCCTCCTCAGGAACCCCAGATGGACGGGTTTGTGGGGTCTTAGAGCGAGCACAAACTCCACAGGACGTGACAAATTTTATTACCTCTTTATTTAAGTTAGGCCACCAAAAACCGGCGAGAAAGGAGATCCACAGTTGCTTTACTCCCTGGATGTCCTGCTAAAGCAGAACTATGATGTGCCTCGATAACTTTTTGTCTTAACTGATTAGGAACAAACAGTCTCCCTGGAGGTCCTACAGGAGTGTCCCCCTGAGCCTCCAACACCTCCTCCTCAAGCTCAGAGCACACAGCCGACACCACCACTCCCTCCTGCATGATAGGAACCGGGCCATCCGTCTTTCCGGCCCCTGGGACACTATGAGATAAGGCATCAGGAAGCAATTTTATTGAGCAGTCATACGTGCGATGAGGAGGTAACTCTTGACACCCCTCCTCTGAGAACATCTCCCCAAAGTCCTCCAGAAAAGGAGGCAAAGTCTTAGGCACGACCGCACCGATGACCGTGTTCATGCAGTTATTCTTGCAAAATTCACCCCACTGGCTTATCTTTCTGGATTGCCAATCAATCACTGGGTTATGTTTAGTCAACCAAGGAAGTCCCAACACAATAGGAGTAGGAAGACCCTCCAACACATAACAAGACAACCGTTCTTTATGTATTGCCCCTACTCGAAGGTCTATGCTATGAACAGCTTGTACAAAGCTACCTTGACCGAGAGGTCTGGCGTCAATAGAAAGTATAGGAATCGGCTTGGCCAATACACTCAGTTGCATACCATGCACCTGGGCAAACCGAGCGTCCACCATATTAGCCCCAGACCCACTATCAAGAAGAACAGAAATCCTCTCAACTCTCGCACCAACCACCACCTCCGCAGGCACGAGAAATTGAGACGGACCCGGGGACGAAATACCTACTCCCAGGTTGTCGTCCACCACACAACCTGGGATTAACAGTTTTTCGGTGACTCCTTTGCTCAATGAGGCACGGGAGGGACACCCCCCAACAAAATGCCCCTCTCTCCCGCAGAAGAAACACCTTCTTGTCTTGCGGCGCACCGCTGATTCCCTCCTACAAATTGATGTCCCTCCCAACTGCATAGGTTCCTCAGAACAGACCAGGGGAATCTCAACATCAGGGACTTTAGTAGTGGATGGAGTCATAACAGGGGGCGGAGTTACCTCGCACCTCCCTCGAAGCCGTCTATCAATACGAATGGCAAGAGCCATAGCGGCCTCCAGTGACGGAGGAGAATCATACTGAGCCAAAACGTCTTTACTTTGTCAGATAACCCTTGACAAAACTGGCTCCTAAGAGCTGGGTCATTCCACTGAGTATCTGTGGCCCATCTACGGAACTCAGAAGAAAATTCCTCCGCCGGACGATCTCCCTGCTGTATCCTACGTAACTTCGTTTCAGCAAGGGAGACCCGATCCGGGTCATCATACACCAAACCCAGGGCAGCAAAAAATTGATCTACTGACTGGAGGGCCGGGGAGCCCGGGGGAAGAGAGAACGCCCAGGATTGAGGGTCCCCTTGTAAGAGAGAGATGACAATTCCCACCCTCTGCTCTTCACTCCCCGATGACCGAGGCCGCAGCCGAAAGTACAATTTACATGCCTCCCGGAAGGTAAAAAATTTGTCCCGCCCACCAGTGAACCTGTCCAGGAGAGCAACCTTAGGTTCAGATCTGGTTTGCTCCGGGGGGGACAAAACCTTGGACTTAATATCCATAAGCTCCATGGACAACCTCTGCAACTGCCGGGCAAGCTGGCTACTGGATCCATGGTAGCTGAGGAGAATTTTTAGTATGGCCGGTGAAAATGTCACGCTGTCTAGCAGATGTATAAATATATAATGTCAGTAATCTATCAAGTGGGACAACATACTATCTAACATATAAGTAGGTAACATTAACATGTATATATAGCATAGTATTACCTGACATAATATCCTGTGAGTCAATACTGAATCCTTTTCACGCTGTCTCTGGCTAGAGGTGGACCGGGGTCTATGCTGACCCTAAACTGGGGTCCTGACTAGTCCCTCTACTGGAGGTACTGTTAATGGTACAGAGGTCCAGGCCACCAGCGTAAACCCTGTCTCCTACTAATCCCTGACCACTGTAATCTAGTCCTTAGAAGGACCCTGATTACCACCAAAGGGAATGGACAGTTAAAGGTTAACAAACAGTATAGACAAACGAGACAGACAGGGGATAAAGTAAATACTGTCTTTCATACAACATATAAACACAGAGGGAACACCAAAGGTCTAGGAGATAAATTATAAGCAAGGAGGGGATGAACAACAAAAGAGCTCTTAGCTTAAGTCTTCTCAGAACCGATCCTATCTGCAGTCTGTATGAATGCTTTCACCGGCATCTAACACCCAGACTGGCAGGGATATAAAGGAAGCTAATTAGAACATAATCAAAAGCAGCCGGGCGAGGCTGGACCTAGTCTTAGCAAAGAGCTAGGTAAAATTAACTCTCTCATTACCAAACACAAAGTAACAGCAACTCAGCTGCGAGAAGTCAGAATGTGCAATCGCGACGATCCTCGTGGCGATGCACCCATGACACCGATGTAACCTGAAAGATAAGAAAAGTGAGTTATATTATACTCACCCAGGGGCGGTCTGCCATCCGGTCCGGTCTGATGGGCGTCGCGGTCTGGTCCTGTGCCTCCCATCTTCTAGCAAAGCCCTCCTCTTCTTAGCTTCCCGTCGCGGCTCCGGTGCAGGCGCACTGATCTGCCCTGGTGAGGGCAGAACAGAGTACTGCAGTTTGCAGGCGCCGGACCTCTCTGACCTTTCCCGACGCCTGCGCACTGCAGCACTCTGCTCTGCCCTCACCAGGGCAGATCAGTGCGCCTGCGCCGGAGCCGCGACAAGAGGAGGGCTTCGCTAGAAGATGGGAGGCGCCGAACCGGACCGCGACGCCCATCAGACCGGACCTGACGGCGGAACGCCCAGGCGTGAGTATAATATAACTCGTTTAGTAGATGTTGATGTCCGAAATGGAGACTTCACCTGGTGACAGACTCCCTTTTATCAGACCACATAACATTTTTATGATATAATATTCATTTCTAACTTATAATGTTTGAAACACGACACCTGTATTATTACACTTTAGTCAGAGATGGGGAAAAACAAATTAATGAAAGGAAAGATTCCAGAGAATCATTGTAACACCGGCGGACACTCACAGCAGGTCCAGAAACTGAGAATGGTTGTGGTTTCCCTTCTCATCATCCTGGGCTATTATTTTAGGAATAAAGCCATCATGCTCTTATGTCCTTGCTTAAACAAGAAAATCTACATTGAGTATCTAAAACATTAATAAGGATAGTTTTACACACTGTTATTAGAATATATTGTTATGGTAAATATTTATACTTTGCTTTGATATTATTTAGACAATAAAATCTACCTATATATCTTAGATAATTCCCTATTTTAGTATTAGCTTTATAAGTGTTATTCATAAAAGCAATAACACAGGGCGTTGTCTCTGATATAGAGGTGTCTGTGTGTGTTAAACCTTTCTTTATCTGTGAAAGTATAGTAAGCTGGGTAGAACCAGATTAAAAGGAATTTTGGCAGAATCCATAATGTATGACCTTATTTTTCCCAACTAAAATACTTACTGTATTTTTCTGTTTTTTAACCCCTTAATGACCGCCGACACGCTTTTTAACAGCGGCAGTTAAGGGTACTTAAACCACAGCGCCGTTAATTAATGGCGCTGAGGAAAAAGTGTATAGCGCCCCCAGAGTTGGAATTTCTCTGGTCTCGCCTGCCGGGGGTAGCCGAGACCCCAGAGAACATGATTCGGGTCCGTTTTTACCGACCCCGGTGTTGCGGTATAACGACGACAACAAAAAAAAGTCTGATTTGCCATTTATCTTCTCTCTCCTCTGATGTGATCACACATCAGAGGAGAGAAACATAGGGTCCCGATCCCCCCGGTACCTCCAGGTGTCCCTGGACCCTCCTGCTTCCCGCCACAGCGCCGCCATCTTCTTCCGAGAGGAAAATGGCGGGCGCATGTGCAGTGTGCCCGCCGAGATCTGCCGGACGGCACCCGACAACAAATAGATTTTTCCTATTGTTTCACTTTGGTCACTGTGATAGATCCTATCACAGTGATCAAAATAAAAAAAATAGTAACGCAAACCTCCCTTTATCACCCCCTTAGTTAGGGAAAAATAATAAAATAAAAAAATGTATTTCCATTTTCCCCATTAGGGTTAGAGTTGGGCTAAAGTTAGGGTTGGTGCTAAAGTTAAGGTTAGGGTTGGGGCTAAAGTTAAGGTCAGGGTTATGGTTGGGATTAGTGTTAGGGTTGCGATTAGGGATAGGGTTGGGATTAGGGGTGTGTTGGGGTTAGGGTTGAGATTAGGGTTAGGAGTGTGTTGGGGGTAGGGTTGTGGTTAGGGTTGGGATTAAGGTTATGGGTGTGTTGGGGTTAGGATTGAAGTTAAAATTGGGGGGTTTCCACTGTTTAGGCACATCAGGGGCTCTCCAAATGCAACATGACGCCTGCAGACCATTTCATCAAAGTCTGCATTCCAAAAGTCACTACTTCACTTCCGAGCCCCGACATGTGCCCAAAAAGTAGTTTTCTCCCACATATGGGGCACCAGCGTACTCAGGACAAATTGGACAACAACTTTTGGGGTCACATTTCTCCTTTTACCCCTGTGAAAATAAAAAATTGGTGGCTAAAAAATCATTTTTGTGGAAAAAAAATGATTTTTTTATTTTCACAGCTCTGCATTATAAACTTTAGTGAAACGCTTGGAGTTTCAAAGTTCTCAACTCATATCGAGATAAGTTCCTTGGTGGTCTAGTTTCCAAAATGGGGTCACTTGTGGTGGGTTTCTACTGTTTAGGCACATCAGGGACGCTCCAAACGTGACATGGCGTCCGATCTCAATTCCAGCCAATACTGCATTGAAAAAGTCAACTGGTGCTCCTTCCCTTCCAAGCTCTGTCATGCGCCCAAACAGTGGTTTACCCCTACATATGGGGGGGTATCGTCATATTCAGGAGGAATTGCACAACAAATTTTGTGGTTCATTTTCTCTTTTTACACTTGTGAAAATAAAAAAAAATTGGTTCTGAAGTAAAATTTTTGTGAAAAAAGTTAAATGTTCATTTTTTCTTCCCACATCAGTTCCTGTCAAGCATGAAAAAGGGTTAATTAACTTCTTGAATGTGGTTTTGAACACCTTGAGGGGTGCAGTTTTTAGAATGGTGTCACTTTTGAGCATTTTCTGTCATGTACACCTCTCAAACTGACTTCAAATGTGAGGTGGTACCTAAAAAATGGTTTTGTAAATTGTTGTAAAAATGAGAAATCGCTTGTCAACTTTTAACCCTTATAACTTCCTATAAAAAAAAATTTTGTTTCCAAAATTGTGCGGATGTAAAGTAGACATGTGTTATTTAGTAAGTATTTTGTGTGACATATCTCTCTGATTTAAAGGCATAAAAATTGCAAAATTTTAAAATTTTTTGCCATATTTCCATTTTTTTCAGAAATAAACGCAAGTCATATTGAAAAACTTTTACCACTAACATGAAGTACAATATGTCAGGAAAAAAAAAATCACAGAATCAACGGGATCCGTTAAAGCATTCCAGAGTTATAATCTCATAAAATGACAGTGGTCAGAATTGTAAAAATTGGCCTGGTCATTAAGTATCAAATTGGCTCTGTCACTAAGGGATTAAGACGCACCTGACCATAAGACGCACCTAGGTTTTAGAGGAAGAAATTAGGAAAAAAATGAAGCCAAAAATGTGGTTAATTCTGTACTTAATATCCCTATCCTGGTATATATGGTCCCCCCTCACCATCCTGATAGACATGGCCCCCTCATCCCTATCCAGGCATGCCTGGCCCCCTAGTCCCCTGGGCATGGAGCGAGGTGAAAATTAATTTCTCTTTAGTGGCGGGGACGCATGACCGCCGGCATCTGCAGGAAGGCTTCGACTGACACTGTGCACGCTACTGAAAAGCAATGAATACTCACTGCTCTCTGCTCACACAGTCCCAGCGTGCAGAGCAGTGAGTATTGAGGCAGCTGTTCTTCGGCTTGCAAGCAGTGCATGCCACTCCCCCACCTCCCTACCACAGCCAGAGTCAATACATTATTACTATTATTTATTTATTTTTTTAGCACCATTGCTTCCATGTTGCTGTACATGAGAAGGGGTTACATACAAATTACAGATATCACTTACTGTAAACAAACTAACAATGACAGACTGATACAGAGGGGGGGAGGACCCTGCCTTTTTGGACTTACATTCTACAGGTTGGTGGGGAAAGAGACAGTAGGTTGGGGGGTTGCGGCAGTTCCAGTGTTAGTTGAGGCAGTAGCTTCGATAGTGGTGAGGAGGTAGTGGGGTCATTGCAGGCTGTAAGCTTTCCTGAAGAGGTGAGTTTCCAGGTTCCATCTGAAGGATCTGAATGTGGTTGATAGTCGGACGTGTTGGGGCAAAGAATTTCAGAGGATGGGGGATATTCGGGAGAAGTCTTGGAGGCGGTTGGGTGAAGACTTGGAGCGAATAAGTGTGGATTAGAGAAGGAGTTCTTGGGAGGACCGGAGATTACGTGAGGGAAGGTATCGGGAGATTAGTTCAGAGACATATGGAGGAGACAGGTTATGGATGGCTTTGTAGGTCAGTATTAGTAATTTGAACTGGATAGGCTGAGGGAATGGGAGCCAGTGAAGAGATTTGCAGAGAGGAGAAGCAGAGGAGTAGCGAGGAGAGATATGAATTAGTCGGGCAGCAGAGTTAAGGATGGACTGGAGAGGTGCGAGGGTGTTAGCAGGGAGGCCACAGAAGAGGATGTTGCAGTAGTCGAGGCGGGAGGTGTTGAGGGCATGCACAAGCATTTTAGTAGATTGAGGGTTGAGGAAATGACATATTCTGGAAATATTTTTGAGCTGGAGGCAAGAGGAGGTAGAAAGAGCTTGGATGTGCAGTTTGAATGACAGGGCAGAGTCAAGGGTTACTCCGAGGCAGCGGACTTCCAGGAAAGCGTGATGTCATTAATTGTGATAGGTCAGGTAAGGAAGATCTGTGAGTTGGGGGAAAGATGATGAGTTCAGATTTGTCCACATTGAGTTTGAGGAAGCGAGAGAAGGAGGATATGGCTGATAGACACTCCGGGATTCAGGACAGCAGAGAGGTGAAGTCTGGGCCAGAGAGATAGATCTGAGTATCATCGGCATAAAGGTGGTACTGAAATCTATGGGACTTTATGAGTTGCCCCAGGTCAAGTGTATAGATTGAGAAGAGTAGGGGTCCTAGAACAGAGCCTTGGGGGGCTCCAACAGAGAGAGGGAGGGATGAGGAGGTAATGTGGGAGTGGGAGACGCTGAATGTGCGGTTGGAAAGGTATGAGGAGATCCAGGATAAGGCGAGGTCTTTGATGCCAAAGGAGGAGAGGATCTGGAGTAGGAGGCAGTGGTCAACTGTGTCGAAAGCAGAGTACAGGTCTAGAAGCAGGAGTATAGAGTATTGTCCGTTCACTTTGGAAGTGAATGGGAGCAGCGATAGTGGGCGATAGCTGGGCATAGCGGTTGGGTCGAGGGTTGGCTTTTTAAGGATAGGTGTGATTGTGGCATGTTTGAAAGCAGAAAGGAAGGTATCGGAAGTTAGTGATAGGTTGAAGAGGTGGGTTAGGGATGGGATAATAGTGAGGTTGGGGAGGAGATGGGATGGGGTCAAGTGCACAGGTTGTGAGTTGCGATTTGGAGATATATGTGGCCTACGGAATGGAGAGCATGTATCACATGTCAGATTCTCTTAAAAAAGGCACTTTTTTTTTAAAGTAATTACTAATGAGGTGCTATCACTTTAAATGATGGTCAAACAAGATAGCTGCTATACCTTTAAGCAATGGTCATACTAATGGACGCTATCCCTTTGAGTGATGGTTATACTAGGTGGTCACGATCCATTTATATAAGTGGGCATTATCCCTTTAAATGAGCGTTATCCTAAGTGAGCGATATGCTTTGAATGATTACTAAATGAGAATTATGCCTTTATATGAGGGTTATAGTAAGTGGGTGCTATCCCTTTAAATGATAGCTATAGTAAATGGGTGCTGTCCCATTAAAGTCCATTTAAATCATGGTTATACTAAATGGGCAATATCCCTTTAAATTACTTACATTTTTTACTTTGTGCCAAATTCATGAATCGTATGTGCCATTGTGTTGAATTTGGCACAAAAAATGACAACTAATACCACAGGACAATTAAGGAAAGTGAAAAACCACAAATAATGAATTGGGGCTGTGTAGATTTAAACATGGGTTTTAAAGAGGAGAAAGTGTCTGTTAAGGAGGCCTGATCCTGGAGCTGCGCTCTTGTTGAGAAACTTGTAAAATCCTCTCAATAAACATCTGGTGATAATATATATATGTAAAAGATGATGTGTGGCCCAGCTATGTAAGGCACACACATAAAATCCAGGAGAATGCACAGGAAGGTAACCGCAAAAGCTTGTTATCTATTCACGTCACTCACCCTTTCAGAAACACCCACCAGGGGTGTAGGAGGGAGTGACACTTAGCAGAGCTCAGTCTGTTTCCTGTCTGAGAAGAGCCCAGATCAGTCAGTTTCCTGTCTTCAGACAGTGCAGTTCAGTGCCAGTTGAGTCTGGACTTGGAGGGAGAGGAGAGAGGACTGAATCCTCGCAGAGCTAGCGTAGCTCACCTGACAAAGAAGTGGAGGCTGGTACGGGTGAAGTGAATCATCCTAGCCTAGTCAGAGCTACCCTTAATCAGTACCTCAACAGAAGCTGAAACTAGGAGGATACTGAGAGCTGCTCAGCGAGCTCTGGAGAAAGCTGACATTACCATCGAAGCTACAAGTGCTTATGCTAAGAGCGAGAGCAGGGCGAAGGGCATAGTGGAGAAGGCAGAGAGAAGTGCTACAGGTATTGGATTACCTGCACTAAATTGCCGGACACCGGGGTCCGAAGCGTTGCTACTGTTTCAAGCATAGTAACAAGAAAACCGGAGGCATCTGGACTACAGGTCGCAGAGTGCAGCCCAAAGTGTCAATACGTAACCGGAGTCAGGGAGAACAGGGACTTTGAGCAGGGCCCTGCAAAAGTAAGGACTTAGTTCTCACCACTTAGAAGGCTCCACCACAATGTTGGCCGGGCATTACAGCTACCGAGAAAGCTGGAGAGTTCTGAGTTAACTTCGCTTCAGGCAAGTTGGACTCACATACATATTGAAGTAAAGGAGGCCTCTAACCTGCTCAGCGGTTACCCGAGTGTGCATTCTCCACCCCGACCAGCTCCCCGGGATCTTCTTGAAACACCTTCAAGTAAAAGGTATGAAAAGAAACTGCATTGTGTGTGGCTGAATTCTTATCTACACCCTGCATCACCACCATAGACTTCCAGGGACCAGTCTCACCTGTGGGAGACTTACCACCCAGCTGCCCCCATAATATCCCCTGTGAAGATCATTATAGCAGCGCTGGTTCAATTAACCAGATACCACAGGTGGCGTCACGAACTACCTATCCTAATAATCCCCTGTAAATATCCCCCATCGCATGACTGCCAGGGCCACGGACCGAGTCCCGCTGCCAGTGACATCTCCCATGGAAATCAATGGGCTCGGCTCCGAGTACCCCATAGCCCTGGTATCCACAATTGTGGTGCGAGTCATTTAATTTTTGGCGTCACGAACAGGATGCGAAACTTGCAATTGTGAGTCATGTGTGCCTATATTGAACTGTTTGGTGAAAAAGACTGTTTGCTGCGTTTGGCGCCAAAATACCGCCATCTTTACCGCAATATTCGCGCCCTCAGGCGCTGGTGAAGAAGGGGGGCGTACCTGAAAGAGCGCGCTGGTTCCCTGGCCCCGCCCCCAACTCTGACGCGGCGGCAGGTCCTGTGCAACAGGAAGTGGACGCTCTGACATCACAGTTCCAGCGACAAAGGTCCTGTCTCCACCGCTGTGCCTGCGACGTACCTGATCCTCTATGTCATGTAGAAGGTGGATGCGGTGCTGGAAGATGTGGCCCGCCACCACAAAGGAATGAAGGAGATTGAGAAACGCTGGCGTACCCGGAAACAGCGGCTGCTGTGGGACGCCGTGCTCACCCCTCCAGGAACGAAATCATTGCCTGCGTCCCCTGTGCCACCAACGCCAGCGGCTGAAGGGAAACCGGAGACCAGCTATGAAGGAGCTGAACCCGACTCCACCGAGGAAGCGGCGGGAGATGGACCGGTATACCAGCCAGGCCAGGAGGCCACAGCGGAGCACAGTCCCCCGGTAAGGACACTGGAGGGGACCCAGTCGTCAGTGATGGAGCAGCGACAGCAGCAGGTAACCAGCGATGATATCCCTGCTGCAGATGATGACACCCTGCTGGAACCCCCGACACCCCCACCAGCCCAGTGCACACCAGCCACGCTGCAGCCTGTGAAAGAGGTAGGCTCAGATTAACCAAGGGGGCATCAACATGTCGCATCAACCGGCAGACGGAGCGTCCCCCGCTGGAGGCTCCAATAGCCCACCGCTTGGCGTTGTACCGCAGGATGGGGGTGCGGGCCCCTCACCTGGCCCGGTGGTCCCGCTCATGCCCCTAACGCTCCCATACATGCCAGAAGCGAAGTGGCTTCCCCAGTACAGCGGCGAGCCTGACACCCTGCCAGGGTTTAAAAGGAAAATATGTAGTATCTTGGATATGTACTCCATGACTGAAAAGCAAAAAGCTGCTGTGGTAATAGGACAGTTAGCTGGTGCGGCTGAGAGAGAAGTAGAGACTTGGCCCACTGCAGACCAGGAGTCGGTACCTGCGATTCTCTTAAAGCTATTTGTATTGTTTGTATTATCGTTATCGTTTGTATTAATTCATTTAGTTCCAAGTTTATTTAGCTGGTTTATAGATGAGTAGAAAGTGTCTAATATTTCTAGAAAATACCCCAAATGTATCACACAACACAGCAATGTGACGGGTTTGGCCGAGGTTTTAGGACAGTGATATTATATCCATCCAGTGTTTCCAAACAGCCGTTTACTGTGCCCACGTCATATAACGCTGTGTACAGAGAGGTAATTAGCAGAACCATTAAAAAAACCTCAAAAATTATCAATTTTATTAGATATACCTAAAAATGAATCCAAGAAAAACACACAAAAAACAACAAAAACATATAGTCGAAGCCTATTCACTATAGATAATCATTGACTATATATTTGTTGTTTCTTTGTGTGTTCCACTTGGATCAACTTCCACCCCCAAGTATATCCAATAAAATTGATAATCCTTATGTCTCTTTGATTGTTTTGATATTTTATGACCTTATACTACACACACTTATTTTCTGGAGAGGTTATTAGCACATGGAGGGCACATTTACCGCTGTTACATCATATAGATGAGGATCCGCACAACATCTTACAAGACTTGATCTGTTTTATAACAATTAATATATTTTTATTGGCTTCTTTATTGGTGGAATAGGAGAACACTGATATACAGAGATAAGATACAATTGTGTACAGATAAGGAAGAACATTAGTGATAAATGTAGCAGGGCAGGGTCATACAGCACAGCAGGTACAGGAAATCTATGTTACATTAGAAGAGCCGTTACTCCATAAGCATGTATTCCCACGCTGCCGAGTTCACCCCAGGCCAGGCGGGGCCGCTGCGCAGCCTCAGTGACATCAGAGCTAGTCACTCAGGCTGCGCACACTTTCCGCCTGACCTCAGTTGACTGTGCATCCGGACTATAACGTAAAAAAAAGAACAGCATCCCTTCCAAGTGATTAGAAAATTCCAAAAACTTTATTCTGCCAAGATGCAACGTTTCGACCTTTGCAGGTCTTTGTCAAGCATACAAAATTCATAAAATGGAGACCTTATATAGTATGGTGGCTCATGCACACCACTCCCACACAAGATGCCGCCCACTTTTATCAAATACAAAAGTTATACATAATAAGAGATAATATTTCTCATTGACAAAACCAAAGTTTACAAAAATATTAATCACATAAAATATATCAAATATTCAAAAGCAACAAAACATAAAGAATACAAATAACAAGGCATACAAGCATATAATGTAGCATAATCTTCTCCTCACATGTGCTGCAATTTCTCTCATGCAAAAGAATCAGATCACACACAGATGACACTTGGCGCAGACTCTGAAAGAGTTTGATCCGAGTGACAATAGTATAATCTCTCGCCAGGCCTATAAGGAAGATTGCACTAGTAGGCAAAGAGGAGAAATTGTAACCACGTTCACATGTTAAGTATTTGATCAGTTTTTTACATCAGTATTTGTAAGCCAAAACCAGGAGTGGGTGATAAATACAGAAGTGGTGACGAGTTTCTATTATACTTTCCCTCTGATTGTTCCCCTCCTTGTTTTGGCTTACAAATACTGATGTAAAATAGTGACCAAATACTGAACGTGTGAATGTGGTCTTATACCGATCTATTACTGAGTGCCACAAAATCATGTCCACAACATGTGTTAAAATAAAGATGTCACAGTGGTAACTCCCATGCGTTCCTAACACTGCGCTGCTCAATGTGTTTCTTCTGCTCTGCTTAGGCCGCCACGATGAGTCCATGCAGAACTTCCAACTCTGCTGCATGTCCCTGATGTCTCCACATGGCTATAAGGGAGGGGCCAGGTCCTGCAGGAATTTAACCCTGCTGTGTCCTGCAGGGTTTGGATTCCCGAGCCAATCACCACCCAGCAGGTGCTATATCAGGCAGCGTCGTCCTCCACACCTTTACATGAGTTTAGGTTCCAATTTGCTGATAGCATCTAGTTCCCAGTCAAGGTGTTTTGTTGTTCATCCCTCCTGTTACTAACCAGGCTTGTCTTCTCATCCTGTTTTCTCTCTCCGCTCCTAAATCTGTGCTGCTTGCCCCGACCCTGGACCATTTGACTACTCTTCTATCTATCTCCGCTATACCATGCACAACTGCTCTGACCCGTGGGTCAGCTGACGCAGGTACGGACACTGCCCTACAGTGGCACCTGGTGACTATCCTGCAGCCCCAGCCTATCCTCACCATCGGAGGCTTTAGGGAAGACCAGGTAGCCATTTAGTCCAGCCAGTGTCGCAGTGGGTCCACACTCACCAATGTTACAAAAGATTAAGTGGACAACCCCTTTAAGTTACATGATGCTCTCTCGTTTTCTTTCAATTTAATTAAACCACTATTTCTTAAACATCGCAATTGTTATAGATGTCTCCACATTGGGCTTATTTGCGGTGTATGTTGTGTTATTATATAACTCATTGGAAACCGATATTTTCTCAATTGAATTTCTTAAATAACTTTTTCTTATGCCGAAAAGCTGTTCAGTAAAACACAATACAGCGCTATATATAGCGAGAACCAGTGTACTAAATAAAGACTAACAGTGGAGCCACTATTTTTTGATAGAACTGTCCTTGTGAGATAATTACACTCTTTGCTTAGAGCTGAAGTAAGAATACAATAATGATTCTAGAACTTTTGTGCCAAGTCGGACATTTCCTTTTTTGTTTTTATATATTTTTTATTTAATAAGACGGATAGAAGCATGATGAGAGGGGTATTATGGCATGGTTATAATTATGCATCACTGCTTCTCTTTCTTATTTTTAGTCTCATTCAGTACCTGGTGCCAATCAATGAGAAAATATTAATGTGTATTCATTGAATTCACTCGATACACGCTGCTGTTCGTGAGCCAATATTCATCCAATCAGTGCCTTAAGAACTCAAGTCTAAAGGTACTGCCACACTAAACAATCCCGCTAGCGATCACGATAACGACGCATACTAATGCGATCGCTAGCGGGATTGTTTCTATATCGCTAAGTGCGGCCACATTTAGCGATATAGTTAACGACGCTATCGCCGTTAGCGATCTTCTTAACGACTTTAGCGGTACAAAAGTACCGCTAAATCGCTAAGAAAAGGTGCCACACAGCGATTAGATACTTACCCAGCGGGAGCGCCGACGAGAAAATAGGGTCCGGAACGATTCCAGCGACGAGCGAGATCACAGCAGGAAGCTCGTCGCTGGCAGCTGCCGCACTGAACAACATCGCTAACGGGATCGCTAAATAGTGACGTTTTTTAGCGATCCCGTTAGCGATATTGTTCAGTGTGGCATACCCTTAACTTGTGATTATTATCACTGATAACCCACTGGTGTACAGGTTGGATGCACTTCTAGACCAATATCTCTCAATTATCCACAAGGTAATGTACTCCAAAACCAATGGAAAGTAGTTGAAACTTTGCCTTTAATCATAAGATTAAAAAAATCGGCAGAATGTACACATATAGAAAAGCTTTCGCTCATAGCTATAATTGCCTGAACAGGTCACGTGATCACACTGCTGAAGTCACTCGCTGGCGCTCAGAGGCGCAATGAACATTGGTTGTAAGTGCTCCAGACCATTTGAGCTGAAGACACCGAAGATTATGTAACGGGGGGGATTTAGTATGTGCGGGAGATTTACTGTGTGGGAGAGATTTAGTGTGGTGGGAGGGTTGAGGAGATTTAATGTAACGGGGGAGAATTGAGGACACAGCTTGGAGAGCAAGGATGGGACAGGTGCAGACAATATGGGGATCAGGAGAAAGGACACAGTATGAGGAGCTAGAGGGGAGATAGTGGGCATGTATGAAAAAGCAGTATGAGAGAATGGGTGCAGACACAGTATGATGAGTGAGGGGGATGCAGACACAGTATGAAGAGCAAGAGGGGGAATGTATGAGGGGGATATGTGCAGACACAATATGATGAGGGGGGATTGGTGGGGACACAGCATGGTGAGTGGGGGTAGGTGTGGACACAGAATGGGGAGGATGAGTGTGAATGCAGTATGTAGAGCGAAGGGGGAATGTATGTGGACACAGTATGGGAAGCGAATGAGTGGATGGGTGAAGACACAGTGTTTTGAGTGGGGGATGGGTGCGAACCCAATATGATTGGTGAGGGGAAAAATGTATGCGGACACAGCATGGGGAGCGAAGGTGATGGGATGAGTGCGAACACAGTATGGATAGTCAGGGGATGTGTGAGGAGGCAGTATGGAGAGTGAGGGGGGTTAATATATGAGTAGACAGTATGAGGAGGGAGAAATGTGTGAGGAGGGAGACAATATGGGGAGAGAAAAGTGTGAGTGAGCACATGTAAGAGTGTGCCATAGTTGGGTCGCACGTCTCCCTTCCCCATTTAGACAAATGTACACTGCTCAAAAAAATAAAGGGAACACTTAAACAACACAATGTGACTCCAAGTCAATGACACGTCTGTGAAATTAACCTGTCCAGTTATGAAGCAACACGGATTGTTAATCAATTTCTCCTGCTGTTATGCAAATGGAAAAAAGAAGTAGAAATGATAGGCAATTAGCAAGATAACCCCAATAAAGGGGTAGTTCTGCAGGGGGTGACCAAAGACTGTTCTCATCCTTTTTGGCTGTTGTTTTGGTCACTTTAGCATTTTGGCATTGCTCTCACTCCTAGAGGTTACAGTAGCAACCCACAGAAGTTGCTCGGGTAGTACAGCTCATCCAGGATGGCACATCATTGTGAGCTATGGCAAGAAGGGTAGCTGTGCCTGTCAGCACAGTGTCCAGAGCATAGAACAGATACCAGGAGACAGGCCAGTACACCAGGAGATGTGGAGGGGGCCTTAGGAGGGCAACAACCCAGCAGTAGGACAGCTACCTCTGCCTTTGTGAAAGGAGGAACAGGAGAAGCAGTGCCATAGCCCTGCTAAATGACCTCCAGCAGGCCACTAAAATCCATATGTCTGCTTAGACTGATAGAAACAGACTCCATGACAATGGTATGAGTGCCCAACGTCACACCGTGCAGGGCAATTGGCATTTACCAGATAACACTAAGATTGGCAGATTCGACATTGATGCTCAGTGCTCTTCACAGATGAGAGCAGGTTCACACTGAGCACATGTGACAGACGTAACAGAGTCTGGAGACACCATGGAGAACATTCTGCTGCTTGCAACATCCTCCTGCATGATCGGTTTGGGTCAGTAATGGTGTGGGAAGGCATTTCTTTGGAGGACTGCACAGCCCTCCATGTGCTAGCCAGAGGTACCCTGACTGCCATTAGATACCGGGATGAGATTTTCAGACCCATTGTGAGACCATATGCAGGTGCACTGGGCCCTGAGTTCCTTTTGATGCATGACAATGCTGGGCATCATGTGTCTTAAGTGTGTCAGCAGTTCCTGCATGATGAGGGCATTAATGCTATGGACTGGCCTGCCCATTCCCCACCTGAATCCAATCGAGAACATCTGGGACATCATGTTTCAATCCATCCAGCAACACCACGTTGAACCACAGACTGTCCAGGAGTTGACTGATGCTTTAATCCAGGTCTGGGATGAGATCCCTCAGGAAAACATCTGCAGCCTCATCAGGACCATGTGCAGGCATAGGAAGTTCATACAAGAAGCACGTGGAGGCCACACTCACTACTGGGCATCATTTCCTAGTCTTGAGGAATTTCGACTGAAGTTGGATTAGCCTGTAATTTGATTTTCCACTTTTATGTTGAGTATCATTCCAAATCCAGACCTACATGGGATACTAATTTTGATTTACATTGATCATTTTTATTTTTTTATTGTTCTCAACGCATTCCACTATGTAATGAATAAAGATTTGCAACTGGAATATTTCATTTAGTGATATCTCGGATGTGGTATTTTGGTGTTCCCTTTATTTTTTTGAGCAGTGTATTATTTTATGATTATTAACTTGCATACCTGTTTATTATGCTGTACAGTGTTGAAAGGGACAGTGCAGGGTTAGAAATAGTAGTTAGGAATGGGAAGCACAGTTTAGTAGAATTAAGGGGAGGGGGCACTATAGTGCAGCATTATTAGGAGAAGTTATGCTCACATCACAGGGAACTTTCCAGGTTGGGAGGAGCTAGAATTGGGCATAGTGTAGTTGAGTGTAGGAACTTCTGACAGAGATCAGAGGTGATATGGGAAGAGAAGACAGATAAGACAAGGTGCTGGAGAGGTTTAAGGACATACAGGACCCCAATGAGAAGCAGCATGCGGGCGATCACTTTACCGTTCAGTGGTCATTCTGGAGGATGGAAGATCGACTAAAGCTAGTGGACCTAAGGGCGCGGGAGCTGCAGGGGTGAAAGGAATGTCTTCAGGACTAGGATTATCGGAAAGTACAGGGAAAGGTCAGGAACTGCAAAAGAAAACGGACTGTACTGTATTTGTACCGGAACTCCTGTGTATGAGTAAAGCTGATTTGTTGGAAATGAATCCTAAGTCTGGAATCATTTTTGTGGACTCTGAATCGGGAACCTGAATTTGCAGGACTGGAAGGCACCCCAAAGATTAAAGTGAGTGTTCTAATCCTCATGCAACACACATCACAGATTGAACATTACATTTTCTTTGCGGGGTGACAGGGTGTGGGAACAACAGTCACTCACTGTAACAAGGTGTCACTGGGTGGTAGTCGTGGGCGAGTCCACTAAACAACAGTCAGTGAGCACCCGGCACCTTGCACATGGAGAGATGGGTACTCACTGTGTCTGTCTGCTGGAATTCTAGTCCATGAAGCACCACAGAGTCGTAATCTTTGTTCCAGCGATTAAACTTTACTAAATGGTAGAATATCCATCACATCAAGGGGTACAGTTCACACAGGTCAACATTTCTTATGCTTTCCCTGCCATCTCTACGGACCATTTTGGTCCCAACTGTATATCACACGGCACCAGCTTCCCTTTCGGGTCCCAGGTCCCGAATTCCTCCAGACGATGGTCATGGTAAGCCGGTGCCCGTTCCCACTGCTCTCCAGGCTTGGAGCAGCTGTACTCCCTATGAGTATTCCTCATGACCGGGGACTTTCTGTGCAGAATGATGCGGACGTCCTGCCTGGGCAAGCCTGCCTGGCTACTCTGCACTATTCAGGAAATGCTTCCCTATACCCCTGTGGCTCTACACTGACACACCCTAACTCCTTCCAGCTACTTAACCATTCTGTCCCTGAGCTAGAGCACACAGGTACAAACACATTTACTTTACAGTAATGAAACATTAAGAGAACATTAGAAAACCGCACATTACATAATAACACGTTAGGAAACAGCACGTAACACATGTGTGTAGCCCAGCTACGCAGGCACACATGAAAGTCCAGGAGAGTGCACAGGAAAGTAACAGCAAAAACTTGATATGCACTTCACTCACAATTTCAGACACACCCATCAGGGGTATAGGAGGTGGTGACACGTAGCAGGTTCAGTCTGTTTCCTGTCTGAGAAGAGCTCAGTTCAGTCAGTTTCCTGTCTTCGGACAGTGCAGTTCAGCCAGTGATTCTGGACTTGGAGAGAGAGAAGGGAGGACTGAATCCTCGCAGAGCTAACGTAGCTCACCTGACAAGCAAGTGGAGGCTAGTACGGGTGAAGTGGATCATCCTAGCCTAGTCAGAGCTACCTTAATCAGTACCTCAACAGAAGCTGGAGGGAGGAGGATACTGAGAGCTGCTCGGCGAGCTCTAGAAGAAAGCTGACATTACCATCGAAGTTACCATTGCTTGTGCTAAGAGCGAGAGCAGGGCGAAGGGCACAGTGGAGAAGTTAAAGAAGTGCTTTAGGTATTGGATTTCCTGCACTAAATTGCCGGACACCGGAGTCGAGGTGTTGCTACAGTTTTAAGCTTAGTAACAAGATTACCGGAGGCATTGGACTACAGGTCGCAGAGAGCAGCCCTAAGTGTCAACATGTAACTGGAGTCAGGTGGAACAGGGACTTTGAGTCAAGCGCAGACAAAAGTAAGGACTTAGTTTCATCACTTAGAAGGCTCCCTCACAACGTTGGCCGGGCAGTACAGCTATAGAGAAAGCTGGAGTTTCAGAGTTAACTTCGCTTCAGGCAGTTGGACTCACCTACAATTGAAGTTAAGGAGGCCTCTAACCTGCTCAGCTGTTACCGGAATGTGCACTCTCCACCCCGACCAGCTCCCGGGATCTGCTTGAACCATCATCAGTAAAAGGTATGAAAAGGAGCTACTTGTGTGTGACTGAATTATTACTACACCCTGCATCATATCCACCATAGACTTCCAGGGACCAGTCTCGCCTGTGGGAGACTTACCACCAAGCTGCCCCATAGCATCCCCTGTGAAGACCCTTACTGCAGCGTGGTACAATTACCAGAAACCACAGGTGGCGTCACGAAACTACCTACCTAATAATCCCTGTAAATATCCCCCATTGCACGACCGCCAGGGCCACGGACCGAGCCACCGCTACAGTGACAACTCCATAGATTTCCATGGGCTCGGCTCCGAGTACCCATAGCCTGGTATCCACAATTGTGGTGCGTGGTCGCAACAACTATTTTTGGCGTCACGAACAGGATGCGAAGCTTGCAATTGTGAGTCCTGTGTGCCTATGTTGAACTGTTTGGTGAAAAAGACTGTTTGCTGTATTTGGCGCCAAATTCCGCCATTTTATGCCATGTTCGCGCCCTCAGGCGTGGTTGAAGAAGGGGGGCGTACCTAAAATAACGCGCAGTTTCTGGACACGCCCCAACCTGCATCGCGAGCCGCATCGCAAACTGCATCGCAATCTGCATCGCGAGCCACATTGCAAACTGCATCGCAATCTGCATCGCAAAAGCCGCATCGCAAACTGCATCACAATCTGCATCACAATCCGCATCGCAAACTGCATCACAATCTGATTGCAATCCGCATCGCAAATGATCACAATCTGCATTGCAATCCGCATCGCAAACTGCATCCCAAGATACTGCGGCATCATCAGAGCGCCAGCGAAAAGGTCCTGTCTCCACCGCTGTGCCTGCGACGCTGCAGCTGCAAAGGAGGTAGGC
>JARQOD010000001.1:89275478-89296882 GCA_033576555.1 Oophaga sylvatica
TCCTTCCCATTCGGTTCCACGGGGGTGGGTGTTGGGAGGCCCCCGTAAACCGCACAGGGGGGGGGTGTCGGGGGTGCAGCCATTTTTTTCGTAGGCGGGAAAAGCAAGATTAGGAAAAGGGGTTAATCCTAAATTTTGCAGAGGGAGCGGCACCCAGGGCCCAAAGGGGGGCGGGGGGGTGGGTGAAATGGCACGGGTTTTATTTGGAAAGATTGCGGTAGTTTTATTAGATAGGACGGTAGGAAGGGATACTAATGGGGATTTGAACTGTGGGGGCCCGGGATTGGGGATAGTCCCAGCGTGAGGGGGGCAGAGAAAGGGGGAGATGGGAAAGGGGGGGGAAGCTTGTTTTGGTTTTTTTGGGGTGGTTAGGAGCGGTCCCCAAGGGGAAAGGTGGGGGGAAGGGGGAAGGGGAGATGATTTTTGATTGAGGGTGGGGGGGTTTGGGGTAGCGAAGGGAAGAGAGAGGGTAACGAAAAAACACTGTGAAGGATATGAAAAATGGTGAAAGAGTAAAGGCTGAAAAACCCTAACGCCCGCAAAACGATCACGATAACACGCTTTACTAATCGATGTTTTTGTGATCGTTTTAATGTCGCAGTCTCCCAAAACTTACGTTTTTTAACGACCAAGGGGGTTTAGCGTCTCCAAAACGACTTTGCATGTAAAAAACAGGCACATGTTCAAAAAAACGGGCCAGACACAGCGTAAGGTCACCACGGGACCCCAACGATCAAAATACGGGCCCGAACCTAGTGAACGATCAGCGAGATCACAGCAGGGGCCACGTTGTTGCTACATGCCACACACAACAGCATCACTAACGAGATCGCTAAATAGTGACGTATTTTAGCGATCTCGTTAGCGATCTTGTTTAGTGTGGCATACCCTTAAGATGGGTAATTAGAAAAGCCAGGTACAAGTAATTAAAAGTGCTTACTCAGCAGACATACCCAAAAAGAGACATAGTGTGGGGTCCTGACTCCTGCCGTGACTAACTGCCGTTGAATAACTGCAGCTTCACTGTACTTTTGCTGCAGTGGTACTTCTGCTGCATGTGCGTGCCTGACCCCACACGCGTGCCCCCCTTAGACTGCTACTGAATATATAGGACTGAGTAGAGGATCAGGTGGGAGGAGTTGTGGGACCTGCTTTGGGATAAATTAGCAGCTGGCCAGCACACCAGGGAAGCTTACACAATCAAAGGCACAGGGCCTGGCTGCATCCATATGTGGTAACACCTTGCACCTGATAGCATCTCTCTGGCCCCAGCATGGCTATACAGCAGTAAGTATTGAATACAATGCAACAAATTAATTTAGCAAACATTCAGCAGCCACTGTTATATTCCATTTAAAGGAAAAAGTTGCACAGTAGTAAAAGTCAGACCACAGCAAGTAGAGGTTGTAGAGATTGTACCATTTAAAGGAAAAGTTGCACAGTAGTAAAAAGTCAGACCACAGCAAGCAGAGGTTGTAGAGATTGTACATTTAAAGGAAAAGTTGCACAGTAGTAAAAGTCAGACCACAGCAAGCAGAGGTTGTAGAGATTGTACAATTTAAAGGAAAAGTTGCACAGTAGTAAAAGTCAGACCACAGCAAGCAGAGGTTGTAGAGATTGTACCATTTAAAGGAAAAGTTGCACAGTAGTAAAAGTCAGACCACAGCAAGCAGAGGTTGTAGAGATTGTACCATCTAAAGGAAAAGTTGCACAGTAGTAAAAGTCAGACCACAGCAAGCAGAGGTTGTAGAGATTGTACCATTTAAAGGAAAAGTTGCACAGTAGTAAAAGTCAGACCACAGCAAGCAGAAGTTGTAGAGATTGTACCATTTAAAAGAAAAGTTGCACAGTAGTAAAAGTCAGTCCACAGCAAGCAGAGGTTGTAGAGATTGTACCATTTAAAGGAAAAGTTGCACAGTAGTAAAAGTCAGACACAGCAAGCAGAGGTTGTAGAGATTGTACCATCAAAAGGAAAAGTTGCACAGTAGTAAAAGTCAGACCACAGCAAGCAGAGGTTTTTAGAGATTGTACCATTTAAAGGAAAAGTTGCACAGTAGTAAAAGTCAGACCACAGCAAGCAGAGGTTGTAGAGATTGTACCATTTAGGCAGGGGTCAGACACAACTACAAAAAATCGGACCGTTTTAGTCGGTCGATTATCGGAACAAAATGAAAACATCACACATCCGCCTGGCATCCGATTTTCCTTCAAAGTTTGCGATTTAGTCGCATGTGTATGTACCTTGTAACATCCGATTTTCATCCGACTTGCGAGAATTTCTCGCAGGCTTGCAAAACTGACATATAATGGATCCAAAAGAATAGTATTTAAATCACAAAAGAAAGAATTAGATATAACACATAGAACACATATATTTATATATATATAATTATATATATATATATATACATGTCATTATGACATGTATATTTTATTTTATATTTATAGTTCCTTGACTTCTACATACTGTAATAGCCGCTAATTCAATTGCCGGCTTTTGTGAAATCACAGAAGCCGACATGAAATGATACATTGTTTAGACACAGTTAACCATGTCATTTCCTGTATTTTGATATATGGTTTGAACTTACAATTACAGGAGTTTATGTGTGCAAAATCTCAGACATGTAGGGGTTAATTAAAGGTGTAAATTCGTTGAAAAAAAATGCGTGGGCTCCCGCTGTATTTTCTCCACCAGACAGACAAAGCAAGCGAGTGGGGGCAGATAATAATACCTAGGGAGGGTATATTTTTTTTGTGCCCCCCCTGGTACTAACATCTGCCCCCAGACACCCAGAAAGGGCAAATCTCTAATTAGATTTGCCCTTTCTGGCACTTTGCCCGTCTATTCCCATTGCCCTGTAGCGGTGGCGAATGGGTTAATAAGGGGTTACAGCCACCTTGCAATTGAAGGTGACTGTAAGCCAGGTTAATAATTGAGAGCTGTCAATTAGACAACTATCAATTATTAATCCTATTGTATGAAAGAAAAATCAAACACACAGTTTAATAAAAAAGAAGTTTAATGAAATAAAAACACAGTTTTTGACCATATTTTATTTTCCTGCTAAAACCATTTCCTGTAATAAAAATAAAATAAAAAAACAAAATTATTCTTACCAATCCGATGTACAGTCAGGTCCCACGGTGTAATCCATCAGAAAGGGTTAACAGGTTACAGCTCGCAGAGAGCTAATGCTGTCTCCGAGCTCTAACCCCCCGAATGAATAACTTCCTCTCCCAGCGAAAGGAGAGGAAGAGATGAATGAATGGAGCTTAATTGATTTATTGCCACTTTCACTTCAGTGACTGACCTAAGGTGAAAGTGGGACACAATCAATTAAGCTTCATTCATTAATCACATCCTCTCCTGTCGGCAGGAGATAAGCTCATTCATTCAGGACCTATCAGCTGAGCACGCAGCATTAGTTGCGCTGCTTAGCTGATTGCTAGTTAACCCTTTGTGAAGGATTACATCGTGGGGACGTGACGATCGCCAGATAGGTAAGAATAATGTTGTTTTATTATTTTATATTTATTTTAGGAGATCAAGGCCTTCGCACGGATTAAGAGTAAAATAAAAGATGGTCAAAAAAATGTGTTTTTACTTCATTAAAATTATTTATTCTTAAAGTGTGTGTGTGTTTTTTATTTACTTCAATAGGATTAATAATTGATAGTTGTCTAATTGACAGCTCTCAATTATTAACCTGGCTAAAGGTACTGCCACACTAAACAATCCGCTAGCGATCACGATAACGACGCATACTAATGCGATCGCTAGCGGGATTGTTTCTATATCGCTAAGTGCGGCCACATTTAGCGATTAGTTAACGACGCTATCGCCGTTAGCGATCTTCTTAACGACTTAGCGGTACAAAAGTACCGCTAAATCGCTAAGAAAAGGTGCCACACTAGCGATATATACTTACCCAGCGGGAGCGCCGACGAGAAAATAGGGTCCGGAACGATTCCAGCGACGAGCGAGATCACAGCAGGAAGCTCGTCGCTGGCAGCTGCCGCACTGAACAACATCGCTAACGGGATCGCTAAATAGTGATGTTTTTTAGCGATCCCGTTAGCGATATTGTTCAGTGTGGCATACCCTTTACAGTCACCTTTCAATTGCAAGGTGGCTGTAACCCTTATTAACCCATTCGCCACCGCTACAGGGCAATGGGAATAGACGGCAAAGTGCCAGAAAGGGCAAATCTAATTAGAGATTTGCCCTTTCTGGGGTGTTGGGGCAGATGTTAGTAGCCAGGGGAGCACAAAAAAAATGTACCCTCCCTAGGCTATTATTATCTGCCCCCACTCGCTTGCTTTGTCTGTCTGGTGGAGAAAAATACAGCGGGAGCCCACGCATTTTTTTTCAACGAATTTACACCTTTAATTAACCCCTACATGTCTGAAATTTTGCACACATACACTTCTGTAATTGTAAGTTCAAACCATATATCAAAATACAGGAAATGACATGGTTAACTGTGTCTAAACAATGTATCATTTCATGTCGGCTTCTGTGATTTCACAAAAGCCGGCAATGAATTAGCGGCTATTACAGTATGTAGAAGTGTAAGAACTATAAATATATGTATATATACATATGTCACAATGACATATATATATATATATATATAAATATATGTATTCTATGTGTGTATATGTATTCTTTCTAGTCTTTATTAAAGCTGTCAGTGTGATTTTACAGTATAGCCGGGGATGAATTGCCGGCTTTTCTAAAGGACACCGATGCGATTTAATCGCAAGTCACACGTGCGGTCCGTTTGTAATCCGATTTTTCATCGCTCCCATAGACTTGCATTGGCGATAGTCGACCCACAATCGGTGACAATCGCAGCATGCTGCGATTGCACTCGGACGTTTAAAACGGACACAAAAAATCTGATACTGGGAGCTGCTCCATAGATTAACATAGGGCAGACTGCAATGCGATATTTCATCGTATTGCAGTCGTCCGATTCTGTCGCCAGTGTGACCCCGGCCTTAAAGGAAAAGTTGCACAGTAGACTAGGACCAGATGTTGAGGACTTCAATGAGGGAGACCGCCAATCAAAAATAAACTTTTTACTGAACGACAAAATGGTGCGGATTATGTGCGAGACATAGCGGGTACAAAAGTTAATGAATGTTTTCTTCACTATACAGAGCATTTTCACACACAAACTCAGTTCCTTTCTCTTAACTTACTTGTTCTGTCTTCTCTGTTTCACTTTCCTTCACCACATCCCAGCTCAGTACTACAGTCCAGTTAGTGAGACTCCTTTTCTCAACCTGCAGTTCCACATATTCTTTCCCCTTAGGGAATTAGTTTACCAATATATCCAGTTCTTAGCTTCTCTGTTACTGACACCTTGAAACACCATCTGGGGAAATCTTTGTCTCACGTTTTCCATTCTATCCTGGCTCATTACCTTTCTGAGATATAAACTCAGGGCTGTACTGTTAAGAAGTCCTCTCCAAGGACCCGTCTCCAATTAACCATTCTGTCCTTCTGTCAATTTTCCTCCCTTCCTCCCTCTTTACTCCGTTTCACGTTAACCACTATCTTGGTCTCCTCTCACTTCGTGACACCACGTCATGTGGCACTGCTTACTGTACAGACCTTAAGTTTGGTTTGATGTACACTGGGCCCTATCTGACACCCTGACAGGAAACTCTTTCCTTTACTTTAGCCCCTCCAACTCTGGGCTAGTCCCAAATTTTAACTCTAACTTGTTATGCTTGAGTAACAACTCATATGGGAAAATAGGTAAAACTCTAAAAAACTGCAACTGACCCAGCTGACTCCTGTACAGAGATTCTAACCCCGCAGTTCCTAGCGGTTCCAACCTGGGCTGGAATAGCCCTAACAGATTAAACGATGGCAGCTTGGACCTATGCTGCCTGAAAGGCTATCAAGCACTTCACGTTCCTCCTAAGGAACCAGAGGGCAGAGCAGAATTCAATTTACCTACATAAGGAAGGGAGTGCTGAGATATAAATGATCCAAGAGCGAGTTAAAACAAACCACGAAATACAAAATGAAAATATAAGGCACTGCTTGAGAGTATGCTGCCTACTTCCTAAACAAGAAGCCGAAGATAGGTGCAGGGTGAGAAGTATAATCAGCAAAGAGATTAACCCTAATGGTCTTTCGATGACTGGCATAAACAACAGCAGGATGGCTGGACATCTAGATGAGAATATCACCAGCAGGAAAAACCAGCAGGGAGGAAATATATACGCCGCACCTGAGAGGTGATTGGGCAGACAAATGAAATCACTTGTTAACCTAAAAAACTAAAGCAGGATAACAGACCATAAACACCCAAAGAAAAGATGTATCTACTGTGGATCAGCTGATAAAGAAGCTGACCACAAAGCATAGGCTCAAGGGTTCGAACCCAAACACATGACAGATGTGTCACTAACTGGGTTGCTTGCTTCAGATTTGGTAAAATAACTGTTTTATCAGCAGGAGACTATTACTAGAGGACAAGTAAATCGGCTGCCAAATAGTCCTCCATATACATGAGATCTGTATAAGCTCGCTCGCCACTTCTGAAGGGCAGCAGTTTGTATACACTGTGCATAGCCAGCAGTGTGGGAAATGGTGCCAGGTGTTTTTTTTTGTGAACTGCAAATCGAATCTCAAAATGTTTGAATTTATGTGAAACTGCGAATTTCAGGGAAATTCAACGCGAACCGTATCCTCCATGGATCAATCTGTTTGTCTCTACCCAACATTATCTTCTAAGTACCCTTACGGGCCTTACCACTATAGAGAGAGAAAATGTTGTACCATAAACTTTAAAAGTAAGATCTAGCACCATATTGCAGTAGGAGCGCAAGTGAGAGCACTCCCAGAACATGTGACTAAGACCAGCTGCTCAAAATGACATCAGGACAGCTAGAATCAGACCTTAGATCTATTTTATTTTATAAAGACACAATGGGGTTTTATATTCTCTGTGAAGAGGGAGTAAGTTTGATAATCTGTGTGATTCAGAAAGAAAGAATGTCAGTTTATAAGCCATAATATCCAACCACTGCTCATCTGTCACCGGGCCCATGTCAGCTTCCCATATGCTTTTTATTGCCCAGGGAAATTTGCTATGGTATTCCATCAAAAGACTTCCATAAATCTGACATAAGACTCCTTTAGTGCCCCATTGATAAAATAATGTCTATAATGTAGTTAGATTGTATAGACATAGACATTTTTGTAAATACTCATAGAACTTGCTATTTTGTGTTCCAAAGTCCAATTATTCAAAGCTTTAGTGTTGGCCACTAGTGAGAACATGTGCTACAGATTTAGCGCCTAGTCTTTCCCATGACTGAAACCCTTCTATCTTAGCAATTTTCACCAATCAATGGTTGCGCCATAGTAAAGTGAGACTTGTCGGAAGAGTTAGTCCCTGTCATTCCTTCATTTTTTACCATATTTTATAAAGACCGAAAAAGGGAAGTGCAGAATACAGAAAATCATAATAAAATGTAACTTTTATTGAATCTCATTAAAATTGTAAATAGATAAAAGATGGCATAAGAGACAAGATGGTGGGTGAGCCAACAGGTACCTATAAAGGTGTATTGCACATATATAAAGATAACAATTTAAACATAAAGAATAACAGACAAAATAAGAATAACAGACAAAATATATCAGTAAAAGACTGTCAATTCTACTGATCATGAACAAAGAAGAGAAAGTTAGTAATAAAGTCCCTGTGGACGACATAAATAATACCATGGTAGAAAAGGATTCTAGACTATGCTCAGAGGGGCAAAAAGGAGTGAACAGGCTCACCCACCATCCTCCTCAGATTATGATTTTTCTGTACGTTGCACTTCCTTTTTCAGTCTAATTTACCATATTAGTGTAGTGGGATTTCTTTAACCCCTGGCATAGAACCACTTTTTTTCGGTTTCCATATTTTATATAGTAAATAAATCAAAAATTTGGGGGAGATTCACAAGGAGTGGACTGCTGCTGGAGTCATTGCTTCAAGAGCCACCACACACAGACATATCCAGGACATGGGCTACAAGTGTCGATTCCTTGTGTCAAGTCACTCATGACCAATAGACAACGCCAGAAGCGTCTTCTTAACTGGGCCAAGGAGAAAAAAACTGGGACTGTTGCTCCATGGTCCAAGGTGTTGTTTTCAGATGAAAGTAAATTTTACATTTCATTTAGAAATCAACGTCCCAGAGTCTGGAGGAAGAGTGAAGAGGCCACAATCCAAGCTACTTGAGGTTTAGTGTGAAGTTTCCATAATCAGTGATGGTTTGGGGAGCCATGTCATCTGCTGGTGTAGGTCCACTGTGTTTTATCAAGACCAAAGTCAGTGCAGCCGTGTACCAGGAAATTTTAGAGCACTTCATGCTTCCCTCTGGAGACAAGCTTCATTCTCCAGCATTACTTGGCACCTGTCAACACTGCCAAAAGTACCAATACCTGGTTTAAAAACAACAGTATCACTGTGCTTGATTGGCCAGCAAACTCGCCTGACCTTAACCCTAAGGGGTATTGACAAGAGGAAAATGAGAGACACCAGACCCAACAATGCAGAAGAGCTGAAGGCTGCTATCAAAGCAACCCGGGCTTCCATAACACCTCAGCAGTGCCACAGACTGATTGCCTCCCTACCACGCTGCATTGATGCAGTAATTGAAGCAAAAGGAGACCCAACCCAGTATAGAGGGCATTTACTGAACTTACATTTCAATAGGCCAACATTTCGAATTTTAAAATCATTTTTCATGTGGAGGTCAAGTGGAGGAGGAAGAGGTGGAGGTGGAGTGTAGGTGAAGATGAAGGGGAGAAGGTAGCCAACACATGTGTTTTTGTTTTAATTTATTTCTTGGGGTGTACTCTGAAAACAGATGCTGTGGGGGCACTCTGCATTCAGGCAGTACAATAATCTGCTGGCCACTCTCTTTCAGTATAGAGACCATGTGTCACGGGTTTACCACAACAAAATGGAGCCAGAAGACGCATTGTCTGATTTCTTCTACTCATGCACTGATTAAAAACACCTCAACTTCTTATTAAACAGTGTAAATTTGTTTTGGCAGTACAGGGGTTAATCTGCCCTGTTGAGAGCTCCTGGAGCGTTTAGGCTCTCAGCTGTTCACTGTTAGCCATTCCCATCTCCTATATAATCTAGGCCCTGGCTAGCTCTCATTGCCAGAGCAAGAGTATGCTGGGTGGCTGGAGGTTGTTGGTGGTTAATGGAGTAATCAGCTGGTGGATTTATCTGTGACTGTTGCTAGGTTTTTGAGTGTGTGATAATTTCTTTCTTCTCCTACTTTGGTTTAACCCCATCCTCCACTCCCCGATGCATTCCTCTGTTATATGTGTGAGTATATTTGTATGTTTGGTATATTTCGTTACCCCTGTTTGTATAGCCTTGTTAGTCTGTTTGGTGTATTAGGATACACTACTACTCCTCTCTTCCTTGAGTGTGGGAAGGGTGCAGACTGAGGGCAGATTCAGGAGCTAAGGAAAGGTAAGTGGCCCTGGCTCTTCACCATCAGAAGTAGCCCAGGGAACAGGACAAGCTAGGGCACCCCAAGCGTTAGAGACAGGGAAAGAGCCCCTGTTCCGGGACACTCGGCAACAGAGTAATCACATTATGTAATACTCTACACATGTGGCCGTGTTGCTGCTGGTGGTGTAGCTGCTGCAGGAAGAGGGAAGACGTGGTTGATCTTTGCTACACGCCAAAATGAAACACTTTCTGGTGCACACAGGCGACAGAACGGTCTGCATAATTTTGTAGGCACAAGTACCTCTGAATGAATGGTGAGGCTAGAACAAATAGAGGTGGTTTTAGATTAGATGGCTGAGAATACCTTCACTTCCTTCACTTTGTCTTCCACATGGTTCCCTGCTGAAATCGGAGAGTTTGCACCTGCTTCCCCATGGACAGATATTTGTTTCACCCCCTTGCAAATCAGGCTACTAGTCTGTCTACCAAGTCATGCAGCAGTCACTTCTGTTTTTTGATAACTCTGCTGGCTGTGGTTCTGTGGGCCATCCACCTGGCCCTGACCCGCAAGTGGAAGAGATTGAGTGCACTGATGCCCAATCACTTGTTTGTTTGAGGATGAGTATGTGGAGGGGTAGTGGCAATGGTCAGTGGACCATTGCAGCACATCTCTGATGATGATGATGACAAAGCACAGGTGCGAACTGCTGCGGCTTTCTGCTGTGTGTAGACCAGCAAGGAAGGCAGGGGTGAAGAATTGGTGGAACATCATGCACTGGATTAGTATTGTGAAGAATATTGGAGATATAGTTCCATGTCAATCATTTGTATCCTATTTGGCATGGGATTTATAAAGACCTTTTCAGTGTGCAGTTGTAACAGACACCAAGCAGCAGCAGGGAGGGAGTCCAGAGTCAAAAGACTGTGAGTGCCAGAACTGACACCTACTCCAGCTCAGAAAAGAACAAAATGCTTGCTGCCATGTGGAGACCATGCAATCAAAATTGCTTTGTTAAATCAGCTATGATTCAATATGAGTTATGGAGATACTATTCGGCCTTGCCATACATCATGTATATTTCCGAGATCTCTGGACCGGACCGAATGCCTTCCAGGGTCTCGATCCATTCTAGAACTTAGGGTTCTTGAGATGCATAGAACAGCTACTAGAAGCCAGGTAGTAAAGCTATTTGAGCTTAACGCGAACCTGTCAGCTGTTTTGTTACTGCAGTGCGCAGGCGCTGGGTCTCTCTGACCTTTCCCGGCGCCTGCACACTGCAGTACTTTCCTCTGCCCTCAACAGGGCAGAAAAGTATGCCTGAGCAGGAGCGCGATGCCGGGGAGTCATGAAGCAAGCAGGAGGGCGCAAGAAGATGGTAGGCGCCGGACCCGGACCTGAAAAAACCCATCGGACCACCCCCCCTGGGTGAGTATAATAAAAGTTATTTTTTTATATTGCAGGTCAGATCGGGGCTTATTCTACAGAAATATAGAATGCTGTAGATAAGCCTGAAAGGCAGTGGCCGCATCTTATAGTGGCCAAAAAAGCTGACAGGTTTGCTTTAACAAATAGCAGGAGCCAACTGAATCCGAGGGCAGAAGGAGGAGTGATCCAGAGGGGTTAAATACTCATGTAAAGCTTGGCCTATTGCTTTTTTCTGTGGGAAGGTCGTGACAACATATCATGTGAGGAAAAGTCAAGCAACAGAGGGGACCACAAGCCTCCCGTGTGGCAACCCCTTCCCCGCAAGCCTGGCCTTTTTTATCTGCTGGTAATTGACCTATATATTCTGCTTATATCTTTTGTCCTACCACTATTGTATTTTGAATCTGACCATTATACAGTCATGGCCAAAAGTTTTGAGAATGACACAAATATTATATTTTCACATGATCTGCTGCCCTTTGGTTTTTATGTGTGTTTGACAGATGTTTTTATCACAGACAGAAATATAATTGCAAACATATGAGTAACAAAAGCTTATATTGACAGTTAGAATGAGTTAATGAAGCAAGTCAATATTTGCAGTGTTGACCCTTCTTCTTCAGGACCTCTGCAATTCTCCCTGGCATGCTCTCAATCAACTTCTGGACCAAATCCTGACTGATAGCATTCCATTCTTGCACAATCAATGCTTTCATTTTGTCAGAATATTTAGGTTTTTGTTTGTCCACCCGTTTCTTGATGATTGACCACAAGTTCTCAATGGGATTAAGATCTGGGGAGTTTCCAGGCCATGGACCCAAAATCTCTATGTTTTGTTCCCTGAGCCATTTAGTTATCACCTTTGCTTTATGGCAAGGTGCTCCATCATGCTGGAAAAGGCATTGTTGATCGCCAAACTGCTCTTGGAGGGTTGGGAGAAGTTGCTCTTGGAGGACATTCTGGTACCATCTTTATTCATGGCTGTGTTTTTAGGCAAGACTTTGAGAGAGCCGATTCCCTTGGCTGAGAAGCAACCCCACACATGAATGGTTTCAGGATGCTTAACAGTTGGCATGAGACAAGACTGGTGGTAGCTGTAAGGTTCTATGTATATATTCCTGAAACTCAGTTTGTTCGTCAGCCATTTTACTTTCTGTCTTGCTGCAGCTATCTTGCCTCAGTCAAAATGGAGTTTCCAGCTTGCATGTTGCCGCCCTGATTCTCTCCTTTGCTTCTTAAGCAGCCACAGCTGAGCAATCAGTGCTTCAGAATCTAGCCTGCAGTGAACCTGTGACTTGACTCCTGTAAGCCTTGGACCTTGTACTCCAGCTATTCCTACTGAGGAACTTGAAGCACTTGTGGACTCTGAACCCTGCTTTTGAAAGACCCACGTTTGCATGGACTTACGGTAACAGAGAAGAAGATCCTGAATCTGTATTGGAGAGTGATTGCTGAGCTTGGATTACTCTGGCCTGCTGTGTCTCCTGTTTCTGTGTCTGCAAACTGTGTGACTATTTCTGCCAACTTGTATGAAGTAATACAGGACTTTTCTATATCAAACCTGTGACTCCTGTGTTTTCATCGCACCCAAGCACAAGACGCTATATGAAACTGTACTAACATACATTACAAGATTCTGAAGCCAAAACATTAGTGTCTGCTGGGTCTGGAAGGCTGGTTGCGTACTGTGGATATCAGAAGTCCGGTTATTACTTTCTGTGATGACATGGTTGTTACTTCTTCACAACCATTCCAGGTGGAGCAATTCCCTTTAAGTTTTTTTTTTTTGCAGTGTTACCACAGGTAAACACTATTGTTTTTTTTTTTTTTTCCTTTCTTTTCTCTTTTTTGTCTGCTGTAACTTGGATATCAGATGTCTGGTTTGAAACTTTCTGTGATGATAGTGGTTGTGACTTCTCACAACCATTCAGGTGAGCAGTTCCCTTAATTTTTTTTTCTCTCTGCAGTGTTGCCACAGGGAACACTATTTTTTTTTTTTTTTCTCTCCTCTTCTTCCAGTAATCCTGTCTTAAAAGATCTGGAAAATGGAGGCCCGCATAAAGGAACTTTGCGGAGTGGATGATAATATCCTTGCAGATTTGTAGAATAATAAAGGACCATTTTACAAACCTACAGGACCTCAATAATCACAATTTGCAAGTGGTTGGACAGACTACCCAGGATTTGCGAGCCAGGATTGAGGTTCTAGAGGGGCGAGTCAGGCTCCTGCCGTAGCCCCGAGTGCTGGGATTCCCAAGTTGCCCCCTTTTCGTTTTGGCGGTGAACGGAGAAATTAGGGGATTTATTAATCAATGCAATCTTTTTTTTCTGCACATGCTTCACAATTTCCACTGAACATCTAAGGTGCTTACTAATAATTATGTTGCTTACCAAACAAGGCTTTATGTGGGCAAACCCTCTGATTGAGACTGAGGAGATTGTTTGAATCACCTTGATGATTTTATTTCGCCATGGGGCAGGTGTTTGATGACCCCAATCGAGGTGCAACAGCTGAAGCAGCCATGTTAGCTTTGCGCCAAGGTAAGCACTCGTAGCTGAATATCCTTGGATTTCAGGAGATGGGCCCTTGATACCACTCGGGACAGTTCCGCCAAAAAATCTATTTTTCGAAAGGGTTATCTCCACTGATTAAGGATGAACTTGCTCGTGCCGACCCTCCCACTGCGTTAGGTGACTTTATTAACTACTGCATCCGTATTGATACTCGTCTGACTGAACGCAGGCAAGAGAGATGGTTCGAAAGCAATCGTACTAACCTTTTCCTACCTTCCTCTCCAGCTAAGGAGCTTTGAGTAGGATCACAAGGGAAACCTGAACCTGAACCACTGCAGGTAGATCTTTACAACGACGGGTTAGTGATGCACGCAAGGAACATCGTTTTAAGGAGAATCTATGTTTCTATTGTGGTAAGTCAGGGCACTTCATTATAAACTGCCCCAGCCGTTCTCGTAAGACTACTGCAGCACTCATTCATTGTGAGTGTTGCGAGAGGGGATCTGTCAGGTCCGAGCCTCAGGCTCCAGAGAGATCTGCAGCAAACAGATCTTGATTTCTCGGACTTAAACTCCGTTACCTCTGAGGACGTTGACTGTGTAAACGCTGCCATTTTTCAAGTTTTCTCAGCGGTGTCCCAGCTGAGTTGTAAGAAAACAATTCTCATTGCTTTCTTTCCATCAAACTTGGGTTGACTCAGCTTGGGTGTCTAGCTCTGCTATGATCGACTCAGGGGCAAGTGGAAATTTTATGGATGTCTCCTTTGCTCTGAAAACAGGGAATACGTTCAGTGAAGAAGGCTACTCCAGTACAGATGGAAACTGTGGATGGCTCCCTGCTGACCTCTGGACCAGTGGATCAGGAAACAGAGCCTTTGAGGGTTCTTAGGGTAAAGATCATCAAGAGAAACTGTCCTTTATGCTTATCTCTTCTCCACTTTCCCATTATTCTGGGCTACCATGGCTGCAGGCTCAGATCCTACCATTAACTGGGAGACCAAGGAATTACACTTTTCCAGAGAAACAGATGGTAATGTATGTGATACAGTTCATATAGCGTCTTGTGCTTGGGGTGCGATGAAAAATACTTGAGACACAGGTTGAAAAGAAAGTCTTGTATTGCTTCATACAAATTGGCAAAAATAAACATACAGGTTGCAAACACAGAAGCAGGACACAGCAGGCCAAAGTAATCTAAGTTCATCATAACTCTCCACAAAGATTCAGATCTTCTTCTATGTTACCGCAAGTCCATGCAACCGTGAGGCTTTCAAGAGCAGAGTTCAGAGTCCACAAGAGCTCCAGAGTTTCTCAGTAGAAATGGCTGGAGTACAAAGTCCAAGGCTTCAGGATCAGAACACAGGTTCACTGCAGGCCAGATTCTGAAGCACTGATTGCTCAGGTGTGGTGTTTAAAAGCAAACGGAGAGAATCAGGGGCGGAACATGCAAGCTGGAAACTCCATTTTAACTGGGGCAAGATAGCTGCAGCAAAACAGAAAGCAAAATGGCCGACGAACAAACTGAGTTTCAGAAACAGATATACAGAACCTTACATTACTCCCCCCCTTTAGGGGCAACCTCCGGATGACCTCAGACCAGGCTTGTGTGGGTACCTCTGATGAAACTGACGGAGCAAGCGAGGAGCATTAACGTTATTGACTGGTTCCCAGGAGTTGTCCTCCACTGGTAGCCTGCTCATTTGATCAAATATTGTAACTGATTTCTATACAACCTGGAATCTAAAATTCCTTTCCACCACAAATTCTTCCTGACCATCGACTAGCACTGGGTCAGGGCAAGGAAGAAGAACGTCCAGGAAAACGTATTGGGTGTTGCAGCCTTCAGTAGGATACCTGAAAGACAGGGTGGATTCTCATAGTTCTGGGCATTGAGACGACAAGCAACGGCACTTATAATCTTACTGATTTTATAGGGTCCAATGTACTTATGTCCAACTTAGATGATGGAATCCTTAACTTAAGATTTTGGTTGACAGCCAGACCAGGTCTCCTACCTTAAAAAACTGGTGCAGGTTTACGAAATTTATCTGCTGCCTTCTTGTACCTTTCCTGAGCCGATTCCAGATTCTCCTTTAGAAGACCATATTCTTCTGTAAAGTCGTGACTCTTTCAGCCACTGCTGGCAAAGGTGTCTCTATGGGAAATCGGTAGAATATTAGGATGATAACCTAAATTAGAAAAAAAGGAGACTGTTTAGTGGAGGCACTCTGAGAGTTGTTGTAAGAGAACCTCAGCAATGGAAGTAGATCCACCCAATCATCCTGTAGGTGGCAGATAAGCAGCGGAGATACATGCTCCAGGGTTTGATTGGTTCGTTCGGTTTGTCCATTAGTCTGGGGATGAAAAGCAGAAGAAAGGTTTACTTTAATATCCAATGCTGCACAGAAATTTTGCCAAAACCTAGAAGTGAATTGCACCCCTCGATCCGAAATAACCTCATCCGGTACCATGTAAACGAAACACATCTTTAATCATCAAATCTGATGTCTGTTTTGCAGTGGGTAAGCCGAAAAAAGGGATAAAATAGCTGCCTTTTTTAAAAATTTTTAAAACCACCACTGAATAGTGTTTTTTCCCCTTTTGAAAATTGGTTAATTCGACAATGAAGTCCAATAAAATGGCCCCCCAGGGCGGGACGGGGTGGGAAAGGCTGTCGACCAGGGTGAAGGCAGGTTTTTTTTGCATTTGAAAAAACCCAAGAAGTGACAAAACCCCAAAACCCCCTTCCTACAAGGGGGCCCCCCCAAAAAAACAAGAAAGAAATTCCTGGTTTTAAATTTCCCCTTACCCCCGGCTATTTTGAATCATGAATGAGTTGCAATACTCTCAATCGCTTTTTCGGGTTTTTTCAGACTTTCCCGAACCCACAATTCTTGCAGCTTACTCCCTTTAGCCAAAAAGATCCGCTGGTATGCTTCCTGAGTTTTTAAATTTTCTTTTGTGTCCCCTTGGTTTTCAGGAAAAGGTCTTGGAGGGAGTTTGGACGGCTCGGGAGAAACCCCAGAGGTGCATCCCTTTCCAACCCCCGGCTTTTAAAAAAATAAAATTAAAGATTTAAGAAAAATTCACAGCCTGGGGGGTCACCTTAGCCGCCTATAAACCAAATTCGATGTTCCCCAAAGAATTTTGCTGTCCTCTTCAAAAGGTTTCCCATTTTTTGAAGGGGCAAAAGGGCCCCAAAACTCTCTATTGCCCCATCGTAGTTCTTCTCACCCCAAGCAACGGGGGAAAAAAAAAAAAAGGACAGGGATGCAAGACTTCTTCTCCCTGTTCTCTGGGAGTAGGCCCCCCACGGCACAGTCTAAAGCATCCACCCCTATTTGAAGGCAAGCTCGGGGTTGGATTTACTAGAATGGGCAGTGGTAAATTTATTTTTTTAAGGGGGGAATATGTTTCCCCGGGTTTTTGGGAGCCCAGGAGAACTTAGACTTTTTCCCCGGGAAGTTGGGTGATAGGTACACTACCTCAGAGAATTTCTAATGAAAGTTTTTTAAATTTTGAAACCCCCGGAAGCGCTGTCCTCCTTCACATTTCTAGGATTGGGGCCTCATTGATGGCTTGGGTTTTACTTCCTCCCCATACTAATTCCTTGTGTTGACAGTACATACCCCCCAAATTGAATTTCGGTCTTTTTGGAATTAACTTTTTTTAAACTTGTGTAAGATGATTTTGTCTTAGACGTTCCAAAACCCCTTTTCACATGTCCATGATGTTCCCCCGTGGGGTTAGAAAAAAAATTAAAAAACATCCAAATAATTACCCGAATGATTAGGAGATCCCTGAAAAAGTCATTTTACCAAGTGTTGGAAAGTGGCTGGGGGTATCAACCAAAAGGATAACCAGTATTCAAAGTTCCTGCGGGACCTGAAAACGTCTTCCTTCATCCCCAGGAATACGGACTAAGTTATAGGCCCCCGGTCTTGTTTAGAAAAAATTTTAGCTTTCGCACTCTCTCCAAAACTCGGGATTAAAGGCATGGATAACGGTTTTAAAAGTAACCCCTTTTAAGTTCCCTATAGTTCTAGATGGCTAGGGTCCTCTTTCTTCTTTACAAAAATATGGGTGCCCCGCAGGAGATGAAGAGGGGGTAGAAGCCCTTGGCTGATTTTCGCTATGTACTCTTTTAAACCCCAGCTCGGGCCCCCCCAGGGGGTAGATCTTACCAAAAATTTTCTGCTCCAGGCAATAATTCAAAATTGGACAATCATTTGGACGGTGGGGGGAAAAATGGTAGCGTTTTTTTTGACATAAAAACCCCATTTTTCCCCGGTATACAGCGGGAAAATTAAGGACTGCATGGTTCCCCTTTGGAAAGAGCAAGCGAAAAATTTTTTTTTTCATCTGTTTCTCTGGGAGTGTAAACCTTGGTCTCCCGTTAATGGTTTTGGTTTGAGCTGTAGCCATGGTAGCCCCCGAAAATGGGAAAGGAGGAGAAGAGAAAGCAAAAAAGGGCAGTTTTTTTTTATGATCTTTTCCCCCAAGAACCTTTAAAGGCTCTTTTCCTGATCCATGGGCCAGAGGCAGCAGGGAGCCCTCCAAGTTCCATCTGTACGGGGCAAAACCTTTTTTTACTGAACGTATTCCCCCTTTTGAGAAAAAGGGACATCCTAAAATTTTTTATTTCACCTGAGGCGATCATGGAGAGTAACACCCGGCTGAGTCAAAACCCGGTTTTGGAAAAAAAAGTGAGAATTTTTTTTTTTTTTTTTTTTTTTTTTTTTTTTTCCTTAAAATACTGGGAACGGGGGTTTAAAGTCCCCAGAAATAAAATCTGTTGCGGGGGCTATCTCGGAGGGTGAGGCTCGGACCGGCAGATCCCCTCGCAACACTCACAATGAATGAGGCGCAGTATCTTGCGAGAACGGCTGGGGGAGTTAATAATAAATGCCCCACTTCCCCAGAAAAACAAGTTCTCCTTAAAAAGATTTCCCCTTTCGTGCATCACTAACCGTCGTAGAAAAAAGTCTACCTGAGGGTTCAGGTTCAGGTTCCCCCTTTTAAAAAACTATTAAAAAGGCCCCCTTAGCGGAGAGGAAGGCAGGAAAAGGTTGTAGATTGCCCCAAAACCATCTCTCTTCCTGCGTTCGTTAAACGATATCAATACGGATGCAGAGTTAAAAAGCCCCTAACGCAGTGGGAGGGTCGGCGAGCAATTTCATCCTTTTTTTGGGGGAAACCCCTTTCGAAAAAAAGATTTTTTGGGGAATTGCCCCCGGTGGTTTCAAGGGCCCATCTCCTAAAAAACCAAAGGATTTCAGCTATGGTGTTCCCCTTGGCGCAAAGCTAACATGGCTGTTTTAAAACTGTTGCACCCCGTTTGGGGGTCATCAAACACTGCCCAGGGGTGAAATAAATCAAAAGGTGATTCAAACAATCCCTCAGTCTCAACAGAGGGTTTCCCCTATCAAAGCCTTGTTGGTAAGCAACATAATATAGGCACCTTAGTCGTTCGTAGGAAATTGTGAAGAATTGCAAAAAAAAAAAAATTCTTGTTTTAAAAACCCCTGAATTTTTAGTTACCCCCAAACGAAAGGGGGCAATTGGGAAAACCCAAACCCCGGGGGGGTGGCGGACCCCGGCATCCCCCTCCAAAACCCCAATTTCCTGGCTCGAAAAACCCGGTAGTCTTCAACCACTTGAAAAATTGTGATTATTTGGGTTGAAGTTTTAAGACGGGTCTTTATATTCGCAAACTGCAAGGATATTTAGTCATTTCCCCAAAGTTCTTTTTGCGGGCCTCCTTTTTTCCGATCTTTTAAACAGGATCGGAAGAAAGGGGAGAGAAAAAAAAAAAAAATAGTGTTCCCCTGGGGGAAAACTGAAGAAAAAAAAAAATTTTAAAAGGGAACTGCCCACCTGGAATGGTTGTGAGAAGCACAACCCCTACTCACAGAAAACTTTCAACCATCAGGGGGTACCCCGAGTTTCAGAGACAAAAAGAAAAGGGAAAAAAAAAAAAAAAAAAACAATAGTGTTTCCCGTGATAACTCTGCAGAAAAAAAAACTTAGGGAAATTTCACCTGAATGGTTTTGGGAAGTCACAACCACTTAACAGAAAAAAAAACCCCGGAATCCGATATCCACAGTACAGCAGAAAACCTTTTTCCGCCAGCAGACAAAAAATTTTGGGCCCCTTAGAATTTTTTAATTTTGTGATACAGTTCATATGCGTCTTTGTTGGGTGCAGAAAAAATTGGACACAGGGAAAAAGAAAGTTTGTATTGCTTCATACAAAATTTGGAAAAAAAAAAATACAGGTTGCAAAAAAAAAAACAGGAGACACGCAGGCCAAAGTAATCAAAAAATTTACAAATAATCTCCACAAAGATTCAGATCTTCTTCTATTTAACCCCAAAAAACCCGCAAACCCTGGGCTTTAGAGCAGGTTCAGAGTCCACAAAGCCCGAGTTTCTCAGTAAAAGGTGGGTACAAAGTCCAAGGCTTCGGAAAATCAGAACACAGGTTCACTGCAGGCCCCGTTTTTGAAGCATGATTGCTCAGGTGGGTTTTTTAAAAAGCAAAAAAGGAAAAAACCGGGGGGAAAATGAAGCTGGAAAATCCATTTTAACTGAGGGCAGATACTGCAGCAAAACAAAAAAAAAAGGGGGCGAAAACAAACTGATTTCAGAAACAGATAACAAACCCTTCGTGAGCCAAAATTTTTAGTTCTTTTTAAAAAGGGAAACAGTCAGCCCCCGAACTACCGCTGTATCCGGCTTTTGGATTTAGGAAGGAATGACCACTTCCCCCCTCCGTCCTATTTTGCCAAAATTGAATTATTTTCCGGAGAGAGATACCTTTTGGTAAAAATTTTTTCCCCTTTGGGGGGGCCCGAGCTAAAGGCTTTAAAGGTTTTTTTAGATGAAAATCTGCCAAGGGCTTTATAACCCCCCTTACTCTGCAGGTCACCCATTTTTTTTAAAAAAAAAGTGGATCTCGAGACTGCTAGACATGGGAATCAAAAGGTTTTTATTAGAAACCGTTTCCTTTTTCCTTTAATCCCTGATTTTGGAGAGAGTGCGAACCAAAATTTTTTCAAAAAAAATTTTGGGGGGGGCATACTTTGTCCGATTTGACCTGGGGGTGAATGGAAAAATGCTTTTTTTCCGCTAGGAACTTTGAATATCTAAATTTATTCTTTTTGGGCTGGTACCGCCCAGCCACTTTTTCCCACTTTTGGGATTGACATCTCAGGGATTCTAGATAATTCGGGTTTTATTTGGATGTATTCTAATTTTTTTTTTTAAATCCCAGAGGAAATCATGGACATGTGAAATGGTCTTGGAAGTTTAAAAAAAATATCTTTCATCAAACTTGAAAGTGTGAAAATTTAGGACCGAAAATTCAATTTTGGGGTATGTATGTCTACAAAGGAATTAAGGTGGAAGCAAAAAACCCCAAGCCATCAAGGATTTTGGGCCAGTCCTAAAATTGAAGGGGTACAGCGCTTCATGGGTTTGCCAATTCTATAGACGTTTCATTAGAAATTTCTCTGAGGTAGTGCAATATCACTCATTACCCCCGGAAAAAACTAGGTTTTTGGACTCCCAAGCCCGGAAGCATTTTCCCTCAAAAAATAAAAATTTCCACTGCATACCTAGAAATCCAACCCCCCGCTTCCTTCATAATGGGTGGGTGTTCGCTGGCGTTGGGCTAACCCTCAGGAACGGTGAGAAAAATGTCTTGATCCCTGTGCCTTCTTTTAGCAGTTTTTTTTCGGCTGGGGAATAGAGTGGCAATAGGGTTTTTTGGCCCTTATTGGCCCCTTAAGAATGGAGACCCTTTGGGGCTGCACAGCAAATGTCTCCCCACAGACCTCGTAACCTTGGTTTATCAGGTGGCTAAGGCCTGACCTGCCCCGGCCCTGGAATCTTTTTTTAAACAATTTAATTTTAAATCCTTATAAAACCGGACGCGCAATGGAAAGGGTTTTATTTGACT
>JARQOD010000001.1:89296982-89364901 GCA_033576555.1 Oophaga sylvatica
CCCTCTCCCACAAAAGGGAGGGGAAGAAGAAAAAAGGAGCTTAATTGATTTATTCCATTTCATTCTTCCTGACCAAGGGGTGAAAGGGGCACAATCAATTAAGTTTCATTCTTAACACACCCTCTCCCCCCGGGGGAGTAAGCCCTTTTTTAAACCCTATCGCTGAGCCCAGCATTATTGCGCTTTTACTGATGCTATTAACCCTTGTAAGGATTACCGGGACGACGATCCCGGGGAAAAAAAATTTTGTTTTATTTTTTTATATTTTTTGGAGAAAAGGCCCGCACGTTAAGAAAAAAAAAAAGGGGTTAAAAAAAAGTTTTTTTTACTTCATTAAAATTATTTTTTCAAAGGTGGGTTTTTTTTTATTTACTTCAATAGGTTAAAAATTGATAGTTGTCAATTGACAGCTCTAAATTTTTAACCGGCAAAGGTACTCCACACAAACAACCCGCAGCGATCACGTAACCCATACTAATGCATCGCTGGGGGGATTTTTCTATATCGCTGGGGCCACTTAGCGATTAGTTAACACGCTATCGCCTTTTACATTTTCTTAAGTTTTTAGGGTAAAAAGTACCGCAAACGAAAAAAAGGGTGCCACTAGGATAATACTTACCCCGGGAGCCCCACGAAAAAAAGGGGTCCGAACTTCCCGAGAGGGGTCACAGGGAAGTCTCGCGGCAGCTCCCGCACTGAAAACACCCAAAAAGGCGCTAAAAATGATTTTTTTTTTACGATCCCGTTACATATTGTTCATGGGGCATACCCTTTACAGTCCCCTTTAATTAAAGGGGTGGTGAAACCCCCCTTTTAACCCTTTGCCCGCTACAGGGCAATGGGAATAAAACGGCAAAGTGCCAGAAAGGGCAAATCTAATTAGAGATTTGCCCTTTCTGGGGTGTCTGGGGGCAGATGTTAGTAGCCAGGGGAGCACAAAAAAAATGTACCCTCCCTAGGCTATTATTATCTGCCCCCACTCGCTTGCTTTGTCCTGTCTGGTGGAGAAAAACGCGGGAGCCCACGCTTTTTTTTTCAACGAATTTACACCTTTAATTAACCCCTACATGTCTGAAATTTTGCACACATACACTTCGTAATTGTAATTCAAACCATAACAAAATACAGGAAAAGACATGGTTAACTGGTCCAAACAAAAGTATCATTTCATGTCGGCTTCTGTGATTTCACAAAAGCCGGCAATTGAATTAGCGCATTACAGATGTAGAAGTGTAAAGAACTAAAATAATGTATATATACAATGTCACAATGACATATAATATATATATATATAAATAATGTATTCTATGTGTGTATATGTATTCTTTCTAGCTTTTATTAAAGCTGTCAGTGTGATTTTACAGTAAGCCGGGATGAATTGCCGGCTTTTCTAAAGGACACCGATGCATTAATCGCAAGTCACACGGCGGTCCGTTTGTAATCCGTTTTTCATCGCTCCCATAGACTTTTCAATGGCGATAGTCGACCCACAATCGGTGACAATCGCAGGCCCTGCTGCATTGCACTCGGACGTTAAAACGGACCCACAAAAAATCTGATACTGGGAGCTGCTCCATAGATTAAACATAGGGCAGACTGCAATGCGATATTTCATCGTATTGCAGTCTCCGATTCTGTCGCCAGGTGACCCCGGCCTTAAAGGAAAAGTTGCACAGTAGACTAGGACCAGATTTGAGGACTTCAATGAGGGAGACCGCCAATCAAAAAAAAACTTTTTACTGAACGACAAAAAGGTGCGGATTATGTGCGAGACATAGCGGGTACAAAAGTTATGAATTTTTTCCCCTTCACTATACAGAGCATTTTCACACACAAACTCATTTCCTTTCTCTTAACTTACTTGTTCTGTCTTCTCTGTTTCACTTTCCTTCACCACATCCCAGCTCAGTACTACAGTCCAGTTAGTGAGACTCCTTTTCTCAACCTGCAGTTCCACATATTCTTTCCCCTCTAGGGAATTAGTTTACCAATATATCCAGTTCTTAGCTTCTCTGTTACTGACACCTTGAAACACCCATCTGGGGAAATCTTTGTCTCACGTTTTCCATTCTATCCTGGCTCATTACCTTTCTGAGATATAAACTCAGGGCTGTACTGTTAAGAAGTCCTCTCCAAGGACCCGTCTCCCAATTAACCATTCTGTCCTTCTGTCAATTTTCCTCCCTTCCTCCCTCTTTACTCCGTTTCACGTTAACCACTATCTTGGTCTCCTCTCACTTCGTGACACCCACGTCATGTGGCACTGCTTACTGTACAGACCTTAAGTTTGGTTCTGATGTACACTGGGCCCTATCTGACACCCTGACAGGAAACTCTTTCCCTTTACTTTAGCCCCTCCAACTCTGGGCTAGTCCCAAATTTTAACTCTAACTTGTTATGCTTGAGTAACAACTCATATGGGAAAATAGGTAAAACTCTAAAAAACTGCAACTGACCCAGCTGACTCCTGTACAGAGATTCTAACCCCGCAGTTCCTAGCGTTCCAACCTGGGCTGGAATAGCCCTAACAGATTAAACGATGGCAGCTTGGACCTATGCTGCCTGAAAGGCTATCAAGCACTTCACGTTCCTCCTAAGGAACCAGAGGGCAGAGCAGAATTAAATTTTTACCTACATAAGGAAGGGAGTGCTGAGATATAAAGAGATCCAAGAGCGAGTTAAAACAAACCACGAAATACAAAATGAAAATATAAGGCACTGCTTGAGAGTATGCTGCCTACTTCCTAAACAAGAAGCCGAAGATAGGTGCAGGGTGAGAAGTATAATCAGCAAAGAGATTAACCCTAACTGGTCTTTCGATGACTGGCATAAACAACAGCAGGATGGCTGGACATCTAGATGAGAATATCACCAGCAGGAAAAACCAGCAGGGAGGAAATATATACCGCCGCACCTGAGAGGTGATTGGGCAGACAAATGAAATCACTTGTTAACCTAAAAAACTAAAGCAGGATAACAGACCATAAAACCCAAAGAAAAGATGTATCTACTGTGGATCAGCTGATAAAGAAGCTGACCACAAAGCATAGGCTCAAGGGTTCGAACCCAAACACATGACAGATGTGTCACTAACTGGGTTGCTTGCTTCAGATTTGGTAAAATAACTGTTTTATCAGCAGGAGACTATTACTAGAGGACAAGTAAATCGGCTGCCAAATAGTCCTCCATATACATGAGATCTGTATAAGCTCGCTCGCCACTTCTGAAGGGCAGCAGTTTGTATACACTGTGCATAGCCAGCAGTGTGGGAAATGGTGCCAGGTGTTTTTTTTGTGAACTGCAAATCGAATCTCAAAATGTTTGAATTTATGTGAAACTGCGAATTTCAGGGAAATTCAACGCGAACCGTATCCTCCATGGATCAATCTGTTTGTCTCTACCCAACATTATCTTCTAAGTACCCTTACGGGCCTTACCACTATAGAGAGAGAAAATGTTGTACCATAAACTTTAAAAGTAAGATCTAGCACCATATTGCAGTAGGAGCGCAAGTGAGAGCACTCCCAGAACATGTGACTAAGACCAGCTGCCTCAAAATGACATCAGGACAGCTAGAATCAGACCTTAGATCTATTTTATTTTATAAAGACACAATGGGGTTTTATATTCTCTGTGAAGAGGGAGTAAGTTTGATAATCTGTGTGATTCAGAAAGAAAGAATGTCAGTTTATAAGCCATAATATCCAACCACTGCTCATCTGTCACCGGGCCCATGTCAGCTTCCCATATGCTTTTTATTGCCCAGGGAAATTTGCTATGGTATTCCATCAAAAGACTTCCATAAATCTGACATAAGACTCCTTTAGTGCCCCATTGATAAAATAATGTCTATAATGTAGTTAGATTGTATAGACATAGACATTTTTGTAAATACTCATAGAACTTGCTATTTTGTGTTCCAAAGTCCAATTATTCAAAGCTTTAGTGTTGGCCACTAGTGAGAACATGTGCTACAGATTTAGCGCCTAGTCTTTCCCATGACTGAAACCCTTCTATCTTAGCAATTTTCACCAATCAATGGTTGCGCCATAGTAAAGTGAGACTTGTCGGAAGAGTTAGTCCCTGTCATTCCTTCATTTTTTACCATATTTTATAAAGACCGAAAAAGGGAAGTGCAGAATACAGAAAATCATAATAAAATGTAACTTTTATTGAATCTCATTAAAATTGTAAATAGATAAAAGATGGCATAAGAGACAAGATGGTGGGTGAGCCAACAGGTACCTATAAAGGTGTATTGCACATATATAAAGATAACAATTTAACACTAAAGAATAACAGACAAAATAAGAATAACAGACAAAATATATCAGTAAAAGACTGTCAATTCTACTGATCATGAACAAAGAAGAGAAAGTTAGTAATAAAGTCCCTGTGGACGACATAAATAATACCATGGTAGAAAAGGATTCTAGACTATGCTCAGGGGCAAAAAGGAGTGAACAGGCTCACCCACCATCCTCCTCAGATTATGATTTTCTGTACGTTGCACTTCCTTTTTCAGTCTAATTTACCATATTAGTGTAGTGGATTTCTTTAACCCCTGGCATAGAACCACTTTTTTTCGGTTTCCATATTTTATATAGTAAATAAATCAAAAATTTGGGGGAGATTCACAAGGAGTGGACTGCTGCTGGAGTCATTGCTTCAAGAGCCACCACACACAGACATATCCAGGACATGGGCTACAAGTGTCGATTCCTTGTGTCAAGTCACTCATGACCAATAGACAACGCCAGAAGCGTCTTCTTAACTGGGCCAAGGAGAAAAAAACTGGACTGTTGCTCCATGGTCCAAGGTGTTGTTTTCAGATGAAAGTAAATTTTACATTTCATTTAGAAATCAACGTCCCAGAGTCTGGAGGAAGAGTGAAGAGGCCACAATCCAAGCTACTTGAGGTTTAGTGTGAAGTTTCCATAATCAGTGATGGTTTGGGGAGCCATGTCATCTGCTGGTGTAGGTCCACTGTGTTTTATCAAGACCAAAGTCAGTGCAGCCGTGTACCAGGAAATTTTAGAGCACTTCATGCTTCCCTCTGGAGACAAGCTTCATTCTCCAGCATTACTTGGCACCTGTCAACACTGCCAAAAGTACCAATACCTGGTTTAAAAACAACAGTATCACTGTGCTTGATTGGCCAGCAAACTCGCCTGACCTTAACCCTAAGGGGTATTGACAAGAGGAAAATGAGAGACCACCAGACCCAACAATGCAGAAGAGCTGAAGGCTGCTATCAAAGCAACCTGGGCTTCCATAACACCTCAGCAGTGCCACAGACTGATTGCCTCCCTACCACGCTGCATTGATGCAGTAATTGAAGCAAAAGGAGACCCAACCAGTATAGAGGGCATTTACTGAACTTACATTTCAATAGGCCAACATTTCGAATTTTAAAATCATTTTTCATGTGGAGGTCCAAGTGGAGGAGGAAGAGGTGGAGGTGGACGTGTAGGTGGAAGATGAAGGGGAGAAGGTAGCCAACACATGTGTTTTTGTTTTAATTTATTTCTTGGGGTGTACTCTGAAAACAGATGCTGTGGGGGCACTCTGCATTCAGGCAGTACAATAATCTGCTGGCCACTCTCTTTCAGTATAGAGACCATGTGTCACGGGTTTACCACAACAAAATGGAGCCAGAAGACCGCATTGTCTGATTTCTTCTACTCATGCACTGATTAAAAACACCTCAACTTCTTATTAAACAGTGTAAATTTGTTTTTGGCAGTACAGGGGTTAATCTGCCCTGTTGAGAGCTCCTGGAGCGTTTAGGCTCTCAGCTGTTCACTGTTAGCCATTCCCATCTCCTATATAATCTAGGCCCTGGCTAGCTCTCATTGCCAGAGCAAGAGTATGCTGGGTGGCTGGAGGTTGTTGGTGGTTAATGGAGTAATCAGCTGGTGGATTTATCTGTGACTGTTGCTAGGTTTTGAGTGTGTGATAATTTCCTTTCTTCTCCTACTTTGGTTTAACCCATCCTCCACTCCCGATGCATTCCTCTGTTATATGTGTGAGTATATTTGTATGTTTGGTATATTTCGTTACCCCTGTTTGTATAGCCTTGTTAGTCTGTTTGGTGTATTAGGATACACTACTACTCCTCTCTTCCTTGAGTGTGGGAAGGGTGCAGACTGAGGGCAGATTCAGGAGCTAAGGAAAGGTAAGTGGCCCTGGCATCTTCACCATCAGAAGTAGCCCAGGGAACAGGACAAGCTAGGGCACCCCAAGCGTTAGAGACAGGGAAAGAGCCCCTGTTCCCGGGACACTCGGCAACAGAGTAATCACATTATGTAATACTCTACACATGTGGCCGTGTTGTGCTGGTGGTGTAGCTGCTGCAGGAAGAGGGAAGACGTGGTTGATCTTTGCTACACGCCAAAATGAAACACTTTCTGGTGCACACAGGCGACAGAACGGTCTGCATAATTTTGTAGGCACAAGTACCTCTGAATGAATGGTGAGGCTAGAACAAATAGAGGTGGTTTTAGATTAGATGGCTGAGAATACCTTCACTTCCTTCACTTTGTCTTCCACATGGTTCCCTGCTGAAATCGGAGAGTTTGCACCTGCTTCCCATGGACAGATATTTGTTTCACCCCCTTGCAAATCAGGCTACTAGTCTGTCTACCAAGTCATGCAGCAGTCACTTCTGTTTTTTGATAACTCTGCTGGCTGTGGTTCTGTGGGCCATCCACCTGGCCCTGACCCGCAAGTGGAAGAGATTGAGTGCACTGATGCCCAATCACTTGTTTTGTTTGAGGATGAGTATGTGGGAGGGGTAGTGGCAATGGTCAGTGGACCATTGCAGCACATCTCTGATGATGATGATGACAAAGCACAGGTGCGAACTGCTGCGGCTTTCTGCTGTGTGTAGACCAGCAAGGAAGGCAGGGGTGAAGAATTGGTGGAACATCATGCACTGGATTAGTATTGTGAAGAATATTGGAGATATAGTTCCATGTCAATCATTTGTATCCTATTTGGCATGGGATTATAAAGACCTTTTCAGTGTGCAGTTGTAACAGACACCAAGCAGCAGCAGGGAGGGAGTCCAGAGTCAAAAGACTGTGAGTGCCAGAACTGACACCTACTCCAGCTCAGAAAAGAACAAAATGCTTGCTGCCATGTGGAGACCATGCAATCAAAATTGCTTTGTTTAAATCAGCTATGATTCAATATGAGTTATGGAGATACTATACGGCCTTGCCATACATCATGTATATTTCCGAGATCTCTGGACCGGACCGAATGCCTTCCAGGGTCTCGATCCATTCTAGAACTTAGGGTTCTTGAGATGCATAGAACAGCTACTAGAAGCCAGGTAGTAAAGCTCTATTTGAGCTTAACGCGAACCTGTCAGCTGTTTTGTTACTGCAGTGCGCAGGCGCTGGGTCTCTCTGACCTTTCCCGGCGCCTGCACACTGCAGTACTTTCCTCTGCCCTCAACAGGGCAGAAAAGTATGCCTGAGCAGGAGCGCGATGCCGGGGAGTCATGAAGCAAGCAGGAGGGCGCAAGAAGATGGTAGGCGCCGGACCCGGACCTGAAACACCCATCGGACCACCCCCCTGGGTGAGTATAATAAAAGTTATTTTTCTTATATTGCAGGTCAGATCGGGGGCTTATCTACAGAATTATAGAATGCTGTAGATAAGCCCTGAAAGGCAGTGGCCGCATCTTATAGTGGCCAAAAAAGCTGACAGGTTTGCTTTAACAAATAGCAGGAGCCAACTGAATCCGATGGCAGAAGGAGAGTGATCCAGAGGGGTTAAATACTCATGTAAAGCTTGGCCTATTGCTTTTTTCTGTGGGAAGGTCGTGACAACATATCATGTGAGGAAAAGTCAAGCAACAGAGGGGACCACAAGCCTCCCGTTGGAAACCCCCTTTCCCCCGCAAGCCTGGCCTTTTTTATCTGCTGGTAATTGACCTATATATTCTGCTTATATCTTTTGTCCTACCACTATTGTATTTGCATATCTGACCATTATACAGTCATGGCCAAAAGTTTTGAGAATGACACAAATATTATATTTTCACATGATCTGCTGCCCTTTGGTTTTTATGTGTGTTTGACAGATGTTTTTATCACAGACAGAAATATAATTGCAAACATATGAGTAACAAAAGCTTATATTGACAGTTAGAATGAGTTAATGAAGCAAGTCAATATTTGCAGTGTTGACCCTTCTTCTTCAGGACCTCTGCAATTCCCCCTGGCATGCTCTCAATCAACTTCTGGACCAAATCCTGACTGATAGCATTCCATTCTTGCACAATCAATGCTTTCATTTTGTCAGAATATTTAGGTTTTTGTTTGTCCACCCGTTTCTTGATGATTGACCACAAGTTCTCAATGGGATTAAGATCTGGGGAGTTTCCAGGCCATGGACCCAAAATCTCTATGTTTTGTTCCCTGAGCCATTTAGTTATCACCTTTGCTTTATGGCAAGGTGCTCCATCATGCTGGAAAAGGCATTGTTGATCGCAAACTGCTCTTGGGGGGTTTTGGGAGAAGTTGCTCTTGGAGGACATTCTGGTACCATTCTTTATTCATGCTGTGTTTTTAGGCAAGACTGTGAGAGAGCCGATTCCCTTGGCTGAGAAGCAACCCCACACATGAATGGTTTCAGGATGCTTAACAGTTGGCATGAGACAAGACTGGTGGTAGCTGTAAGGTTCTATGTATATATTCCTGAAACTCAGTTTGTTCGTCAGCCATTTTACTTTCTGTCTTGCTGCAGCTATCTTGCCCTCAGTCAAAATGGAGTTTCCAGCTTGCATGTTGCCGCCCTGATTCTCTCCTTTGCTTCTTAAGCAGCCACAGCTGAGCAATCAGTGCTTCAGAATCTAGCCTGCAGTGAACCTGTGACTTGACTCCTGTAAGCCTTGGACCTTGTACTCCAGCTATTCCTACTGAGGAACTCTGAAGCACTTGTGGACTCTGAACCCTGCTCTTTGAAAGACCCACGTTTGCATGGACTTACGGTAACAGAGAAGAAGATCCTGAATCTGTATTGGAGAGTGATTGCTGAGCTTGGATTACTCTGGCCTGCTGTGTCTCCTGTTTCTGTGTCTGCAAACTGTGTGACTATTTCTGCCAACTTGTATGAAGTAATACAGGACTTTTCTATATCAAACCTGTGACTCCTGTGTTTTCATCGCACCCAAGCACAAGACGCTATATGAACTGTACTACATACATTACAAGATTCTGAAGCCAAAACATTAGTGTCTGCTGGGTCTGGAAGGCTGTGTCTGCTGTACTGTGGATATCAGACGTCCGGTTATACTTTCTGTGATGACAGTGGTTGTTACTTCTCACAACCATTCCAGGTGAGCAATTCCCTTAAGTTTTTTCTTTTTGCAGTGTTACCACAGGTAAACACTATGTTTTTTTTTTTTTTTTTCCTTTCTTTTCTCTTTTTTGTCTGCTGTAACTCTGGATATCAGATGTCTGGTTGAAACTTTCTGTGATGATAGTGGTTGTGACTTCTCACAACCATTCCAGGGTGAGCAGTTCCCTTAATTTTTTTTCTCTCTGCAGTGTTGCCACAGGTGAACACTATTTTTTTTTTTTTCTCTCCTCTTCTTCCAGTAATCCTGTCTTAAAAGATCTGGAAAATGGAGGCCCGCATAAAGGAACTTTGCGGAGTGACTGATAATATCCTTGCAGATTTGTAGAATTTTAAAGACCCATTTTACAAACCTACAGGACCTCAATAATCACAATTTGCAAGTGGTTGGACAGACTACCCAGGATTTGCGAGCCAGGATTGAGGTTCTAGAGGGGCGAGTCCAGGCTCCTGCCGTAGCCCCGAGTGCTGGGATTCCCAAGTTGCCCCCTTTCGTTTTGGCGGTGAACGTGAGAAATTCAGGGGATTTATTAATCAATGCAATCTTTTTTTTTCTGCACATGCTTCACAATTTCCCACTGAACGATCTAAGGTGCTTACTATAATTATGTTGCTTACCAACAAGGGTTTAATGTGGGCAAACCCTCTGATTGAGACTGAGGAGATTGTTTGAATCACCTTGATGATTTTATTTCAGCCATGGGGCAGGTGTTTGATGACCCCAATCGAGGTGCAACAGCTGAAGCAGCCATGTTAGCTTTGCGCCAAGGTAAGCACTCGGTAGCTGAATATGCCTTGGATTTCAGGAGATGGGCCCTTGATACCACCTGGGACAGTTCCGCCAAAAAATCTATTTTTCGAAAGGGGTTATCTCCACTGATTAAGGATGAACTTGCTCGTGCCGACCCTCCCACTGCGTTAGGTGACTTTATTAACTACTGCATCCGTATTTGATACTCGTCTGACTGAACGCAGGCAAGAGAGATGGTTCGAAAGCAATCGTACTAACCTTTTCCTACCTTCCTCTCCCGCTAAGGAGCCTTTGAGTAGGATCACAAGGGAACCTGAACCTGAACCCATGCAGGTAGACTCTTTACAACGACGGGTTAGTGATGCACGCAAGGAACATCGTTTTAAGGAAAATTTATTTTTCTATTGTGGTAAGTCAGGGCACTTCATTATAAACTGCCCCCCCCTTCTCTAAACTACTGAGCATAAATTCATTGTTTTTTCGAGGGGGGAAATTTGTCGGGCCCGGGGCCTCGGCCCAGAGAGTCTGCGCAACGATTTTATTTCCGGGGAAAAAAACTCCGTTCCTTGGGGACGTTGCGTGTAAACCGCCTTTTTAAATTTTTTTCTCAGGGGGTGCCCCAGTGAGTTGTAAAAAAAAAATTTCTTTTTTGCTTTTTTCCACAAACTCGGGTTGCCTCAGCTTGGGTGTCAGCTCGCTATGATCCGGGGGGCAAGGGGGAAAATTTTGGATTCCCCTTTGCCTAAACGGGAAAAACTTCAGTGAAAAAGGCTACCCCTAAAAAATGGAAACTGGGAGGGCCCCTGCTGACCCGGCCCCTGGACGGAAAACAGACCTTTGGGGTTCTTATGGAAAGATATCAAGGAGAAATGCCTTTATCTTATCCTTCCCCCCCTTTCCCTTATTCTGGGCACCAGGGCGGCTCAGAATCCACCATTAACGGGAAAAACCCAAGGAATTAAAATTTTTTTCCAGAAAAACAATGTTAATGTTGGTAAGTTCATATAGCGCTTTGCTTGGGTGCGAAAAAACTTGGAAAAGGTTTTTAAAAAAAAATCTTGTATTGCTTTAAAATTTTGGGAAAAAAAACAACGGGTTTTCAAAACAGAACAGGGCCAAAAACGGCCAAAAGAAAACTAATTATCAAAATCTCCACAAAGATTAGATCTTCTTTTGTTCCCAAAGTCCATGAAACCCGTGGGGCTTTCAAAGCAGATTTTGAGTCCACAAGAGCTCCAGATTTTCTAGAAAGCGGGGAAAAGTCCAAAGGTTAGGATCAGAACAAGGTTTTCTCAGGGCCCGATTCTGAACCTGATTGCTCAGGTGTGGTGTTTAAGAAACAAAAAGGGAAATCAGGGCGGGAACACAACGAAAAATCCATTTTAATGAGGCAAATGCTACAAAACAAAAGCAAAAAGGCCGAGAAAAAACGAGTTTCAGAAACGATAACCCCAAACCTTTTATTATCCCCCCAGGGGAACCCCGGATACCCAACCAGGGTTGGTGGGACCCGATAAATAGGGCAAGCGGGAGCATTTAATTTTGATGGTTCCCCCCTTTTTTCCCCCCTGGGACCCCCATTTGTCAAATATTGTAACTGATTTTTATACAACCGGAAACAAAAACCTTTCCCCACAAATTCTTCCGACCCCCCCATGCACTGGCAGGGGAAGGAAAGAACCCGGAAAAATATTGGGGGGTTTCAGCCCCTTAGTAGGGGAAAAAGAAAAAAAGGGGGATTTTATAGTTTGGGCAATTTGAAAGACAAGCAAAAGGGACTTTAACTTACGATTTTATAGGGGCCAATGTACTTTTTTCCCCAAATTTAAGATGGAAACCTTAACTTAAATTTTTTGGGGAAACCCCAAACCGGCCCCCACCTTAAAAAATGGTGAGGTTTACAAATTTACGCGCCTTCTTGTACCTTTCCCGAGCCCATTCCAAAACCCTTTGAAAAACCAAAATTTTTCGTAAAGTCTGATTTTTCAGCCATGCTGGCAAAAAAACCCAACAAAAAATCACGAAAACTTTCAACCAAAAATCTTTTTATCCAGTTTTTTAAAAGCAGACCCAAAGAGAAGAAAAAAAAAAAAAAAAAAAAAAAAAAAAAAAAAAAAAACAATAGGGTTTTACCGTGATAACTCTGAAAAAAAAAAAAAAAACTTGGGGAAATTGCTCCCGGGGAAGGTTTTTGTGAAAGGGGTCACAACCATTTTAAACAGAAAGTAAAAACCGGGAAAATTTCCCATATCCACAGTACAGCAAACAACCTTTTTTTAACCCACCCCGACACTAACGGGGGCCCTTTAAAAATCTGAATTAAAATGAAACATTTTTTATGCCCCTGAGCTTTGGGTGCAGGGGAAAAAAAATTGAGAAAACGGGGTTTAAAAAGAAAGTCTTGAAAATTTCTTTTAAAATTTTTGGAAAAAATAAACATACAGGTTAAAAAAAAGAAGAAAAGGAGAAAACGGGGGGCCAAAAATAATCAAAAAAAAAGGGGTTAAAAACAATAACTTTTTCCACAACAGTTTTTAAAATCTTTTTTCTATTTTAAACCCCAAAAGCCAAACAACCGTGGGGCCCTTTTAAAAAGGGAATTTTTAAGCCAAAAAAGAGCCCAAAAGGGGGTTTTCAGAAAAAAATGCTGGATAAAAGGGGCCAAGGCTTCGGAAATAAAAAAAACACGGTTAAACCCCCGCGGGGGGAAAACCCCGAAGCCCCTGATTGCTCAGGTGGGGCTTTTTAAAAAAAAAAAAAAAGGGGGAAAAAACCAGGGCGGGAACAAAAACGGGGAAAATCCAATTTTTAAATGAGGGAAAAAAGAAAACTGCGGGAAAAAAAAAAAGAAAAAAAAGGGGGCCCACGAAAAAAAAAAAAATTTCCCCCAAAAAAGATAAACAAAAACCCCCCCTTCCCGATGAGCCCCAAAATTTCAGCTTCCCTTTTTCCAAAAAGGGAAACATGCCCCCCCCCCCAAAATTTTCCACTGAAACCAGGACTTGTGATTTATTAAAGAAGAATGCTGCCAAATTTTTTCCCCCCCCCCCCACCGTCCTTTTATTTTCCAATTGAATTTTTTGCCTGGGGCAGAGAAAACCTTTTGGTAAATTTTAAACCCCCCTTTTGGGGGGCCCCACAAAAAAGGTTTTAAAAAAAAGGGTTACAAAAGATGAAAATCTACCAAAGGGGGGGGGTTCAAAACCCCCTCTTCACTCCTGCAGGCACCCATTTTCTTAAAAAAAAAGAAAGTTTTATCTCTGAGCCCCTGCCTGGGGCATGGAAATCAAAAGGGGCCCATTAGAAACCGTTTCCTTTCCTTTTTAAACCCTGATTTTTTTTGGGGAGGGGGTGCAAAACCAAATTTTTTTCCCCAAACCCCAAACCCCTTTGTGGGCCAAAAATTTTGTCCGTTTAAAAACCGGGGGGTGAATGGAAGACCCGAAAATTCAGGTCACGCTATGGACACTTTGAATATCTAGTTTATGCCTTTTGGTCTGAGTACCGCCCCAGCCACTTTCCAAACACTTGGTGAATGACATCTTCAGGGATCTCCTAAGATACATTCGTGGTAATTTATTTGGATGATATTCTAATTTTTCTAACTCCACAGAGGAACTCATGGACATGTGAGAATGGTCTTGGAACGTCTAAGAAAAATCATCTTTACATCAAACTTGAAAAGTTGAATTCCATAGGACCGAAATTCAATTTCTGGGTATGTACTGTCTACACAAGGAATTTAGTATGGATGGAAGTCAAAACCCAAGCCATCAAGGATTGGCCAAGTCCTAAATTGTGAAGGAGGTACAGCGCTTCATCGGGTTTGCCAACTTCTATATACGTTTCATTAGAAATTTCTCTGAGGTAGTGTCACCTATCACTCAACTTACCCGGAAAGAGTCTAGGTTTTCCTGGACTCCCCCAAGCCCAGGAAGCATTTTCCCGTCTAAAAAGATAAATTTACCACTGCACCTATCCTAGTACATCCAACCCCCGAGCTTGCCTTCATAATAGAGGTGGATGCTTCAGACTGTGCCGTTGGAGCTATACTCTCTCAGAGAACAGGTGAGAAGAATGTCTTGCATCCCTGTGCCTTCTTTTCCCAGCAGTTGTCTTCGGCTGAGAGGAACTACGATGTGGGCAATAGAGAGTTGTTGGCCATTATTGCCGCCTTCAAAGAATGGAGACCACCTTCTTCAGGGAGCTGCACAGCAAATAGTCGTCCTGACAGACCATCGTAACCTTGAGTTTATCAGGTCGGCTAAGTGCCTGACTCCTCGCCAGGCTCGCTGGAATCTTTTCTTAAACCAATTTAATTTTATCATCTCTTATAGACCAGGATCGCGCAATGGAAAGGCTGATGCACTCTCTAGGATTTACTCAGCAGAGACACGTCCAATTACTCCTCCTAAGACTATTCTTCCTGACTCTAGATTCCTAGGAGTAATTCATAATCAAGACCTACTTAAGGACATCAAGGAAGCATACCATGCGGATTCCTTTTGGCACAACCCCCAAGGGACGTAAGTCTTGTCTTTAAGAATGGTGTGTGGATTCAGGACAACGTCTGTATATTCCTGAAACAGTCAGATTAAGAGTATTGCAACCATTCACGATTCCAAGATAGCTGGGCATAGAGGAATTCTAAAGACACGGAATTTCTTTCTCGTTTCTTTTGGTGGCCCACTTGCAGGAAGGATGTTTTGAATTATGTCACTTCATGTGAGGTCTGTGCAAGATGCAAAACACCTCGCTCCTCACCAACTGGTCTGTTACAGCCTCTTCCCACCCCGTCCCGCCCGTGGGGATCCATTTCTATGGACTTCATTGTGGAGTTACCAACCTCTCAGGGAAGAACACCATTCTAGTGGTGGTTGACCGTCTAACAAAGGCAGCTCATTTTATCCCTTGTGTCGGCTTACCCACTGCAAAACAGACATCAGATTTGATGATTAAAGATGTGTTTCGCTTACATGGAGTACCGGATGAGGTTATTTCGGATCGAGGGGTGCAATTCACTTCTAGGTTTTGGCAAAATTTTCTGTGCAGCATTGGACATTAAAGTAAACCTTTCTTCTGCTTTTCATCCCCAGACTAATGGGACAGACCGAACGAACCAATCAAACCCTGGAGCAGTATCTCCGCTGCTTTTATCTGCCACCTACAGGATGATTGGGTGGATCTACTTCCATTAGCTGAGTTCTCGTATAACAACTCTCAGAGTGCCTCCACTAAACAGTCTCCTTTTTACTCTAATCTAGGTTATCATCCTAACATTCTACCACGATTTCCCATAGAAACGCCTTTACCAGCAGTGGCTGAAAGAATCAACGTCTTTACAGAAGAATATGGATCTTCTAAAGGAAAATCTGGAATCGGCTCAAGAAAGGTACAAGAAAGCAGCAGATAAATTTCGTAAACCTGCACCAGCTTTCAAGGTAGGAGACTTGGTCTGGCTGTCAACCAGAAATCTTAAGTTAAGGATTCCATCGTCTAAGTTGGGACATAAGTACATTGGACCCTATTAAAATCAGTAAAATTATAAGTGCCGTTGCTTGTCGTCTTCAACTGCCCAGAACTATGAGAATCCACCCTGTCTTTCATGTATCCCTACTAAAGGCTGCGACACCCAATACGTTTCCTGGACGTTTCCTTCCTTGCCCTGACCCAGTGCTAGTCGATGGTCAGGAAGATTTGTGGTGGAAAGGATTTTAGATTCCAGGTTGTATAGAAATCAGTTACAATATCTGATTAAAGGGCAGGGCTACCCAGTGGAGGACAACTCATGGGAACCGGTCAATAACGTTAATGCTCCTCGCTTGCTCCGTCATTTTTCATCAGAGGTACCCACACAAGCCTGGTCTGAGGTCATCCGGAGGTTGTCCTTAAGGGGGGAGTAATGTAAGGTTCTATGTATATATTCCTGAAACTCAGTTTGTTCGTCAGCCATTTTACTTTCTGTCTTGCTGCAGCTATCTTGCCCTCAGTCAAAATGGAGTTTCCAGCTTGCATGTTCCCGCCCTGATTCTCTCCTTTGCTTCTTAAGCAGCCACAGCTGAGCAATCAGGGGCTTCAGAATCTAGCCTGCAGTGAACCTGTGACTTGACTCCTGTAACCCTTTGGGACCTTGTACTCCAGCTATTCCTACTGAGGAACTCTGAGCACTTGGGACTCTGAACCCTGCTCTTTGAAAGACCCACGTTTGCATGGACTTACGGTAACAGAGAAGAAGATCCTGAATCTGTATTGGAGAGTGATTGCTGAGCTTGGATTACTCTGGCCTGCTGTGTCTCCTGTTTCTGTGTCTGCAAACTGTGTGGACTATTTCTGCCAACTTGTATGAAGTAATACAGGACTTTTCTATATCAAACCTGTGACTCCTGTGTTTTCATCGCACCCAAGCACAAGACGCTATATGAACTGTACTACATACATTACAGTAGCACTCACCTTGTCTTCTCCGAATGAGGCGTTTTCCTGATGTCCCAAACAATCGAAAAGGGGATTCATCAGAGAAAATAACTTTAACCCCAGTCCTCAGCAGTCCACTGCCTGTACCTTTTGCAGAATATCAGTCTGTCCATGATGTTTTTTCTGGAGAGAAGTGGCTTCTTTGCTGCCCTCCTTGAGACCAGGCCTTGCTCCAAGAGTCTCCGCCTCACAGTGCGTGCAGATGCACTCACACCTGCCTGCTGCCATTCCTGAGCAAGCTCTGCACTGCTGGTAGCCCGATCCCGCAGCTGAAACACTTTTAAGAGACGGTCATGGCGCTTGCTGGTCTTTCTTGGGTGCCCTGGAGCCTTTTTGGCAACAATAGAACCTCTCTCCTTGAAGTTCTTGATGATGCGATAGATTGTTGACTGAGGTGCAATCTTTCTAGCTGCGATACTCTTCCCTGTTAGGCCATTTTTGTGCATTGCAATGATGACTGCACGTGTTTCTTTAGAGATAACCATGGTTAACAGAAGAGAAACAATGATGCCAAGCACCAGCCTCCTTTTAAAGTGTCCAGTGGTGTCATTCTTACTTAATCATGACAGATTGATCTCCAGCCATGTCCTCATCAACACCCACACCTGTGTTAATGGAGCAATCACTGAAAAGAGGTTAGCTGGTCCTTTTAAGGCAGGGCTGCAATGATGTTGAAATGTGTTTTGGGGGATAAAGTTCATTTTCTAGCCAAATATTGACTTTGCAAGTAATTGCTGTTAAGCTGATCACTCTTTATAACATTCTGGAGTATATGCAAATTGCCATTAGAAAAAGTGAAGCAGTAGACTTTGTAAAAATTAATATTTGTGTCATTCTCAAAACTTTTGTCCATGACTGTATACAGTACAGACCAAAAGTTTGGACACACCTTCTCATTTAAAGATTTTTCGGTATTTTCATGACTATGAAAATTGTACATTCACACTGAAGGCATCAAAACTATGAATTAACACATGTGGAATTATAAACTTAACAAAAAAGTGTGAAACAACTGAAAATATGTCTTATATTCTAGGTTCTTCAAAGTAGCCACCTTTTGCTTTGATTACTGCTTTGCACACTCTTGGCATTCTCTTGATGAGCTTCAAGAGGTAGTCACCGGAAATGGTCTTCCAACAGTCTTGAAGGAGTTCCCAAAGATGCTTAACACTTGTTGGCCCTTTTGCCTTCACTCTGCGGTCCAGCTCACCCCAAACTATCTCAATTGGGTTCAGGTCTGGTGACTGTGGAGGCCAGGTCATCTGGCTTAGCACCCCATCACTCTCCTTCTTGGTCAAATAGCCCTTACACACCCTGGAGGTATGTTTGGGGTCATTGTCCTGTTGAAAAATAAATGATGGTCCAACTAAACGCAATCCGGATGGAATAGCATGCCACTGCAAGATGCTGTGGTAGCCATGCTGGTTCAGTATGCCTTCAATTTTGAATAAATCCCCAACAGTGTGACCAGCAAAGCACCCCCACACCATCACACTTCCTCCTCCATGCTTCACGGTGGGTACCAGGCATGTAGAGTCCATCCGTTCACCTTTTCTGTGTCGCACAAAGACACAGTGTTTGGAACCAAATATCTCAAATTTGGACTCATCAGACCAAAGCACAGATTTCAACTGGTTTAATGTCCATTCCTTGTGTTCTTTATCCCAAACAAGTCTCTTCTGCTTGTTGCCTGTCCTTAGCAGTGGTTTCCTAGCAGCTATTTTACCATGAAGGTCTGCTGCACAAAGTCTCCTCTTAACAGTTGTTGTAGAGATGTGTCTGCTTCTAGAACTCTGTGTGGCATTGACCTGGTCTCTAATCTAAGCTGCTGTTAACCTGCGATTTTTGAGGCTGGTGGCTCGGATAAACTTATCCTCAGAAGCAGAGGTGACTCTTGCTCTTCCTTTCCTGGGGCGGTCCTCATGTGAGCCAGTTTCTTTGTAGCGCTTGATGGTTTTTGAAACTGCACTTGGGGACACTTTCAAAGTTTTCCCAATTTTTCGGACTGACTGACCTTCATTTCTTAAAGTAATGATGGCCACTTGTTTTTCTTTACTTAGCTGCTTTTATCTTGCCATAATACACATTCTAACAGTTTATTCAGTAGGACTATCAGCTGTGTATCCACCAGACTTCTGCACAACACAACTGATGGTCCCAACCCCATTTCTAAGGCAAGAAATCACACTTATTAAATCTGACAGGGCACACCTGTGAAGTGAAAACCATTTCCGGTGACTTCCTCTTGAAGCTCATCAAGAGAATGCCAAGAGTGTGCAAAGCAGTAATGAAAGCAAAAGATGGCTACTTTGAAGAACCTGGAATATAAGACATAATTTCAGTTGTTTCACCCTTTTTTGTTAAGTTTATAATTCTACATGTGTTAATTCATAGTTTTGATGCCTTCAATGTGAATGTACAATTTTCATAGTCATGAAAATATAGAAAAATCTTTGAATGAGGTGTGTCCAAACTTTTGGTCTGTACTGTATGTATAGCAATTGTGTATATAGTGTATTGTCTAGTGTGCAATTAAGGTGATTAAATATATAAATTAACTTTGGGCTGGTCTTTTATCTCGATCCACGAATCCACGTCCTTTTCTCAGCCTAATCTCATATGGCTACTGGGCGCTGGTCCCTGGCCCGATATAAACCTATTAACAGACCAGGTATATATCGAATGAGGAACTGGTGGCAGTCTTACCGGGCTGATAAGGTTCTGTTTCACTGGGGCCTCCCAGCCTGTCAGGGTTGTGGGTGAGTGTGGTGCCACATCAATGACTGTGTGGGCCACCTCCTCTCACCCACTGTGCCTTCCTGGGAACGTGTGGACAGGGGGTGTCTGTATAAAACTGTGCCAAGCTTACCTTTCGTGTCACCAGTAGATGCGGAAGGTCACGTTGGTACAAGTGGGGAGACCTTACTACATGATCCTGCTGACATAATACTGATGTCAGGCAGGTTGGCGAGGTGGAGATCCTTCACAATTATTATTTACTTAGAGCACCATTGATTCTATAGTGCTGTACATGAACAAACTAATAGTGACTGACAGGTACAAAGGGGAGAGTACCTTTGAGGGCTTATTTTCTAAAAGGATAATGGGGTAGGAGACAGTAGTTTCGGGGGTTGCAGAATCTCTGATGTTGGTCAGGTTGCAGCTGCGGTAGTGGTGAGGTGGCGATGGGGGTCATTGCAGGCTGCAAGCTTTTCTGAACAGATGTGTTTTTATGTTCTGCTTCAAAGTTCCAAATGTAGGGGATAATCAGACATTGAATTCTAGAGGATGGAGGATACTCGGGAGTAGTCTTGCAGGCAATTGGATGAGGAACATACGATTGTGGAGGAGAGAAGGAGGTCTTGAGATGACCGGAGATTATGGACGGCTTTGTAGGTCAGTGTTAGTAGTTTGAAGTGGATACGTTGCAGAATAGGGAGCTAATGAAGGGATTTGCAGAGGGGAGAAGCAGAGGATTGTCAAGGACAGAGGTGGATTAGTCGGGCAGCAGAGTTAAGGATAAATTGGAGAGGTGCAATGGGGGATGATGAGGTCCTAGGCCCCACATGGTGTCAAGGCTATCCAAGTGACGTGGGCAGTTCGTAGGAAGAGGTAGTGGTCACGCTGGCCCAGCTGTACAGCAAAAGAGGGAGCAGCATGCAAAAGCACCATGTCCGGCCTCTAGCCAGTATGTCGGCTGCTACTGGCCACCGCACTGAATTGAGCACACCAAAGCCAGCTCAAAGTAGCTCCCTGACAAGACATGGGTGGTTTGCACACTGTGCCATCAGAGACTAAAGCGAGGCATAAATGTTCTACGGTACCTGAGCACCACCTACCTGACAAGGCATCTGAATGCAAAGCATGAGCTGCAGTGGAGTACACACCTGAAAAAAACAGGAAAGATCTGAGAGCCTCCTCCAGCTCCCTCTTCTTCTGTGATCTCGACCTCCTACTCCCACTCTCGAGCAACAAGGCCACCTAGCTCCCCCCGAAGAGAGGATGTGGCAGCATCACCACCAGCTGTATCACCAAGCATCTCCAAACCATCTCATTAAAGCATTCAGCTGACATCCCCCCCAAACACTGGATCCCATATTCTATATGTGGCATCACAAGTGTTTCTAAAGGGCTAATAATACATTGGGATCACAGGAACCACAGTGCGAGGCTCCCAGCCGCCACTACTTTTCCAGGCAGGTCGTCCTTGCCCTGCATGAACATGTTGCGGATAAAATCAGATGTACACAGTGTAACGCCATCAGTGTAAAGGTCCACATAACCACTGATACGTGGACCTATAAGCACAGGCAGGGACATCTCTCTAACTGCCCACTGGGTAAATGTTGTGATGGCTGGGCCTGAGGCAGAAAGCGTTTTGGTGCATGTCCTACCACTACTGAGGATTGCTGGATTTTTTTGGGATGTTTCTCTTTGCATGTTGCCTCCTCCTCCTACTCTGCTTCCTCCACTGCCTCCTTATTTGGTCAGCGTGACACCTGCACCACCAATCTCAGCACAGCCAGTGGGAAGCGACAGCAGGCTTGGCATGGCTGTGATGGCTCCAGAAGTGACTAAACAGCCTAAAAGCACCCACAACCTAAAAGCTTGTTGATTGGCTACACTACAACCTTTCAACAAACTTTACTCGGCATCGAACCTGAACAGAAAAATGGACTTCTGGAAAAAAGTCTGTGTTCAGAGATGGGTAGGAAACCCAAACTTTACAGTTCGAGTTCGCTCATCCCTTCTTCTCTGTGTCCTTAATCACCTCTAACAGTTCCGATAGCAGTAAATTTGAAAATGTTTCAAGAAACTCCCCTGAGAGTCCAACAATGCAATGGGCTTTCTCATCTGGAATCTTTCTAAGGCCTACTTCTAGTTATTCTAGAGTAGTTGGCCTATCTGGTAGAATTTTGCTCTTTATTTCTTCTTCCTCCTTAGTAAGCCTGGAAGTATACATATTTTGATAAAACTCGTACATAATGCACAATGCAGATTTTTCTCCAGCACTTCTGCACCTATTAACTAAATTAGGTTACTTGCGTTTTTTTTCATTACGGGCTTGAGTGCGTTTTTTTTACATGCATTTTTATGACATTTTCACACTATGGTTTTTGTCTTTTTTTGGTAAATCATGTTTTAAATAAAGCTGCCTTGTTTTTTCTACTTCCTGGTACTTTGTTTCTTACTTTATTGATACAATTGTAATGCCGTTATGCACTACTACGCCATAGGTCACGCACCATGTGGTGTGAGGATGGTATTACTTCAGTATGGCAGGGGCAAAAAGAAAAGGAAGTTCGTGACGCCGGGGTGCATTTAATTAACCTCTGCTTCCTGGTAGTGTGATGTAATGTGGTGCGCTCCAAATAGTCCAGAAAACAGTGAGGCCAGAGAGGCTATTGATAAACTTTACTTGTTGCGCGAATACACAGGTACATCCAGATAAACAATGGTTTAACAGAGATTCAATTCCAAGGCAGCAATCACAGTTACTTTCCAGTATAGTTATGCAGTCTCAACTTCTGTTTATATGCACAGTCCTGATCACATAGCTACAGTATCTGAGCTGAAGCTGTGGTTTCTCTTTTACAGAAGTCTCTGGCTGTCTCCTGCTTGCTTCTTCACTTTTCTATGTGACTCACTAGTACACAAAATGTCTCCTCTCACAGTGCTAAGTCAGGACCTGGTCATGTGGTCTAACCATGTGACCTTATGGCCATATATTGAAAACAAGGCTTCTTTGTTAAGTCTTAACAACCTAATAGCAGATTATAGTAAGTACAACACTCTATGCATATATAAGCCATTTCTATGTGCTGAATTCTAACATACATTATCTGCAAAGTGAAATGTGAACATTATGCAAACATAATGAGGTAGCTGCTATCTCTGCTGCATCTTAAAGGCACATACAACGCAACTTTGGGGCATTACATAGTTATGTGTGGTTTACATGTGTTGTTAATTTTGTGCAATTTTATGAGGAAAATCCACAAATAAAACTCAGCACACCCACAAGAGAAATTGGCATGTTGTGGATTTAAAAAAAGTTTTTAAGTAGTGTCAGTGTAAAAAAAATGCTCTGATTTCAATAAATTGTATCCACTTTGCTGTAACTGTAAATACATTTGTTTTTGCCTAATTTTTTTCTGCATTTTTTCTGCGCAAAACACAGCATTTTACTATACCAACAAAATGAAAAGTGGAAGATTTCTGACATATGTTAATTTTTTCCTTTGCAGATTTAAAACCTTTTCAAATCTGCAGCATGTCAATTATCTTTTTGTGCCCTTTTTCATTCATTCTAATGAAGGGAGGAAAACACAATCGCAAAATGCATAAAAAATGCAAGCAAAAATCTGGCAAGAATTGAAATCTTCTTCTGCAGCATTTTTCTTGCCGAGAGACATGGATTTGGTGCAGAAATGTCTGCAGTAAATAGGTAATGTGTGAACGTACCCTAAGATGGTGCATTTTTTCCACAGCGAAAATACGTAGACCAAAAAAACACACCAAAAACTCATTGTGAGAACTTTACCTTAGATGTTTTTGATGTAGCTTTTGTCCTGAAGTCTCACCATCACTACAGATGGTTGAACCAAAATAGTTTTTTTCTACTGGGAGAATGCTAATTTACCTTACATGCTATTTTTCTATGGAGTATACCAGTAAGACTTTATTCACAATCACAACTAATTTCCATATGGAGGTCTGTCCCTCTCCGCAAAGTTGCATAAAGGATGTTTCATTCAGCTAGCAAACATTGCACTCTACACCGTTGAGGGGCAAATACCCTGAAATTCCTGTATGTAAAAACAGGTTTGTGTCGATCAATAGTTATGTTACAAAGCTTGTGAATTGTGGTACACTAATAGTAGCTGCTGTGATGATACTGTAGCTCCATGTCTTGTGCTGTTGCTAGAACTACAACCCCCACCTTTTGCAAGCACAGGGCAAAGTTACCCCTCCCTCCTTTTCTCTGCAGCTCACGCTTCCCTTCCCCCCTGTCAACCTGCAGTCAAGCTCAGTGTAACCTGAGCTACCAGTGCTGGAAGTTTTGCCGCTTCACCGCAGGGGTCCTCCATTGTCTGCACACGTGCTTTCTTCCTATAGCAGCCATTTTGGAGAATTCATCCTTTTGGCTTATAACACGGTGGGAAGTTGCGTCAGAAACACGAACGTCACTGTGTTGAACCATGCGCCGACGGGCATCGTTCCCGTGGTACCGGTGAACCCGTAACTCCAACAGAACCCGAGAAATGGAATTCTCGGGTGCCCCATGAACTAGCCCACCCAAGTGTGGGCTCATTGGAACCGTCATTTTAGAGTAAGATCATTGATAGGTCTGCCGTTATTCTGCTAGAGTTCCCCGCTGAGTTATGGACCTTATGATATTTCAGAGCTCAAATCATACACTTCTGTCCCTGGGAGGTGGCCAGAACAACCAGCCCCGTTTGTGAGGTCAGCAGCCCACATGTATAAGTCTGGCAGTGACCCCCCCCCTGAGTCAGTCCCTGCTGTGAGGTCCTGAGTAAGAGATCTGCCAATGAACTATGACGTGTGGCTCCTTCCCCCAGCCTGGCTTGCCTATGCATATGTAACTATCATGTGAGTTATCTTTCATTCTTAATCCCATTTTATTTTATAACTGCATCTGTACATAACGATATTGTCTCAGTTTGTTACATCTTCTTATATTATATAAGCACTGCCTGTTTTTAAGGAATAAACCTATAAATTTATTAGTTTGTTTCTCCTGCTCTATAAACGAATTTGCACGTGCCTGAAGCACTACGCTACTGTTTTGGGGTTGCTACGGACCCTCTTGATAAATTGTTCATCAAAAGCCGTAGCTGGTGGCAGCTAAAAGGAAGGGGTGTAAAGTGTTAATCTATTGGGTGACGCTGGCAGTGACGGAGCGGGGTTTATAAGGGTACTGCCTGGCTGCAGCCAGGAGTAATTATAATTCCCTCCCTGCAGCGTGCCCAATAGCCAGCACACATCCAAGTGACCCGTCTGGCGACCAATTATCCTAGGTGCAGTTCCCTGACTGACCTGAGGGTAAGGGGGGCGCCAGAGAGCTGCAAGTTCCTAAGTGGAAGTGGGATAATTATAAATCCCCGCAGTTTACTGGGTCGAACGGCAGCAGCCGTCGTGTGTGTGCGCGTTTTCGTCACAGTTGCAGCACGGAGGGATCACAAGCCGTGATACCCCGGGCTACCGTGTGGCGGACCACGTGCCCGTTCATCACATATTGATGGCAAGCGGTGGGATTATAGAGCATTAGTGATCTGGTTTGAGCAATCATTCCATTCACTAAAAAACTTGCACGGTTCTTCAGCGACCCTGCAACTAAAGTTTCGGAGAACAGACTCAGTGTTTATTAGTCCTGAGACAATTGTGTGTACCTGCGGTTACCCCTCCCTTCTCTTTGTTTTTCTATCCTATCTTTTATTTGGCAAACATGGCTACAATAGGAGCAAGTTGGTACAAACTGCAGAAAAGGGACACTCTTGCTGGAATATGCATTTCCCGAGGCCTTGACCCCAGGGGCCAAACCAAAGCTCAACTGATCAAGGTCCTGATGTCACAGGACCACGCTGAGAGCGAGGAGGGCACAGAAGCCGGCCCAAGCCAAGGTGGGGCGGCAGCAGAGGCCCAAACCCTGCAGGCTTACACCCAGGGCGGGTTGGACCCTTACCTGCAGGCGGCCCTGGAGGAACTCCCCACCGACGACCGGGGGAGCGCCTGAAGCTGATTCAGCAATACCAGCAGGAGGCCCGAGCCGAGCGCCAAGCCGAGCGAGAGGCTGAGAGAGCCGAGCGGGAGGCTGAGAGCCCGAGCCGAGCGGGAAGCCCAAGCGCAGAGAGCCCATGAGCTGGAGATGGTCCAGCGAGGGGCAATGCCCTCCACAGCCCAGAGCAGTGTGCCCAGCAGCACTCAGAGTCCCAAGCCCCGGCCGGAGCACTTTCCCGTGCTGGAAAGGGACGGAGACTTGGACACTTTTCTGCGGGCCTTTGAGAAAGTCTGCAGACAGTACCGGCTGCCTGCCGACCAATGGGCCAGGTACTTGACCCCCGGGCTAAAGGGCAAAGCTCTGGAGGCGTTTGCTTCCCTCGCGCCAGATCAAGACAGTGACTATGAGGCCATCAAGCAGGCCCTGATTGCCAAGTACCAGCTAACCCCTGAGGTATACCGAAAGAAGTTCCGGAACCTCCAACGTGGCCCACACGACAGTTATAGCGATGTGGTGCAAGGACTCAGGAACCACTTTGACCAGTGGATCCATGGACTGTCAGTTGACACCTATGAGGAGCTGAAAGACCTGATGATCAAAGACCAGTTCCTGCATCTGTGCCCAGCTGAGGTCCGACAGTTCATCCTGGACCGAGAACCAGAGGACGCGGTCACAACAGCCCGGATCGCCGACAGCTATGAGGCCAACCGGAAACCCGAGGTGCGGAAGCCCGTCACCACCCGTTGGGGAGGGGGTAAGCCTGCAACCAACCCCAATGCCCCTGCCACTTTTCAGCGGATGGTCAACCACCTGCTTCAGGGACTGGAGGAGTACGCTGTGGCGTACCTGTCATGTGTGCATCGCCACGAAGATCGTCGCGGTTGCACATTCTGACTTCTCACAGCTGAGTTGCTGTTTCTTTGTGTTTGGCAGTTAGGGAGTTAATTCTGTCTGTGCTCAGTTCTGGGACTGGGTGCAGTTTCTCCCGGCTGCAATTAATTATTTGTTGATTGGTTTCCTTTAAATCTCTGGTTGTCTGTTTGGGAGTTGCCAGTGAAATTCTTCATGCAGACCACAGATAGGATTGTATCTGTATAGACTTAAGTTAAAGAGCTTCTTAGTTGTTTTAAACTCACCTTGCTTAGAGTTTAATATCCCAGATCATTTATGTTCCTTCTGTGTTTGAGTGTGTATGCAAGTCTGTGTTTTCTCCAGTCTGTCTTATATTTCTAATCTGTGTATTTAGCAGAGATCAGCCCATATCCCTTTGGTGGTAATCAGAATCCTTCTTAGGACTGATTACAGGGTTCAGGGACTGATAGGAGACAGGGTTAGGCTGGAGACTTGGACCTCTGAACCATTATCAGTACCTCCAAGGTGAGGGATTAGTTAGGACCCCAGCTTAGGGTCAGGTTAGACCCCCGGTCCTCTTCTTTCCTGTGACAGTGTATCAAGTCCTCAAGATTTATCCTGAGTTCAACGGATATCGTGTCAGGTAAATCTATTCTTTATTTACATGCTGATGTTGCTAATCTATATGTTGTATAGTGTTGTTCTTTTAAGAATAGTTTACTGACATCGTACACATATCATAAGACCGCGTGACAGTACCTGGACGACATTGCCGTCTTCAGTTCCACCTGGGAGGAACACCTTCAGCATCTCCAGGAGGTGCTCAAGCGTATTCACCAGGCAGGTCTGACCATCAAGCCGGGAAAATGCCAGATGGGCATGAGGGAGGTCCACTACCTGGGGCACCGGGTAGGCAGGGGTTCCATGAGTCCAGAGCCCGAGAAAGTGGACGCGATCGTGTCCTGGCCCACCCCCAGGACCAAAAAGCAGGTGAAGTCCTTCCTGGGCACTGCAGGGTACTATAGGCGTTTCGTACCGAACTATAGCGCCATTGCAAAACCCTTGACGGACCTCACCAAGGGCGGTCTACCCCAAACAGTCAACTGGACAGATGGCTGTGAGGCGGCATTCCGAGCTTTGAAAACAGCCCTGTGCAGCTCTCCAGTGTTGAAAGCCGTCGACAGCAGTCGGCCATTCCTGGTACAGACTGACGCCAGCGAATTTGGCCTCGGTGCTGTACTCAGCCAGGTTGACTCGGGGAACCAGGAGCACCCCGTGTTGTACCTGAGCCGGAAACTTCTGCCAAGGGAAGTGGCATACTCCACCATCAAGAAGGAGTGCCTGGCCATGGTCTGGGCACTGCAACGTTTGCAGCCCTACCTGTACGGGCGCACCTTCAAGGTGGTCACCGACCACAACCCTCTGAGCTGGCTGCACACAGTGTCCGGAACCAATGGTAGGTTGCTACGCTGGAGCCTTGCCCTGCAGCAGTATGATTTTGCCATACAACACAAGAAAGGCAGTGATCATGGGAATGCTGATGGGTTATCACGACGTGGCGAACCCGCTGAGGTGCGCATGTCGGATTACCGAGAGGTCATGCCTCCGTAGCGCCCTCTAAAGGGGGGAGGTGTGATGATACTGTAGCTCCATGTCTTGTGCTGTTGCTAGAACTACAACCCCCACCGTTTGCAAGCACAGGGCAAAGTTACCCCTCCCTCCTTTTCTCTGCAGCTCACGCTTCCCTTCCCCCCTGTCAACCTGCAGTCAAGCTCAGTGTAACCTGAGCTACCAGTGCTGGAAGTTTTGCCGCTTCACCGCAGGGGTCCTCCAATGTCTGCACACGTGCTTTCTTCCTATAGCAGCCATTTTGGAGAATTCATCCTTTTGGCTTATAACACGGTGGGAAGTTGCGTCAGAAACACGAACGTCACTGTGTTGAACCATGCGCCGACGGGCATCGTTCCCGTGGTACCGGTGAACCCGTAACTCCAACAGAACCCGAGAAATGGAATTCTCGGGTGCCCCATGAACTAGCCCACCCAAGTGTGGGCTCATTGGAACCGTCATTTTAGAGTAAGATCATTGATAGGTCTGCCGTTATTCTGCTAGAGTTCCCCGCTGAGTTATGGACCTTATGATATTTCAGAGCTCAAATCATACACTTCTGTCCCTGGGAGGTGGCCAGAACAACCAGCCCCGTTTGTGAGGTCAGCAGCCCACATGTATAAGTCTGGCAGTGACCCCCCCCGAGTCAGTCCCTGCTGTGAGGTCCTGAGTAAGAGATCTGCCAATGAACTATGACGTGTGGCTCCTTCCCCCAGCCTGGCTTGCCTATGCATATGTAACTATCATGTGAGTTATCTTTCATTCTTAATCCCATTTTATTTTATAACTGCATCTGTACATAACGATATTGTCTCAGTTTGTTACATCTTCTTATATTATATAAGCACTGCCTGTTTTTAAGGAATAAACCTATAAATTTATTAGTTTGTTTCTCCTGCTCTATAAACGAATTTGCACGTGCCTGAAGCACTACGCTACTGTTTTGGGGTTGCTACGGACCCTCTTGATAAATTGTTCATCAAAAGCCGTAGCTGGTGGCAGCTAAAAGGAAGGGGTGTAAAGTGTTAATCTATTGGGTGACGCTGGCAGTGACGGAGCGGGGTTTATAAGGGTACTGCCTGGCTGCAGCCAGGAGTAATTATAATTCCCTCCCTGCAGCGTGCCCAATAGCCAGCACACATCCAAGTGACCCGTCTGGCGACCAATTATCCTAGGTGCAGTTCCCTGACTGACCTGAGGGTAAGGGGGCGCCAGAGAGCTGCAAGTTCCTAAGTGGAAGTGGGATAATTATAAATCCCCGCAGTTTACTGGGTCGGACGGCAGCAGCCGTCGTGTGTGTGCGCGTTTTCGTCACAGTTGCAGCACGGAGGGATCACAAGCCGTGATACCCCGGGCTACCGTGTGGCGGACCGCGTGCCCGTTCATCACAGCTGCCTCCAGTCCCTGGTGCTAGCGAGATATTTTACTTCGTTCCTGGGAGACAGCTATTTCCCATACATCAAGTTGTTACAAATGTTTGCTTGTTGTTCTAAGAACATCCAGGAAACCAAAGTTAATTCTTAGTACCCAAACATCTATTCCTTCTATTTGTCCTGTTTCTTTCTAGCAATAAAAATGAGAAGCCGAGTCCAGCTGGAACTGACCTTCTGAAAGGTTTGGCTATGGTAAGTTGATATGTCAAAAATGACTGGAAAACACTGATATCACTCTCTTGAGCTGATCAATTTATTATGCAATTCTAAAAAAAAAAACTTTCGTGCTTCACTTTAGGATGATTCTCTTCTGGATGAAGTAGTTGAAGAAATAATGAGTCCCAACTTTTCACTCCTTCCTCAAAAGATGAATTCTGGGAAAGCACGGTATCCTTTCACCGTATGTAATGTGTAAAAAAAATATATATTAAAGTTTTAATCAGGATGTAAAAATGCTGAAAAGTAAGAATGCTTTTTTAAAATAGAAGTGTTAGATTATTTTATCAATTAACTAAATTGAAAGCGAATGAACAAAAGAGAAATCAAATCAATATTTGGTGTGACTGCCGTTTGCCTTCTAAACCATCAAAGCATCAATTCTTCTAGAACAGATTTAGAAGGAACTCAGTAAGGAGGTTGTTCCAAACATATTGGAGAACTAACCAAAGGTCTTCTGTGGATGTAGGCTTGCACCAATCCTTTGGCCTCTTCATGTAATCAGGGCAGGCGTTTGGGGCAGGCAGACCAGGCAAATGCCTGGGGCCCCCACCTACAAAGGGGGCCCCCTGCATCTGCAGCCCCTTTATGAAGTGCCCAGAGGGTGTAGAGCAGTGAATAACTCTGTGCATCCTCCATAATCTTGGAGCATCTCTCACATACCCCCCTGCAGCCTCCATCCCACTCCCTTTCTCTCTGCAGTCAAGTTAGAAGTAGAGAGTGAAGGGATGGGACGATTACAGCACAGTGACAGCATCACAGCAGAGGTCAGAGTCGGGCCTGGAAGATGCCTGCAGCCCTGTCTGTCATCATGGCTGCTCCTAGCACTGTCCTGAGAATGGATATGCATAAGTGAAGCTGCAAAACCTGGTAAGTATACATGTATATGTGTATATGTGTGTACATGTGTGTCTGTATATGTGTATATAGTATGTGTGTGCATATATACAGTATACAGTATGATTGTGTATATCTGTGGTGCATGTGAGTAGATATAATACATATACGGTATACAGTATATAGTATGTGTATGCATATTATATTTGTATAATGCATGTGTGCAGTATATTGTGTAAATATATAAACTGTATATGTATGTGAGCATACTGTATATAAACTGAATGATTTTGTGTGTATATACGTTACATATGTGCTTGTACACATTGTATGTGTCTATATTATTATTCATTTTTATAACGCACTGTATTTACTTTATATAGTATGTGTTTCTATATTTATAAAGTTTATATGTGTGTGCATGTATAGTGTATATCTGTGTATATGTGCTGCATATATAGTTCTGTAATTGTAGTGTCGCCATAATAGGGACCAGCAGTTTATGTCTAATGCCTGTGTTTTATATTAGGACCTGTTCACACTGTCTTTCTTTACTGTTCCTGGTGTGTTCTGCCTGAATTCCCTATAGAGCCATAGATTGCAATGACCGGAATGGAGCTCACATGAATTCCACATGTAATGTTCTTTTTTTCTGAACGTGTCCATCTGTTCCAACAGCCACAGAAAAGTGGACACTTTTAGATGAAAAAACAGAAACAGACTCTGAGGGTAGGCGCACATGATCAGTAATCGCTGCGGGTTGGACGCTGTGTTCTTGTGCAGCGTCCAGATGTTACAGCATAGTGGGATCTTAAGAAATCCCATGCCCACTATGCGTCCACAGATGTCTGCGGCTCGCCGGAAACATGTCTATTTATCTTGCGAAGACGCGATAAATCTCACCCGTACAATGTATTGGACACGGTGAATCCGCACGGTTCAGTGATCACACGAGGAGTCACCTGCGTTCAATAGCCGGCAGCGGACATGTGCTGCGTCCAAAACACTGCCAATTCCTGATCGTGTGCACCTGGCCTAAGAATAAATCAGTCAATTTCAGAAAAAAAAACAAATTCATTTGACCTCTGCGGGTGTCAGTGCAGTCTGTGACCCTGTCGGGGATTTATGTAAATCCTATTTTAGGGGGATTCAGGCAGAGCCCCCGGATGCACTGCAGAAGTGCAGTGTGAATAGGGCTTAATATACTATTGTGGAATAGTGCAGTCTACTAAACTATTCTGCACTGTCCCAGTACAGCAGCCAGACACTGACACTGGCCACACACGGACAGTGGCCACAAGACACTTTCTTTTTTATAAATCTGTTGCTGTCGTCTTTCAGCGTTTCTGCGTTTTTTCCCTATTCAAATGGCTGGGACACAAAAATGCGAGTGAAACATTGTAGATCAATCTGCAGCTAAAATGGCGCATGTGAACAGACACTACAGGGGTTTTGTGAGAATGTAAAAATAATTAGCATGAAATGATAAATCCCCTGTGGCTCCAGCACTGATGCTCTGGGGGTCTCCGCCAGTCTCAGCACTGGGCTGCAGGGGTCTTGTGGCTCCTTGAGTCTCCGTCAGTCTTAGCACTAGGCTGCAGGGTCTTGTGGCTTCACCTTATATTATAGCTGCAAAGTGAATAATAACGATCAGGGACCCTGAACTATCGGCCACGGAGCCAGAGGGGATTTAGCCAAGGAGTTTGGGACTTTTCTTTTTATTCGCTTTTTATTCTGCTGTTTGTGAGGTAGGATGTAAAAATGTGGCGCCCCTGAGGGTCCAGTCGCCACAGAGGTACTGCATCTCAACCAGAGGTGTGGTATCCCACCTTTCAGGTAAGATTGAGACACCAGACCTGCTAGACACAACACTACATCCATCTCACACACTTACAGCAGTTCCTCTATAGTCCTGCTGTCTAGGAAAGGGTGTTAGAAGGTGGGTGGAGCTGGAAGGTTGGAGCAGGAGAATAGAGGGAAGTAGGAGTGAGTCTTCCCTGAGGGAAGAAGGGGAAAGACATGCATAGGCAACCTTCCCATAGGGGAAGGAGGGAAGAGATAGAACCGTGCAGCAGGCTCCTAGTCTGGAGGAGCTGCTGAACAGAGAGAAAGACAGAAGGAAGCTCTCTGAAGAGGAAAGGGATTTCTCAGCAGCACGGCTGAGCAGAGGCTACCCGTGGGGCTCGTTCCAAGCTGACGAACGTCAGCTGGGAGAATCTAGGTCGCAGAAGGGTCTCGGCCGTAGACTAGTGGAGCGTACAACAGGACTCAGCTAGCAAGCAGACAGCTGTGACAACTTTAGGGGTCACAGCCAACAACCACAATTATCTTTTCCGGACAGGCAGCTATATAGAATCAAGGAAGCGCTTTGGGCACGTTATCCGACAGGATTCGCAGCCGCTGATCTGGGACACTGATTGTGTGGTGCTGGGAAGGAAGAGGAGTGGAAATCAGCACAGTGAGACGGCCAGGGAAGGCATATACTGACAGGGAGTTCTGGAAAGGTGATCTCCATCTGCCTGGAAGTTGCCTGGATTCCTTACCTGGAGGACGTGGCACCGAGCGGGCATCTGTGTGCACCTGAACTGTGAGTAAAGCTTTGGAAACTGCATCTGACTGTGTCTTCTCAAGTTCTTCCTGCAACACTCATTCAGCACTGCTACATCTACCAGCATCATTATCCTCTACAACATACATCTGCCCTGGGACAGCAAGCTCTGCCTGTGGAGAGCTATTCCAACTCTGCTGCATCATACCACCAGTCCCAGAGGATCTGCACTGCAGCGCTGGTCAACTCTGACCAGAAACCACAGGTGATGTCACAAACTCTTTAATACAAACTCTATCATCCCCTGTAAATATTCCCTTTTTATTGGATGCCTAGGGCCACGGACCGGGTCACTGCTGCCGTGACACATCCCTTTAAGACACCGGCCCGGTACCAAGTACCCCACTTCCCTGGCGGGCGATCCAACTTGGCAACACGAGCAGGATATCAAAGCCCGGTATTACCGGGTCCTGTGTGCCTATATTGAACTGTTTACTGTGATAGAGACTTTGCTGAAAATTGTGAATGACTACCTCCATTTTTGCACCACGAGGTGCGAAAGGAGAAGAAGGGTGTGCCGTCGTGGGCGGTACCCAACAGTGAGGCACAAAAGTCATGGCCGCCCACTCTAAGTGTTATTGTACATGGAGAACTTGTTCATCAGCTAGTGAGATCCGCCTCCTGATCATCGATGGCAGGAAAAGGAAGAAGAAGGCCCGCCCAGAGAAGAAAGAGGAGGAACGCGACAGAGGTGCAGCAGAGGAGCTGGAGGACAAGATGGTGGGCAGTGGTGACCCGAGGTGTGGAGGAGCAGGAGGGAGCCTCCCCAGCCGACAGAGTCCGGACCCGGGACCGCCAGCAGCCATGGACCCAGAGCTTCTGAGCACACAGGTGAAGGAGCTGAGTCTCCAGCTCCTTGGTGTGCATCTGACCGCGATGGAGAAGTGGAAGTTGGCTCTGCCAGAAAAGAAGAAACTGGAGGAGTAGGGTCCCATTCGGCGGCCCCTGATCTCAACGGAGATGACTGATACCGGAATGACACCACAAACAGGTACTGCTGCCGACCCTTCCCCAGTAGTTGAGCTATTTGTGGGCCCATTTACCACACCACCAGTCTATTCACTAACCTCCTCAGCACCTGCAGTAGTAACAAGTCCACCAGCACGAGAAGAGGAACCGGTACCTCCTACATTATCCACAGCTGTAGTTCCAGCCAGACCAAAATGCTCGATTGGGCCATCCAAACCCTGGTGGCAGGACGTGATCTTATAGTGTACAGCTTCATTGACCCTGAACTCTTTGAGTCACTTGTTGTGACCACCCTAAGAGATGCTTCTTCCCAGTCTGGAAGATGCACCACACAGCAAGAATAAAGTAAAGTAATCCAAATGTGACTGTACATAGTTCAATAAAGTATTTACAAGTTAACCCGGCAGGGTTTTGAAAGAAAGTTCACCCGTTTCTTTGTTATGAGAACTGAGAGATCATGGACCAGATATGATCCAAAAACTTTTACTTGTAAATAGCTAAACACCTCTTTAGGTGCTCCTTCTTGGTTTTACATGCACTTTTACAAGAATAAGGTCTCATCATTGCACAACTACAGATTAGAAGAAAAACCTGTTAGGTGTGGCCGAAGATGAGGTCTAATGGGGAGACTAGTTATGTCTTGCAGCCCACCCAAGACCAACGTTGGAGGTTTTGAGCGGTTCCTCGACACAGTACAAGGACATTAGAAGATACCCCGGCTAGGAAAGTATCTGCCAATTACCTCAAATGATGACAGTTTTTGTTTGTACCTAATAAAAATGTTATTATGCTTGTGATATTATGCTTAATGTACAGTACAAATTGTTTTATATTGAAAAATTACTGAATAGCATTTGTAGACGTAGAGAATGATAGATATTGGTAGCAGGTACCACTTGACATGTAAAAAGGATGTTATGTAGGAACTGAAAGCACTTTTTGTAAAATATAAGAATAGTAATGTCTATTAGTAGATAGGGGTAAGGTTTCTCTTTGTGGAGAGTGACATACCAGCTCTGGCTTGACAAAGTAAGGAGGCTTATTCGCTGTGCAATGCTCCTCTGGGAAATTTAATATGCAAATTGCCTCTTAAGAGAAAAAGAGGACTTAAACTCTATAGCGCCACCTATTAGAAGTAGCGATCCTACAAGTCACAATCAACTCTTTAACGAGTCTTGTAATGTGACTTAGGATAAAAGCCAAATCAGTATCTCAATTTGCAGACACATTGTTTCGGGCTATTGGCCCTCGTCAGTGCAAAGTATGAGATCTCATACTAGTAGATAGGAAGACATTATTGCAGGGACAAGATGTCCAGATCAGGTGGTGAACCTCTTAGCAATGGTTGCTACCCAAAGAGTCTAAAGAAAGGAACAAGCTTTGGTGTTTTTCCACAGGGATAGTGTGCCCTGTCCTGGTAGCGAACTTCAAAGTTTTAACGGTTGCTACCAGAAGCACTTTTAGAATAGATAATGTAAGATGTTATTGTGTAACGTTAAAAGAAAAAGTGCCTCCCATAAAGGGAAGTTTGTGTTTTCATATTGTTGTACCTGTTGAGATCTCAGCAAAAATTTTATATGTTCCTGTAACATCATTTACTCTGTTTCAGCCTGCGGACGTGCTGCGTTTAACAGGGGGGGGTATGTGGCACCCTTGGGGGTCCAGTCGCCACAGAGGTACCGCATCTCAACCAGAGGTGTGGTATCCCACCTTTCAGGTAAAATGGAGACACTAGACCGACTAGACACAACACTACATCCATCTCACACACTAGCAGCAGTTCCTCTATAGTCATGCTGTCTAGGAAAGAGTGTTAGAAGGTGGGTGGAGCTGGAAGGTTACAGCGGGAGAATAGAGGGAAGTAGGAGTGAGTCTTCCCTGAGGGAAAGAAGGGGAAAGACATGCATAGGCAACCTTCCCATCGGGGAAGGAGGGAAGAGATAGAACCGTGCAGCAGGCTCCTAGTCTGGAGGAGCTGCTGAACAGAGAGGAAGACAGAAGGAAGCTCTCTGAAGAGGAAAGGGATTTCTCAGTGGCACGGCTGAGCAGAGGCTACCCGTGGGGCTCGTTCCAGGCTGACGAACGTCAGCTGGGAGAATCTAGGTCGCAGAAGGGTCTCGGCCCCTAGACCAGTGGAGCATACAACAGGACTCAGCTAGCAAGCCGACAGCTGTGAAAACTTTAGGGGTCACAGCCAACAACCACAATTATCTTCTCCAGACAGGCAGCTATATAGAATCAAGGAAACGCTTTGGGCACCTTATCCGACAGGACTTGCAGCCGCTGATCTGGGACACTGATGGTGTGGTGCTGGGAAGGAAGAGGAGTAGAAATCAGCACAATGAGACAGCCAGGGAAGGCATATACTGAGAGGGAGTTCGGGAAAGGTGATCTCTATCTGCCTGGAAGTTGGCTGGATTCCTTACCTGGAGGACGTGGCACCGAGCGGGCATCTGTGTGCACCAGAACTGTTAGTAAAGCTTTGGAAACTGCATCTGACTGTGTCTTCTCAAGTTCTTCCTGCAACACTCATTCAGCACTGCTACATCTACCAGCATCATTATCCTCTACAACATACATCTGCCCTGGGACAGCAAACTCTGCCTGTGGAGAGCTATTCCAACTCTGCTGCATCACACCACCAGTCCCAGAGGATCTGTACTGCAGCGCTGGTCACCTCTGACCAGAAACCACAGGTGGCATCATGAACACTTTAATACAAACTCTATCATCCCCTGTAAATATTCCCCTTTTATTGGACGCCCAGGGCCACGGACCGGCTCACTGCTGCTGTGACACATCCCTTTAAGACACCGGCCCAGTACCGAGTACCCCACTGCCCTGGCGGGCGATCCAGAAAAAGACGGCAATTCTGCTAATGTTTTCTGTTTTGTGACTGTACAGCTCCCTTCACACGACCTATCATGTTTTTCACAGATGCCACGTGTGCCCTATTTGACCTACGGTGCTGCACTCATGTCCGTGTTTTCCCAGCAGCACAGATGACAACGGCCAATACAAGTCTATGGGTCCGTGTAAACATGCCATCTGTGTTTAACATGGAAAGTATATGAGAAGCTATGTATTTCCATTATCCATACCGGAAAAAAAACAGATCGCACATGGACGCCACACTGAAAACACTAGTGACACCGATATCAGTGTAACTTGCATGTGTTTTATATGGACATGAGGGCCCCACTTTGAATTTTTCCTATGATCCCAATTTGTCTAAAACTGGCACTGCATGTAATCTGACACTGACTTGATAATGTTGTGTTCAGGGCTCTTTGGGGCCCTATCTTCTCTTCCAGGAATTTTTGTTCTTTATGCTAGATGCTTTGTTTGTTTTTTTTTTTTTTTTCCTGCTGCAGAATATATTTGGAGCCAATCAGATGCCTCACTAATGGTGTTCCATGTTGGACAAGTATTTGACTTTTTTTCTGAGCACTGAGGATGGTCACACCATTAATCCTGACCAATACCCCAACTCTATCTGCTGAAATGCATCTCCAAACTTGCATGGATTCTCCACCATGCTTTACTGCTGCCTGCAGACACTCAACATTGTATTGCTCTCCAGGCCACTTGAACTCTTCAGATTCGAAAAATGACGCGTGATCCATTATTTACTACAGATGTTCCTCACACCACCACTCTCAAATGGAGGCTAGAATGGAAGTCTATCCTCGTCAACAATGAGTTAGGACGTAATGTTAGCTCTTGAGTGGTCTGCAAATGCACCAATTGAAATGGTTTCTGATGAGTTGGACCACAGAGGTGATAGCATGCAGACGTGTAAGTGCGTGCAATTCTTAAGGTGGCACACGTACTTGATACTGAATAAATGGAAATGTTTTGCAAATTTTGTTTCTAATTTTTCATTTTTTGTATATCATTAACAAGGCTATTGGTCATGTGATTTCCATAATTCCATGACTTTTCCATATTGGTGCTGCAATTTCAATGATGAGGAATATTTATAACACACAGACATTAAAGAGGATATCCGGCACTTTAGGAAAAAAGGCATGTAGTTGTGAACATGGGCAACTAGTAATACCTGCCTGTTGTACCTGCTCCTTCCAGAGATTCAGCTACTCCCTGTCAATAGAGCAGCAGTTATTCTTCCTGTTGGCAGAGAGTAACTACTGGTGTCATGCTGATTGACAGCCGACTCCCGCTGCCTAAGTGAGGGAAGCTGGCTGTCAATCAGCATGAGACTAATAAATTCACCCTGTCAACAGGAAGAGAAACCGCTGCTCTGTTGATAGGGAGTAGCTGGATCTCTGGCAGAAGCGGTCAATGACCGGTACCATGTTCAACAGTCACGTAGTTGTCTCTGTTAGCAAGTATGTGACTTTTTTTTTTAGGAGAGAAAAAATCCAGACTCATGGAACATATTCACAGGGTGTACGCCACCTATTAAGTATTAGAAAGAGGGAAGGGAAAGGGAAAAGTGAATAAAAAATATACTTTATTTCATATATATAAAATGTCAAATTTAAATGAAATACTCATACATCATTAGATGTATATTGGATCGTAGTGTGTGAATTATTATATTATAAGTAGAGATAAGCGAATTTGTTTGGATTTTGTCCCCTAATCTGATTTTGACATATTCGGGCCATATTTGAACACTATTCATGCCGAATGTATGTCTTATGATCGGTTCCGAACATATTTGGTAATTTCTACTCCCATTGACTCTAATGACGTTCTGTTGGGTTCAACGTATATTGCAAAAGCAATATTTGATTCCGATCATATTCGGGACCGAATCCGAACAAATTCGCTCATCTCTAATTATAAGCACCACTATGATCCTCTAGTTTCCCAATGGTAGATCTCATAAAAATATTATAAATGATATCACAGCTTGTGACCCTAAAATAGTGTGCTGGATTTCAATTGAATATGAGCAATAGGGTTAAATTGCTGTCATTATTGTTTTCCCATTATAATATATATGGGCCAGTGGAATGCAGCAACAGTATAAAACAAATTGTAGCACATGTAGTTCACAATTGTGAGTAAAGGCTGTTGATTAAATTGCATATAAATGCCGGTGATCTCCAATTCACTCATCAGTGTACACTTAGGAGATCATTGGCATTGCAGCCCAACTATACTAATGTAACAGAGCTACAAAAATGAGGACAAACGTGCCGTTTGCAAGAGCACTATCAGTAATTATGAATGCCGATGGTCCCAGATCAGTTGTTATGAATATATTGCGGAGATTGTCGGCACTGTGCCTCGAAGCACTATTCGATCCGCTCCAGTGTGTTCCAATTGACATAGTTCTCCGAGGCACAATGCCGACGATCTCCGCGATATATACATAACAGCTGATCGGGGACCAAAGATATTTCAAGTAAGTTTCTCAAGTTCACTGTTTCTAGGAATCTTGACAGGACCCTAAAGTCGTACTCTAATTTTTTATTGCAATGTTTATAATTTGATGTTAAGTAAATTTACATAATAAATTTTCTTTAATTAAACTTTTATAAGACAAATGCAAAGAAGAAGGTTAGAAGCATCTATAGATCACACTATTCTTCTTATAGAAGAGGAAATTATCCTTGAGGTCAGTATTCCTTACTATTCCAAAAATAGGGCTGATATGGACTATTAATACTATTCTTACATACCTACTATGATAAAATTCCTGAACTAATACAGTATGGCTTAACATGCTCAATAATGTCTTAGAAGATCTCATATTTCATAAGTCTGGGATTTTTAAGAATGTTTAGGTGATTTTTTTTTACTTTTAGCAATGTTGGATGTTTTGTGATTTTAATTTATTTGGATTTTTTTAAATTTCATAACATAGTTAAAATAAGATTAAATGTATAAATATTTTAGCTTACAAAGCATATAGATTCTATACCCATGCTAACCACCCAAAAGCACAAAAGAGAGAGAAGGAAAGCAAGAAAAAAAGAAACTTGATTTTCTACCCAGATTACAACTATGATGGTGCATCCTAATAATGGATGTTGCAGAAGCTCAGCAAATAACCGCGCTGTTACTAGAAAAATAACCTCTATACAAAGGCTAACACTGACGTGACTGTCATACATTGACTAAATAGTGGTAGGTACCAGTCCTGCAGAACATGTAAGAGATTATAGTATAGCTACAGATAGTGGCTTACAGAGGACATTCTTTCTGATGGCATTGTTCACTCTTCCTGTCTTTTCCAACTGGCCCAGATCAATATGACAACTTCTCCCGGCTAGGACTTGTCTGCAGAGATGACAGTGAAGACACAAATGACTTCTTACATTTCCAGCATCTATCCCCAACCTTCACAAACTTGTTTTCTTGCTGATAATGCTGAACCACTGCTGCTGTATGTGTCCCTATTCCTGCAACTACTGAGTGGTGCTGTGTGTCCTCTAGATGGTAAAACAAACCTCTAGGACATATTAATGCCCTGTATAAGTGCCCTAGAAAACCTTGCCCACATTTTGCCCCCTAGAAAGTAATAATGCCCTGTGTGTGCCCCTTTGATAGTGACAATAACCTGAGTTACTCTATAACAATAAATGCTCACTTAACATCTAACAATGTACCGAGTCTCCCCCTGTACATCTCCCCTCTACACAGTATGATGCTTGCCTACACACAGTATAATATTGTATAGTAGCCCCCACGCAGTATACTGGCCCCTTAGTAGCTGCCAAACTGTATGGCCCCAACACTGTAAATTGGCCCCCACACTGTGTAAAGGCCCCACATTAGCTCCCACACTGCACGATGGCCCTTGCAGTAGTCCTCAAACTGTATAATGGCTTCCACAGTAGTCCCCATAGTGTATGATGGCTCATTCAGTCCCCCCGCACTGTTTCATGACCCCCTATGCAGGGCTGCCAGTAGGACAACATTTTCGGGGCTCCCTTAACCCCTTCACCCCCAAGGGTGGTTTGCACGTTAATGACCGGGCCAATTTTTACAATTCTGACCACTGTCTGTTTATGAGGTTATAACTCTGGAACGCTTCAACGGATCTTCGCGATTCTGAGATTGTTTTCTCGTGACATATTGTACTTCATGATAGTGGTAAAATTTCTTCGATATAACTTGCGTTTATTTATGAAAAAAACGCAAATATGGCAAAAATTTGGAAAATTTTGCAATTTTCAAACTTTGAATTTTTATTCCCTTAAAACAGAGAAATATGTCACACAAAATAGTTAAGAAATAACATTTCCCACATGTCTACTTTACATCAGCACAATTTGGAAATAAAATTTTTTTTTGTTAGGAAATTATAAGGGTTAAAAGTTGCCATTTTTTTAGGGACCACCTCATATTTGAAGTCACTTTGAGGGGTCTATATAGCAGAAAATACCCAAAAGTGACACCATTCTAAAAACTACACCCCTCAAGGTACTCAAAACCACATTCAAGAAGTTTATTAACCCTTCAGGTGCTTCACAGGAGCTGAAGCAACGTGGAAGGAAAAAATGAACATTTTACTTTTTAGTCACAAAAATGATCTTTTACAAACATTTTTTTTATTTTCACAAGGGAAAAAGGAGAAAAAGGACCGATAAAGTTGTTGTTCAATTTCTCCTGAGTACGCCGATACCCCATATGTGAGGGAAAACCACTGTTGGGCACACGGCAGGGCTCGGAATGGAAGGAGCGCCGTTTGACTTTTCCAAACCAAAATTGGCTGGAATTGCGAATGGACGCCATGTCGCGTTTGGAGGGCCCCTGATGTGCCTAAACAGTGGAAACCCCCCACATGTGACCCCATTTTGGAAACTAGACCCCCTAAGGAACTTATCTAGATGTGTGGTGAGTAGTTTGAACCCTCAAGTGCTTCACGCAAGTTTGTAATGTAGAGCCGTGAAGAAAAAAAAAATCATATTTTTTCCACAAGCATGATGTTTTAGTCCCCAAATTTTTATTTTCCCAAGGGTAAGAGGAGAAATTGAACCACAAAAGTTGTTGTCCAACTTGTCCTGAGTACGCTGATACCCCATATGTGGGGGGGAACCACTGTTTGGGCGCACGGCAGGGCTTGAAAGGGAAGGAGCGCCGTTTGACTTTTCCAAACCAAAATTGGCTGGAATTGCGAACGGACGCCATGTCGCGTTTGGAGGGCCCCTGATGTGCCTAAAAAGTGGAAACCCCCCACATGTGACCCCATTTTGGAAACTAGACCCCCTAAGGAACTTATCTAGATGTGTGGTGAGTAGTTTGAACCCTCAAGTGCTTCACGCAAGTTTGTAATGTAGAGCCGTGAAGAAAAAAAATCATATTTTTTCCACAAGCATGATGTTTTAGTCCCCAATTTTTTATTTTCCCAAGGGTAAGAGGAGAAATTGGACCACAAAAGTTGTTGTCCAACATGTCCTGAGTACGCTGATACCCCATATGTGGGGGGGGAACCACTGTTTGGGCGCACGGCAGGGCTTGAAAGGGAAGGAGCGCCGTTTGACTTTTCCAAACCAAAATTGGCTGGAATTGCGAACGGACGCCATGTCGCGTTTGGAGGGCCCCTGATGTGCCTAAACAGTGGAAACCCCCCACATGTGACCCCATTTTGGAAACTAGACCCCCTAAGGAACTTATCTAGATGTGTGGTGAGCACTTTGAACCCTCAAGTGCTTCACGCAAGTTTGTAATGTAGAGCCGTGAAGAAAAAAAATCATATTTTTTCCACAAGCATGATGTTTTAGTCCCCAAATTTTTATTTTCCCAAGGGTAAGAGGAGAAATTGGACCACAAAAGTTGTTGTCCAACATGTCTTGAGTACGCTGATACCCCATATGTGGGGGGGAACCACTGTTTGGGCGCACGGCAGGGCTCGAAAGGGAAGGAGCGCCGTTCGACTTTTCCAAACCAAAATTGGCTGGAATTGCGAACTGACGCCATGTCGCGTTTGGAGGGCCCCTGATGTGCCTAAACAGTGGAAACCCCCCACATGTGACCCCATTTTGGAAACTAGACCCCCTAAGGAACTTATCTAGATGTGTGGTGAGCACTTTGAACCCTCAAGTGCTTCACGCAAGTTTGTAATGTAGAGCCGTGAAAAAAAAAATCATATTTTTTCCACAAGCATGATGTTTTAGTCCCCAAATTTTTATTTTCCCAAGGGTAAGAGGAGAAATTGGACCACAAAAGTTGTTGTCCAACATGTCCTGAGTACGCTGATACCCCATATGTGGGGGGAACCACTGTTTGGGCGCACGGCAGGGCTCGAAAGGGAAGGAGCACCATTTGACTTTTCCAAACCAAAATTGGCTGGAATTGCGAACGGACGCCATGTCGCGTTTGGAGGGCCCCTGATGTGCCTAAACAGTGGAAACCCCCCACATGTGACCCCATTTTGGAAACTAGACCCCCTAAGGAACTTATCTAGATGTGTGGTGAGCACTTTGAACCCTCAAGTGCTTCACGCAAGTTTGTAATGTAGAGCCGTGAAGAAAAAAAATCATATTTTTTCCACAAGCATGATGTTTTAGTCCCCAAATTTTTATTTTACCAAGGGTAAGAGGAGAAATTGGACTACAAAAGTTGTTGTCCAACATGTCCTGAGTACGCTGATACCCCATATGTGGGGGGGAACCACTGTTTGGGCGCACGGCAGGGCTTGAAAGGGAAGGAGCGCCGTTTGACTTTTCCAAACCAAAATTGGCTGGAATTGCGAACGGACGCCATGTCGCATTTGGAGGGCCCCTGATGTGCCTAAACAGTGGAAACCCCCACATGTGACCCCATTTTGGAAACTAGACCCCCTAAGGAACTTATCTAGGTGTGAGGTGAGCACTTTGAACCCCCAAGTGTTTCACTAACGTTTATAATGCCCTGGCGTGAAAAAAAAAAAAAATTTTTTTTTTCCACAAAAGTGATGTTTTAGTCCCCAATTTTTTATTTTCCCAAGGGTAAGAGGAGAAATTGGACCCCAAAAGTGGTTGTCCAATTTGTCCTGAGTACGCTGATACTCCATATGTTGGGGGGATCCACTGTTTGGGCGCACGGCAGGACTCGGAAGGGAAGCAGTGACGTTTTGGAATGCAGACTTTGATGGAATGGTCTGCGGGCGTCATGTTCCGTTAGCAGAGCCCCTGATGTGCCTAAACAGTGGAAACCCCCCACATGTGACCCCATTTTGGAAACTAGACCCCCTAAGGAACTTATCTAGGTGTGTGGTGAGCACTTTGAACCCCCAAGTGTTTCACTAACGTTTATAATGCCCTGGCGTGAAAAAAAAATCCTACTTTTTACCTCACAAAAATGATGTTTTAGTCCCCAATTTTTTATTTTCCCAAGGTTAAGAGGAGAAATTGGACACCAAAATTGGATGTCCAATTTGTCCTGAGTATGCTGATACCCCATATGTTGGGGAGATCCACTGTTTGGGCGCACGGCAGGGCTCGGAAGGGAAGCAGTGATGTTTTGGAATGCAGACTTTGATGGAATGGTCTACGGGCGTCATGTTCCGGGAAATGCTGACCTGGTATGATATGAGCACCTTCAGTTCCGGAAGTACTGGGGCCCGCTCTTTCCTGAGCGCCAAACATCAGGGCCTTAACCACTACCTCCTGAAACTGAAGGTACGTCGTATCGCTGTTGCGTGCACATCGTGACAGCAGAAAGCGTTGAGCATTGCCATTTGGACAATGTGCACGGACAGCTTCTTGTACCACACCTTGGCCTTTCTCAAAGCACTGTACGGTTGGAGGAGTTGATCAGAGAGATCAACACCCCCCATGTATTTATTGTACCCCAGTACACAGTCCGGTTTGCGGACCTGTGTAGAGGTACCCCGTACAGTGCTGAGGGCGCTGCCATCACCATGTATGGTGGTCAAGAGAAGGACATCCCTCTTGTCCTTGTACTTGACCACCAACAGGTGGTCGCTACATTGGGCTCTGCTCTCACCCTTTCTGAGCATCAGCCCAAGTAGCGTCTTTGGGAGGCCTCTCTGATTTTTGCGGACGGTACCGCAGGCTGCGGTACCTCGCGCAGAGAGGGATTTGTAGAGTGGGATGCTGGAATAAAAGTTATCAGTGTAAAGGTGATAACCTTTATCCATCAGTGGGTGCACCAAATCCCACACAATTTTCCCACTCACTCCCAGGACGGGGGACACTCAGGGGGTACAATCCTGGTGTCCTTTCCTTCGTAAACTCTAAAGCTGTGGGTGTACCCTGAGGTACTCTCACACAGCTTGTAGAGTTTGATTCCATACCTTGCCCTCTTGCTGGGCAGGTACTGGCGGAATGCGAGCCGTCCCTTAAAATGAACCAAGGACTCATCCACGCAGATGTCCCTTTGGGGCACGTACACTTCAGCAAACTTTTTGTTGAAGTGTTCGATGACCGGCCGAACTTTGAACAGGTGGTCAAAGTTGGGGTCATCTCGTGGGGGACACTGTGCATTATCATTATAATGCAGGAATTTGTGGATGGCCTCAAAACGCGTCCGAGCCATGACCATTCGGAACAGTGGAGTGTTGTATAAAATATCAACACTCCAATATTGCCGAATTTCTGGCTTCTTCAGGATCCCCATATGGAGGACCAGGCCCCAAAACTGCATCATTTCAACTGCGTCTACAGGAGACCAGTTGGAAAATGATGAACGGGGGTTTTGCGCCAAAAATTGCCGAGCGTACAAATTTGTTTGCTCCACCATGAGGTTAATTAAATCCTCAGAGAAAAAGACTTTGAAAAAGTCTATTTCTGTGAAGCCGGTGGAGTCAAACCTGATTCCTGATTCTGCCACAAAATCAGGAATCAGTGGCTCGTAATTTTCGGGGGCCGGGGTCCATACGGGGTCCGAAGAGGGTGCGCTGGTTCATTTTCAGGGGCGGGCGCTGCCTCATGTTCTGTCCTGGGGCGTCTGCGTGGCGGTTCCGCAGGACCCGAGGAGGAAGATGAGGAGGAGGAGGAAGAATCATCATCTGAAAAATAAAGAAATGTGGGATCCTCTCCCTCGCTATCAGTGTCGGAGGCAAGGAAAGCGTATGCCTCCTCCACTGAATAGCGCTGTTGGGATGAGCGTGACGAGCGTGACATTTTTTTTGTGAATGTGGTACTTTGTGTGAACTTTATTTATAACTGTGTGTGTGTGTGTGTGGGGGGGGGGATAGTGATTGGTGTAAACTAAGCTGAAAAGAAAAGCTAAAAGAAAAGAAAGCGAATAGGGAAAAAAAGGGCCTGTGAAAAAAAGTCTAAACCAGCAGGCACGAGCTCTGATAAGTGACCGGTGTCACTTATCAAAGTTCCGTGGCTGCTGGATGTGCGCACGGGAGTGGCGGAAAGGGGGGTGAAAAAAAAAAACTGGCAGGCACGAGCTCTGATAAGTGACCGCTGTCACTTATCAAAGTTCCGCGGCTGCTGGATGTGCGCACGGGAATGGCGGAAAGGGGGGTGAAAAAAAAAAATGGCAGGCACGAGCTCTGATAAGTGACCGCTGTCACTTATCAAAGTTCCGCGGCTGCTGGATGTGCGCACGGGAATGGCGGAAAGGGGGGTGAAAAAAAAAAACTGTCAGGCACGAGCTCTGATAAGTGACCGCTATCACTTATCAAAGTTCCGCGGCTGCTGGATGTGCGCACGGGAGTGGCGGAAAAGTTGGTGAAAAAAAAAAAAAAAAAACAGCAGGAACGAGCTCTGATAAGTGACTGGTGTCACTTATCAAAGTTCCGCGGCTGCTGGATGTGCGCACGGGAGTGGCGGAAAAGTTGGTGAAAAAAACAAAAAAAACAGCAGGAACGAGCTCTGATAAGTGACTGGTGTCACTTATCAAAGTTCCGTGGCTGCTGGATGTGCGCACGGGAGTGGCGGAAAAGTTGGTGAAAAAAAACAAAAAAAAAAAACCAGCAGGAACGAGCTCTGATAAGTGACTGGTGTCACTTATCAAAGTTCCGCGGCTGCTGGATGTGCGCACGGGAGTGGCGGAAAAGTTGGTGAAAAAAAACAAAAAACGGCAGGAACGAGCTCTGATAAGTGACTGGTGTCACTTATCAAAGTTCCGCGGCTGCTGGATGTGCGCACGGGAGTGGCGGAAAGGGGGGGTGAAAAAAAAAACGGCAGGCACGAGCTCTGATAAGTGACCGCTGTCACTTATCAAAGTTTTCGGCTGCTGGATGTGCGCACGGAGGGGGGTGCGAAAGTGTTGATCGGTGAACTGCGTCACCAATCAACGCTCGGCGGCGCAAAGGGGGGTAAAAAGAGGGGGAAAGGGAAGGGGGAATGGGGGATTGGGGTGGATCGGGCAGGGATCGGGCTCAAAAACTCACGTTTGTAGTCTTCTTTCTTTTCTATTCTTCTCTCTTCTTTCTTCTCTCTTCTTTCTTCAGCAGGAGTTGTGGTGTCACAGGCTACTGTGGCACCACAAGGCCCAGCACAGGAGGAGATCTGGCAGTGTGACCGCACAGCAGGAATCCTCAGCAAGTGTGAGGACCCCTGCAGTGCGGTCAGACAGGTCAGATCTAGTTTGAAGACAGGTCACAGAGCGGTCACATCGCTGCTGTGACCTGTCATTGGTGGGATCGATGATCACATCAATCTCACCAATCAAAGGAGACCCCTGCATTGCCGGTTGCTAGGCACCGGCCTAGTAATCGGAGCTCACGGCTCCGATTCCTAGGCAGGTCACCGGCAGGTCAACAAGCAGGGCACAGAGCTGTCACACCGCTGCTGTGCCCTGTGATTGGCGCGATCGTCGATGACATTGATCGCGCCAATCAGCTCCTTCATGCCCTACAGGCCCTGGCCTAGGATCGGTGCTATTACTGCACCGATCCAGGCAGGTACAGGCAGGGCACAGCGCGGATATACCGCGGCTGTGCCCTGCGATTGGCGCGATCGATGTGATCGGCGATCGCGCCAATCCGGGGGGGGGGTCTGGACCTTCCTAGGCCCAGGCCTAGGATCGAGTACATCGGTACTCGATCCTAGCCTGCGATCTCACTGTTTCAGCCGCTCTGATTGGCTGAAACAGTGAGAAAGGCTGTGATTGGCTGTTCAGAATTGAACAGCCAATCACAGCGATCGGGAGGCCTGAGGGGGGAGGACGCAGCCCGGGATGCCGACGCCAACTTCCAAGAGGTAAGCTGGCGTCGGAATTTTAATGCGATCACCGCTACTTAAGTCGCGATGTCTCATTAAAGGGCATGACGTACTATCCCGTCCATGGTCAGATTGGCACGGGTTTCATGGACGGGATAGTACGTCTGATGTCAGAGAGGGGTTAAGACTGCACCCCAGCTCCGCCTCCATCCCATGAACCTTCCACAGTTCCATCGCCCTTTCTTAGAAAAACTCCACTTCTGCACCACGTCCTCTCCAATCACACATTAACAGTTCCCATCACCAGATCCCATACATAGCCAGCAGCTTTTGTATACTCTTTTTGCCGGGCTCTACTCTACTGTAATTTATTAAACAATTGTTAAAATATCCAATACAATTTAGGTATATTTTTGTTTATTTTTAAAATAACCAATAATATCACATACAAGGGCCAATTCCACCACACCATCACCAGACCACATGTTACTACCAAAGTGACCGAATAATAACACATACAAGGAACAAATACAGCCACACCATGACCAGACCACATATTACCACCAAATAGTGACCGAATACTACATTACTGATCATCAATAAAAAAAACACAATACTAATATCACCATAAGTGCCATTATACACAGAAAATATGTACTTAGTATACAGTGTCCGTGTACAGGTAATACAGTGACCACCGGTGACATTATACACAGGAGCTCTGTATTTAGTGTCAGTGTACAGGTAATACAGAGATCACTGGTGACATTGTACACAGGAACTCTGTATATAGTGTATAGTGTACAGGTAATACAGTGATCACCAGTGACATTATACACAGGAGCTTTGTATATAGTGTATAGTGTACAGGTAATACTGTGCAGTGCTCACCAGTGACATTATACACAGGAGCTCTGTATATAGTGTCAGTGTACTAGTAATACAGGGATCACCGGTGGAGAGTGTACAGAAAATACAGTGATCACCAGTGACATTATACACAGGAGTTCTGTATATAGTAAATAGTGTACAGGTAATACAGTGATCACTGGTGACATTGTATACAGGAACTCTGTATATAATATACAGTGTATACTGTGTGTGTGTGTACATGTAATACACTGACTCACCAGTGACGTCTCGAGATTAAGTCTTCCATCTTTTTTTTTTTCTATCTGCAGAGGTATTTGCATATTTAAATTCTCAGTGGAGCAATGCATGACCTATACCAGTGATGGCGAACTTTTTAGAGACTAAGTAACTGGAACCCAAAACCAACTTATAGTTTAGAAAAAACAACTCATACATTAACATATTTTGTCTTGAAAGAAAAACAAAATAACGGAGCTTTCAGTGATACAAAATTTTTTTAGTGAAACGTCAAAGTTTGGATTAGGCATGCTTCCCTGAAAGGCACAGAGTCATAGGTACTCTTTGGAAAGCACTGTATTATGGGTGCTCTTCAGGAAGCACTGTATTATTAGCATTTTCCTGGAGGCACTGTAAACTGACTCCTTGGCTCCAGCATAAGTTACTCTGGTTGTCTCGGACTAGATGGGGAGCAATAATGTATCATTCTCTGGCCTCTTAACTACTGAGGCCTATTACAGGGCACCGGGAGAAGCACATCTGATAATGTTTTGTTCCAATCACCTGAGATCTTAGTGGTCAAGTGACCAAAGAATGGACATACTTGCTTTCTGTCCTGCTAGAGACCATTAAAGCAGCTTGTGCTAGACCAGATGTATGCCAATGGTCATTTGGAAATTTATAACTTTATGAACTTGAACCACCAGCAGTACAGAAATACACAGAACTACATCACTAGAACCCCCGTCAGTACAGAAACATTACCAGAATGATCATCAGTACAGAAACACATCACCAGAAGTATAGAAATACATGATCAGAACTACCAGCAGAACAGAAATGCATTACCAGAATCAATAACAGTACAGAAACACAGCATCACAACTTCAGTACAGAAATACATCACCAGAACCACCAGCAGTTCGTGAATATATTACCTGAACCACCATCAGTACATAAATACATCATCAGGACCACCAACAGTACATGGTACATCTATTGTAATGTCAGGTCAGCGCCATACACATCTGTATCACATGAATCTACAACTCCCAGTATGTGTCATGTTTCTGGATTCAAACCTTTGATTTTGTGTTATGTGGACAACGTCTATTTCCACTGAGGCACAACAGATGCACCTTTTCTTTGAGTGTTTTAGTTCTGTTATCTTTGTTTCTGTCGGTTTTGGGTAACAGGTGTTTTTTTTGTTTACCGTATATACTCATGTATAAGCCGACCCGTGTATAAGCCGACCCCCCTAATTTTGCCACAAAAAACTGGGAAAACTTATTGACTTGCGTATAAGCCTAGGGTGAAAAATGATTATGCCCCCATATGATGCTCCACAGATTATGCCCCCATATGCTGCACAGATTATGCCCAATATGCTCCACAGATTACGTCCCATATGCTCCAGATTATGCCCCCATATGCTCCAGATTATGCCCCATATGTTCCACAGATTATGCCCCCGTATGATCCACAAATTATGCCCCCATATGCTCCAGATTATGCCCCCATATGTTCCACAGATTATGCCCCCATATGCTCCATATTATGCCCCCATATGTTCCACAGTTTATGCCCCCATATGCTCCATATTATGCCCCCATATGCTCCAGATTATGCCCCATATGCTCCACAGTTTATGCCCCCATATGCTCCATATTATGCCCCCATATGCTCCAGATTATGCCCCATATGTTCCACAGTTTATGCCCCCATATGCTCCATATTATGCCCCCATATGCTCCAGATTATGCCCCATATGTTCCACAGCTTATGCCCCTATATGCTCCATATTATGCCCCCATATGCTCCAGATTATGCCCTCATATGTTCCACAGCTTATGCCCCCATATGCTCCATATTATGCCCCAATATTCCGCAGATTATGCCCCCATATGTTCCACAGCTTATGCCCCCATATGCTCCATATTATGCCCCCATATGTTCCAGATTATGCCCCATATGCTGCTGCAAAAAAAAAAAAAAAAAAAATGACATACTCACCTCTCGTCTCTTGGGGCCAGGTGCCGGTGTCCTGAGCAGGCGGTGACACCGGCGCGCTATGGGGGACCCCGGCACCTGAGATTTTTACCTGTCCTCTCTGCACCGCTGCACGCTGCGTCCTCGTCTGACTCCTCTGGCTGTGAATGATCTGGCAGGGGGCGCGACGCGCACTAACGACGTCATCGCACCTTCTGCCTGATCATTCACAGCCAGAGGAGTCAGACCGAGGAGCAGCACAGCGGTGGCACGGGGACAGGTAAATATCGCTATACTCACCCCTCCGCCAGCGCGGTCTCTGCAGCCTCTCCTCTTCTCCCGGCGCTCTCTGCAGCGCTTCAGTCCTACAGCGGTCACATGGTACCGCTCATTAAAGTCATGAATATGTGCATATTCATGACTTTAATGAGCGGTGCCATGTGACCTCTGCAGGAAGGAGCCGGAGATCGTGGGAGAAGCAGGGGGCTGCAGAGACCGTGCCGGCGGAGGGGTGAGTATGATCCAACACCCCCGCTCCCCCTCCCCCGCCGACCCCCGTATATGACCCGCGTATAAGCCGAGAGGAGGACTTTCAGCCCTAAAAAATGGGCTGAAAATCTCGGCTTATACACGAGTATATATGGTACTCTGTTTGTCTTTCTTATTACCTTTCAGGTGCAGGTTTAAATACCTTCCCCATTGGTGTTTACTGCTGGAGATAGACTTTGTTGGATTCATTCACTTTGCTGTACACTATGTTCCAAATTATTATGCAAAAATTGTTTAGGAGTGATAAGGTAGGAATTTTTTTGTTTGTCAGTTAAACTCATTGATGGTGATATGTGACAGGGCTCTTTATATCACTGTAAGCAATTGCAGACACCTGTGCTAATTAGTTTGGCAGGTGTGTCCAATGAAAGGCAAGACTACTTAAGAAGGCTGTCCCACATTATTAAGCAGCCTACATTTTCTGCCAAAATGGGAAAGAAAAAGGATGTGTCGGCTGCTGAGAAGCAACAAATTGTGGAGTGTTTAGGTCAAGGCATGACTACAATCAACATTGCCAAGACACTTCATCATGATCATCGCACAATCAAGAAGTATGCAGCTGATTCACAGTACACAAGTGTGCATGCTGATAAGGGAAAATTGAAGACTCTTTCCTACAGGCAATTACGTCAGGTTAAAAGAGCAGCGGCAAAAAAGCCTTGTCATAGCAGCAGACAAGTTTTTGAAGCTGCTGGTGCCTCAAACGTCCCCCGAACAACAAGATGCAGGGTCCTTCAGAGGTTTCCAGCTGTGCGTAAGCCATCCTGTCGACCTCCTCTATCCACTGCACACAAGCAGAAGAGGCTCCAGTGGGCCAAACAATACATGAAGACTGACTTCAAAACTGTTTTGTTCACCGATGAGTGCCGTGCAACGCTCGATGGTCCAGATGGATGGAGTGGAGGATGGCTGATTGATGGACACCCCATGCAAACACGTCTACGGCGCCAACAAGGAGGAGGTGGAGTAATGTTTTGGGCTGGAATCATGGGGAGAGAGATTGTCGGCCCCTTTAGGATCCCTGAAGGGGTAAAGATGAACTCCATAGTGTATGTTGAGTTTCTCAAACAGCACTTCCTGCCATGGTTCAAGAAGAAGAAACGTGCATTCCGCAGCAAGATCATTTTCATGCATGATAATGCACCGTCTCATGCTGCACATAACAGATCTGCATCTCTGGCTGCTGTGGGCATAAAAGGGGACAAACTTAAGGTGTGGCCCCCATGCTCCCCTGACCTCAACCTCATTGAGAACTTCTGGAGCATCATCAAAAGGAGTGTCTATGATGGCTGGAGGCAGTTCACATCTAAGCAACAGCCTTGGGAGTATATTCTGTCCTCATTCAAAACAATTGAAGCAGAAACCATCTAAAACCTGACAAATTCAATGGACGAGAGAGTTCAGAAGCTCCTTTCGAACAAGGGGTCCTATGTGCAAATGTAACATCACCTAGAATAAAGTTTTGAGTTGAAAACTGTTTGATTTCAGTTTGTAATAACCTGCTAATGCTTATAATTTCAAAAATGACCATTTTTTTTGTTCTTTATTAAAATGAAAAGGTTGAAAACTCTGCTGTGCATAATAATTTGGAACATGCATTTTGAGCGCAGTTTGAGTGTTTTATTTTTTAAAAAATATACTGTTATCATAGGCAGATTGTACAAAAACCTTTCAATTGTACTCTAATAGTTATTTGACTGGAAAATTACAATGACTGAAATTCATATAGGTAATTTGGGAAAATCTGAGAAAATATTATTTGCATAATAATTTGGAACACAGTGTAGTTTCTGTTGGTTGCAGTTGTTTTGTGTGTAATTCATTTATTTCTTAGGTAACTGCTATTCTAGCTTTCATAGGAGCTGCTAAGGACATTGAGGGTAAGCCGCCGTCGAGTGGCGACACGATTGCGATATCTTAGGGTGCCAACCTTCTCGGTCAAGGAGGGACAGACCATGGTCACTTTTAGACCTAATACTATTTAATAGACCTGACAGAATAACAAATCTGCAGGTCGTCGGGCAGCTAGGAAATAGCTACCACAATATTGTACAGTTGCACTTGTCGCTGGGGGCACTTGTCAGGGAGTCACAAAAACACTGAACTTTAGGAAGGCAAAGTTTGACCAGCCTAGAGATACCCTTAATTTGGTTGACTGTGACAATGTCCTCAGAAATAAGAATACAGATAATAAATGGGAAATGTTAAAGAACATCCTAAATAGGTACTGTAAGCGGTTTATACCTTGTGGGAATAAAAGGACAAGAAATAGGAAAAACCCAATGTGGCTAAACAAAGAGGTAAGAGGGGCAATTAACAGTAAAAAGAAAGCATTTAAGCTACTAAAGCAGGATGGCACCGTTGAAGCTCTAAAGAACTATAGGGAGAAAAATACTTTAGCTAAAAAACTAATTAAAGCTGCCAAAAAGGAAACAGAGAAGCACATTGCTAAGGAGAGTAAAACTAATCCCCAACTGTTCTTCAACTATATCAATAGTAAAAGAATCACAAATGAAAGTGTAGGCCCCTTAAAAAATTATGAGGAAAGAATGGTTGTACATGACGAGGAAAAAGCTAATATATTAAACACCTTCTTCTCCACGATATTCATGGTGGAAAATAAAATGCTAGGTGAAATGCCGAGAGACAAAGAAAACCCTATATTAAGGGTCACCAATCTAACCCAAGAAGAGGTGCGAAACCAGCTAAATAAGATTAAAATAGATAAATCTCCGGGTCCGGATGGCATACACCCACGAGTACTAGGAGAACTAAGTAATGTAATAGACAAACTATTATTTCTTACATTTAGGGACTCTATAACAAAGGGGTCTGTTCCACAGGACTGGCGCATACCAAATGTGGTACTAATATTCAAAAATGGCTCTAAAAGTGAACCTGGAAATTATAGGCCAGTAAGTCTAACCTCTATTGTTGGTAAATATTTGAAGGGTTCTGAAGGATGTTATTCTGGATTATCTCATTGAGAATAACTGTCTAACTCCATATTAGCATGAGTGTTGTGAACGTGTTGGAGATGACTTCGGAGCTTAGGCTCCCTCTGGTGGTTGCTGAGGGTATTGAACCTATGTTGAACAGCAAAAATCCACCACCTGCAACTGATTGGTTATCAGGTGGGATGGACTGGCCTGATATAAGTGAGCTGACCTCCCAGGGTCCTTGCCGGTGATCAATTGTTCTTCCTGGTCTAGGTTGGAATTCAGCTTGCTTTTCTGCTGTCTCCTGCTTGCATTCAGATAAGTCACTTTCAGTTTTTTTTACTGTGGTTTGATTTTCCTTGCTTTTTTCTGCATTGTTTTTTGTGTTCGGCCGGGTCCCCTTTGGGGGGCCTGGGCTGTCTCCGTTCTCTTTTTGTATTTGTTCATTTGCTCAGTTCTTGTGATATTTTACTGCTGGGTAGCTACGTGTCCACACCAGAGATCTGATATAGGTGGTCGAGACTGTGTGGTCTCAGTATTTTTGGATTCAGAAGTGTTGGAGTTTTTCCTAAGGTTTTTCTGGGTTGTAGACAGTATTCTCTCCTGTGCTGTCCTATCTAGACAGTTTTGGGCCCCAGCGTTTGCTCAATCTATTTTCTGTCTGTGTTTGTGTTTTCATCTTGTCTAACCGCCATTATATGTTTGGGGGCTTCCTATTCTTTTGGGGTCTACTCCGGGGCAGTTAGCTTTCCTCTTTCCATCTTCAGGGATAGCTATCTCTCCGGCTGTGACGAGGCATCTTGGGCACCGTAGGAACGTCCCACGGCTGCTTCTAGTTGTGCTGTTAGTTTAGGGGTCTGCAACCTATTCGTTTCCAACCTCTCTGGTGTTAGGCTGCCTATGCGGTTTTTTGCTCCTGCCTCCTCAGCTACCAAAACATAACACATGAGTTTATGAGGAATCGCTCCGTCAAACCAATCTAATCAGTTTTTAAGAAGAGGTAAGCTATAGACTGGACCAAGTTGAGTCATTGGACATGGTATATCTTGATTTTTCCAAAGCGTTTGATACCGTGCCACACAAGAGGTTAGTACACAAAATGAGAATGCTGGGTCTGGGGGAAAATGTGTGTAAATGGGTAAGGAACTGGCTTAGTGATAAAAAGCAGAGGGTGGTTATAAATGGTATATTCTCTAATTGGGTCGCTGTGACCAGTGGGGTATCACAGGGGTCGGTGTTGGGACCTCTTCTCTTCAACATATTTATTAACGATCTGGTAGAAGGTTTACACAGTAAAATATCGATATTTGCAGATGATGCAAAACTATGTAAAACAGTCAATACAAGAGAAGATAGTATTCTGCTACAGAAAGGTGGCAGATGCGGTTTAACAATGATAAATGTAAGGTTATACACATGGGAAGAAGGAATCAATATCACCATTATACACTGAATGGGAAACCACTGGGTAAATCTGACATTAAGAAGGACTTGTGGATCCTAGTTAATGATAAACTTACCTGGAGCAGCCAGTGCCAGGCAGAGGCTGCCAAGGCAAATAGGATCATAGGGTGCATTAAAAGAGGTCTGGATACACAAGATGAGAGCATTATACTGCCTCTGTACAAATCCCTGGTTAGACCGCACATGGAGTACTGTGAACAGTTTTGGGCACCGGTGCTCAGGAAGGATGAAATGGAACTAGAGCGAGTACAAAGGAGGGCAACAAAATTAATAAAAGGGATGGGGGAACTACAATACCCAGAGAGATTAGCAAAATTAGGATTATTTAGTCTAGAAAAAAGGCGACTGAGGGGCCATCTAATAACCATGTATAAGTATATAAGGGGACAATACAAATATCACTCCGAGGATCTGTTTATACCAAGGAAGGTGACGGTCACAAGGGGGCAGTCTCTGCGTCTGGAGGAGAGAAGGTTTTTCCACCAATATAGAAGAGGATTCTTTAGGCTAAGTGCACACGATCAGGAATAATTGCGTTTTTTTCGCGGTTTTTCCGCGGTTTTCCGCGGTAAAAACGCGATAAAAACGCAAGCATTAAGCATCCTATACATGTTAATTGATTCCGCATGTTTTGGCCACATGTTGCGTTTTTTTTCCGCGAAAAAAACGCTTTGCGGAAAAAATAGCAACATGTTCATTAATTTAGCGTAACCGCGGTGATTCCGCCGCCATAGGAATGCATTGAACCGCTTACTTTCCGCATGTGGCTATGCCCACTATGCGCAATGTAAGCGGTTCATGTGCGGATGGTACCCAGGGTCTGGAGCAGAGGAGACTCTCCTCCAGGCCCTGGGTACCATATCCCTGGTAAAACAATAATTAAAATAAAAAATAATGATATTCTCACCTTCCGGCGGCCCCCGCAGCCTTCCCGCCTTCAGCGACGCTCCCGGCAACTTCCGGTCCCAAGAGTGCTTTGCGAGAATCACCCAGATGGCATAGCGGTCTCGCGAGATGCTACGTCATCGGTGTGATTTGTTGCAAAGCACTCCTGGGACCGGAAGTTGCCGGGAGCGTCGCTGAAGGCGGGAAGGCTGCGGGGGCCGCCGGAAGGTGAGAATATCATTATTTATTATTTTTTTTATTATTTTTACATTAGATCTTTTTACTATTGATGCGGCATAGGCGGCATCAATAGTAAAAAGTTGGTCACACTTGTCAAACACTATGTTTGACTCGTGTGACCAACCTGTCAATCAGTTTTCCAAGCGATGCTACAGATCGCTAGGAAAACGCTAGCATTCTGCAAGCTAATTACGCTTGCAAAACGCTATTATTCTGGCGGGAATCAGCATAAAAAAACGTGCGTATTTCCTGCGGGAGAAGTGCGGGATTGCCGCGGAAATTTCCGCGGCAATTCCGCAACGTGTGAACTTAGCCTTACTGTTAGGGCAGTGAGAATCTGGAATTCCTTGCTTGAGGAGGTGGTGATGGCGAACTCAGTCGAGGGGTTCAAGAGAGGCCTTGATGTCTTCCTGGAGCATAACAATATTGTATCTTACAGTTATTAGGTTCTTTAGAAGGACGTAGATCTGAGGATTTATTCTGACTGAATACAGGCTGAACTGGATGGACAAATGTCTTTTTTCGGCCTTGCTATGCTACTATGTTGCTATGTCAGAGAAGGGCTTTTCCTAGTCTGAACAGAGACCTGTTAGGTTTGGTATTTTTCCCTCTGGTTTGTACTTTACTCATGTAAATGTGCTTTTGCAGTCATAACAGTATGTCTCATGAGCACATATCCTATAGGCAGCGCTATTACATGCAGTGTACAATATGCAGTCTGTCTGAAGATGGTCCTTAGGCCGGCGTCACACACAACGACAAAAAATCGGTCAGTTTTAGACGGTCGATTGTCGGATCAAAATGCAAACATCACACATCCTTCTGGCATCCGATTTTCCTTCAAAGATGCGATTTAGTCGCATGTGTGTGTACCTTGTAACATCCGATTTTCATCCGACTTGCGAGATTTTCTCGCAGGCTTGCAAAACTGACATATAATGGATCCAAATGAATAGTATTTCAATCACAAAAAAAAGAATAGATATATACACATAGAACACATATATATATATATATATATACATGTCATTGTGACATGTATATATACATATATTTATAGTTCCTAGACTTCTACATACTGTTATAGCCGCTAATTCAATTGCCGGCTTTTGTGAAATCACAGAAGCCGACATGAAATGATACATTGTTTCCACACAGTTAACCATGTCATTTCCTGTATTTTGATATTTGTTTAGAACTTACAATTACATGAGTGTATTTGTGCAAAATTTCAGACATGTAGGGGTTAATTAAAGGTGTAATTTCGTTGAAAAAAAATGCGTGGGCTCCCGCTGTATTTTCTCCACCAGACAGACAAAGCAAGCGAGTGGGGGCAGATAATAACAGCCTAGGGAGGGTACATTTTTTTGGTGCCCCCCCTGGCTACTAACATCTGCCCCCAGACACCCCAGAAAGGGCAAATCTATAATTAGATTCGCCCTTTCTGGCACTTTGCCCGTCTATTCCCATTGCCCTGTAGCGGTGGCGAATGGGTTAATAATCTCACCTTAATGTCACCTTAGAATTGAAAGGTGACCTTAAGGCAGGTTAATAATTGAGAGCTGTCAATTAGACAACTATCAATTATTAATCCTATTGTATGATCGAAAAATCAAACACACACAGTTTAATAAAAAAGAAGTTTAATGAAATAATCACACAGTTTTTGACAATATTTTATTTTCCTGCTAAAACCATTTCCTGTAATAAAAATAAAATAAAAAAGCAAAATGATTCTTACCAATCCGAAGTGCAGTCAGGTCCCACGGTGTAATCCATCAGAAAGGGTTAACAGGTCGCAGAGAGCTAATAATGCTGTCTCAGACCTGTATTCCCCTGAATGAATCAGTTACTCTCCCAGCGAAAGGAGAGGAATAGATTCATGAATGGAGCTTAATTGATTTATTACAACTTTCACTTGAGTGACCTGACCTAAGGTGAAAGTGGATACAATCAATTAAGCTTCATTCATGAATCACATCCTCTCCTGTCGGCAGGAGATAAGCTCATTCATTCAGGAGCTATCAGATGAGCACGCAGGATTACTTGCGCTGCTTATCTGATTGCTAGTTAACCCTTTGTGAAGGATTACATCGTGGGACGTGACAGATTGCCAGATAGGTAAGAATAATGTTGTTTTATTATTTTATATTTATTTTAGAAGAACAAGGGCTTCGAACGGATTAAGACTTAAATAAAAGATGGTCAAAAATATGTGTTTTTATTTCATTAAAATTATTTATTCTTAAAGTGTGTGTGTGTTTTTTTATTTACTTCAATAGGATTAATAATTGATAGTTGTCTAATTGACAGCTCTCAATTATTAACCTGCCTTAAGGTCACCTTTCAATACTAAGGTGACATTAAGGTGAGATTATTAACCCATTCGCCACCGCTACAGGGCAATGGGAATAGACGGGCAAAGTGCCAGAAAGGGCGAATCTAATTATAGATTTGCCCTTTCTGGGGTGTCTGGGGGCAGATGTTAGTAGCCAGGGGGGGCACAAAAAAAAGTACCCTCCCTAGGCTATTATTATCTGCCCCCACTCGCTTGCTTTGTCTGTCTGGTGGAGAAAATACAGCGGGAGCCCACGCATTTTTTTGTCAACGAATTTACACCTTTAATTAACCCCTACATGTCTGAAATTTAGCACAAATACACTCATGTAATTGTAAGTTCTAAACAAATATCAAAATACAGGAAATGACATGGTTAACTGTGTGGAAACAATGTATCATTTCATGTCGGCTTCTACTCGTACCAGCCTCCACGTCTGTATAATAAACTATCTGAGCTCTGTCAGGAATCAGTCTTCACTCCTCTCCCTCCAAGACTGAACTCTCCTCTCCTTCCGTCTGTCTCTGACTGAAACAAAAACCAAACTGAACTTCTCTGTCCAAAGACAGGAACTTGAATGACTCAAAACTCTCCCTCCCACTGCTACGTCACACTACTAAATAGTCTGAAATGCCTCTAGTGGCAGTGTTGAGAAGTGTGTGATGTGAATGAATATCAGGCTTTACAGTTACCTTCTTGTGCATTTTCCAGGAGACGTGTGCCTTGCGCAGCTGGGCCACACACATACTTTCACACTGCCTTCTCCTTTCCTTATATTGCCAAGTCTATATTCTGTAACCCTCACACTTTTCTTCCACCGATACTGACTCCTCACACACTACCCTTCTCCCTCATACTGCCTCCTCTCACATCCACCCTACTAACCATACTGTCTCCTCACATACTTGTATTTACCCCCACGCTCTCCATATTGTCTCCTCACACATTCTCCTGCTCTCCATACAGTGTCAGCACCATCCTTCCCCCTCTCCATACTGTGTCTGCATACATTTCCCCCTCCTACTTTGTCCGCAGACATTTCCCTGTACTGTGTCTGTATAAATTTTCCCCTCACTCCTCAAACTGTCAGCAACCATCCCCCCTTGTTCTTCATACTGTGTCAACAGCCACACCACTTCGCTCCCGATACTGTATATGCACCCATCCTCTCCAACACTCCTCATACTGTATCCTCAGATTTCTCGCTTCCAATACTGTGTCCACACCAATCCCCTTATTCCATCTCCATACTCTCCCCCCCTTGCTGCCCATACTGTGTCCGCACCCACCCCCCCACTCACACAGTTTCCTCATACATGCCTCCCTCCCCCTACTCCTCATACTGTGTCCGCATGCAACCCTTCCTCGATTCCCAAACTGTGTCTTCAAATTTCTACATCCATTCAACTCCTCATTCTGTATCCACAATCATGCACCCCATACTGTCCTCAAATTACAATAAATATTTGGTGTCTTCAGCTCCACTGGAGCACTTGCAGCCTAACTGTGTCTCTGATGACGTTTGTCCTGACCCAGAAGTGCTGATGCTCAGGGCTTAAATTGCACTCACGTCTGAAAGATGCAAGTACAATTGATTGCTGAGAGTCAGCGTGCTGCACCCTCTCTGCGCCAACTGTTAGATTAACAGCTGGCTCAAGGAGTTGCTGAATCCCAGAAAAGGTCATAGTGCTCGGGTGACGGCGTGTGTGCTGATAGAGAGGACTCTGAGTGCCACCTCTGGCACACGTACCATAGGTTCACCAATAGTGGCATATACAATAAGTTTCCTTATGCCTTCTTGTTACTTTCCACAAGGAGAAATGTTCCCCTTAAACACTTTGTAAACCTATGGAATTCTATCCTAGAAAATATAGAACACAGCTATTCTCTGAATGTTGTCATTCTGCTGCAATGCAGGTATGTGCAGACTCCACTAGATGGCAATAGAATGGAGGAAGGACTGCACACTCCCAGGGCAGGCTTGCAATGCAGCAGCAAGGCTACCGCAAGTGGCAGCGGAGTGATCAAACAGGCCGAGTCAAGTAACACACTGTAGCGCAGTACAAAGAGGCATGCCAAGGAGGTCAGAGCCGGTCAGGAGCAGAAGTACCAGAGGTCACAGCAGTACACGTGGTCAGAAACAAGCCAGGGGTCAGCAATGGTCGGAAGCGGATGAGACAAAGACAGAAGACAAAAGCTGGTTCGAATGCAAGTCAAGTCAAAACCAGGGAGTCAACAAACTAACAGGGAAACACTGAGTCTGGACAGACAGAGGGAATAAACAGACACGGGGCAAGTCAGGGATCACAGCAGGGCAAATCAGGATATACTAGAGTCAGATACACATGCCGAAGGCAGAACTATGGCTGACACCGCCTGTTGGATGCAGCGGAGCTAAATAGCAAACCTGAGACCAAACTGAAGCTGAGAAAAGTTAACCCCTGAAATGACCAGACCGGGAACATGGAAAGAAGGGACTCAAAACCCGGTCTGGATCATGACAGTACCCTTGTTGTGAATGGGTTTGAGATGAGTTCTGAGCAGAGGCTCCCTCTGGTGGTTACAAGCGGTACTAGTGAAGATTGTGAGGACTGGGAATCAGGTGTTACTGACTGGTCTTATATAAGGGAGTCATTTTCCCATCAGGGTTGCCGGTGATCAATTGTTCTGGTCTGAATCCTTCTTTCCAGTTTCCCTTGTAGCCTGCTGTATCGTGTCTGCATCTCCTGCTATCAGATAAGACATTTTCTGCTTTTGTGTTTGTGCTATATTTTTGCATTTTGTCCTGTACTTCTGTGGGGGCCTTCAGGGTCCCCTCCGGGGGCTTTTGCCCTCTCAGTTTGTTCAGCCACTGAGTTTTGTACTTTTGCTTTTTCCAGTTTTTTCAGTGGCTGCTGTTTTGATTTTGTTACACCAGAGAGCTAATTTAGGTGGTAGAGGTCGTGTGATCTCAGGTGATTTTGAAATTAGTAGAGTTGGTGCTTTTCAGGGTTTTCTGGGATTGCAGTAAGTACCCTTCCTATCCTTTTCTATTTAGATAGTTTGGGCCCCAGCGTTTGCTCATACTATTTTCTTTCTGTGTCAGTATTTCCTCTTGTCTAACCGCCATTACATGTTTGGGGGCTTTCTATTATCTTTGGGGTTCTGCTCCGGGGCAGATAGCTTTCCTATTTCTATCTTTAGGTGTAGTTAGTTTCTCAGGCTGTGACGAGGCGTCTAGGACCAACGTAGGAACGCTCCACGGCTGCCTCTAGTTGCGGTGGTTAGTCAGGGTACTGCAATCTCATAGATTCCAACTGCTCTGGTGTATTGCTTTTTTTTTTTACCTGCACTCCTCAGCTACCGAAACATAACAGTATCACCGGCCCAAAAAATTTAAAATTGTATGGTACTCACAGAAGGGAAAAAATATTGTGAAAGAAAAAAGGTTGTCAGAGTTGTCAGAGATATTTTTCTGTTTGTTGCATTTTTTTTTTTCCCTCTGTATCTCTGGGTGCTGGGGAGGATCTTTTCTCCCAATGGAGTTTGCACAGTTGTCTGGCCGTGTGGATCAGCTTGCCACTGAGGTTCAGAGTATTGCTGCATATCTTGCTAGGTTGCCTGTTGTGGAACCTAGGATCCCCATGCCAGATTTGTTTTTAGGGGATCGAGCTAAGTTTCAGAATTTCAAAAATAATTGTAAATTGTTTTTTGCCTTAAAATCTAAGTCCTCAGGAAACGCAGCGCAGCAGGTTCAAATTATCATCTCTCTCCTGCGCGGCGATCCTCAGGATTGGGCTTTTTCCCTGATACCTGGGGATCCTGTTTTGAGTGATGTTGATGCATTTTTTCAGGCTTTGGCGTTATTGTACGATGAGCCTAATGTCACGGATCAAGCTGAAAAAGCCTTGTTGGCATTAAATCAGGGGCTTGATGACGCTGAGTTATACTGTCAGAGATTCCGTAGGTGGGCAGTCCTGACCAAATGGAATGACGACGCTTTGGCGGCCCTTTTCCGGAAGGGTCTGTCAGATAATGTAAAGGATGTTATGGTGGGATTCCCTGTCCCCTCTGGTCTCAATGATTCTATGTCATTAGCGATTCAAATTGACAGACGTTTGCGTGAGCGGAGAAGTATGCGTGGAATGGTGTTGCCTTGTGAACCAGCTTCTGAGCCCATGCAGTGTGATGGAGTGGTGTCTGGGGCACAGCGTCATGAGTTTCGAAAGCGCAATGGGTTATGTTTCTACTGTGGTGATGCCTCTCATGCTATTTCAGTCTGCCCTAAGCGGGGAAGACGTTTTGCACGCTCAGTTGTCTTGGGTAGTGTTCAGACTAAGTTTTTATTAACGGTCACTCTGATATGCTCTCTGTCCTCATTTTCTGCTCAGGCTTTCGTTGATTCTGGAGCAGCTATTAACCTGATGGATTATGATTTTGCTAAACGTTGTGGGTTTCCCTTGATACCCCTACAGAAGTCTATTCCCCTACTGGGGATCGATTCTACCCCTTTGGCTGAGAATAAACCCCAGTTTTCTACTCTGGTGATAATGAGGGTTGAACCTGATCACCAGGAGTGCTGCAAATTTTTGGTTCTATATAATCTGCATGACATTATCGTGCTGGGTTTCCCTTGGTTACAGTCTCATAATCCTGTTTTGGATTGGAAATCTGTGTCTGTAACCAGTTGGGGCTGCCAATGTGTTAATACCAACACTCCTGTTTTTTCTGCCTTCCCCCAGGCTCAGGATGTTCCTGACTTTTTGTTTGATTTTTCTGATGTGTTTAGCGAAAGTAAATCTGCATCCTTGCCTCCCCATAGGAGCTATGACTGCGCTATTGAATTAGTGCCGGGTAGTAAATTCCCTAAAGGTCGCCTTTTTAACTTGTCTGTACCTGAACATGACGCTATGCGGTCTTATATCAAGGAATCATTGGAGAAGGGTCATATCAGACCATCCTCTTCACCCTTAGGTGCCGGTTTTTTCTTTGTGGCCAAAATAGATGGTTCATTAAGGCCGTGTATTGATTATCGTCTCTTGAACAATATTACTGTGAAATATCAATACCCGTTACCCTTGATTTCTGACCTGTTTTCCAGGGTGAAAAACGCTACTTGCTTTACCAAGCTTGACCTCAGGGGGGCGTATAACCTTATTCGCATTAAGCACGGGGATGAATGGAAGATGGCATTCAATACCCCTGAAGGACATTTTGAGTACCTAGTGATGCCCTTCGGGCTCACTAATGCTCCTTCCGTCTTCCAGTCCTTCATGAATGACATTTTCAGGGATTTTGTGGACAAATTTCTGATTGTTTATTTGGATGATATCTTGATTTTTTCTAATGACTGGGACTCTCATGTGAAACATGTTCGAACTGTATTCCAGATTTTGAGAGAGAATGCTCTGTATGTGAAGGGATCAAAGTGTCTTTTTGGCGTACAGAGGATCTCATTTCTGGGATTTATTTTGTCCCCATCTGTTATTGAAATGGACCCGGTCAAGGTTCAGGCCATCTGTGATTGGGTCCAACCTACTTCATTAAAGGCTCTTCAGAGATTTTTGGGTTTTGCCAATTTTTATCGTAAATTTATTGGTAATTTCTCGGTTATTGTTAAACCATTAACTGATTTGACCAGAAAGGGTTCTGATGTGGTGAATTGGCCTCCTGAGGCAGTCTCTGCATTTCAGGAACTTAAGCAGAGATTCACTTCTGCTCCTGTTCTACGGCAGCCTGATGTTTCTCTGCCATTTCAGGTGGAGGTTGATGCCTCTGAAATTGGGGCAGGTGCCGTTTTGTCCCAAAAAGATCCAGAGACCTCTAAAAGTAACCCTTGTGCCTTTTTCTCTCGAAAATTTTCTCCTACTGAACGTAATTATGACGTGGGTAATCGGGAGTTATTGGCCATGAAGTGGGCTTTTGAAGAGTGGAGACATTGGCTGGAGGGAGCCAAACATCAGGTGGTGGTCCTTACGGACCATAAGAATCTGGTCTATCTGGAATCTGCCAAGCGACTCAATCCTAGACAGGCCAGGTGGGCCTTGTTTTTCACACGTTTTAATTTTGTGGTTTCCTTTCTTCCTGGCACTAAGAATGTTAAGGCGGATGCTCTCTCGAGGAGTTTCCTTGCGGACTCTCCTGAGTTATCTGATCCTTCTGATATTTTGAAAGAGGGTGTAGTTCTTTCCGCCATCTCGCCCAATTTGAGACTTGCTCTGGAGGGGTGTCAGGAGGATAGGCCCGAGCGCTACCCTGTTGGAAAGTTGTTTGTCCCGGACCAATGGAAAAAGAGTGTGATGTCTGAGATTCATTGTTCCGCATTGGCTGGGCATCCCGGAATTTTTGGTACCAGAGACTTGGTTAGTCGGTCCTTTTGGTGGCCTACCTTGTCTCGCGATGTCAGGGAATTTGTGCAGTCCTGCGGGACTTGCTCTCGCTCCAAGCCTTGCTCTCGCTCTAGTGGTTTGTTGATGCCATTGCCTGTGCCCAAGAGACCATGGACCCATATCTCTATGGATTTCATTTCCGATCTTCCTGTTTCTCAGAGAATGACCACCATCTGGGTAATTTGTGATAGGTTTTCCAAAATGATACATCTTGTGCCATTACCTAAGTTGCCTTCCTCCTCTGAATTGGTGCCGTTGTTCCTTCAGCACGTGGTTCGTTTACACGGCATTCCTGAGAACATTGTGTCTGACAGAGGAGTCCAGTTTGTTTCCAGATTTTGGAGGACTTTCTGTTCTAAACTGGGTGTTCAATTGTCTTTCTCCTCGGCATTTCATCCTCAGACCAATGGTCAAACTGAGAGAACAAACCAGACATTGGAGACTTATCTAAGATGCTTTGTGTCTGCTGATCAGGATGACTGGGTCTCTTTTTTTGCCTTTGGCTGAGTTTGCTCTTAATAATAGGGCTAGCTCTGCCACTTTGATGTCTCCGTTTTTCTGTAATTCTGGGTTTCACCCTCGATTTTCTTCAGGACAGACGGAGGCTTCTGTCTGTCCAGGTGTTGACTCTGTTGTGGAGCGTATGCAACAGATTTGGGACCAGGTAGTGGAGAGGTTGTCCCTCTCTCAGGAGAAGGCCCAGCGGTTTGCTAACCGGCATAGGACTGATGGTCCTCGGTTTAAAGTGGGGGACTTGGTCTGGTTGTCCTCAAGGAATATTCCTATGAGAGTAGCATCTCCTAAATTTAAGCCTAGGTTCATTGGACCTTATAAGATCATGGAGATTATTAATCCTGTTTCTTTTCGTTTGCTTCTTCCAGGGACATTTAAGATCCATAACGTGTTCCACAAGTCCTTGTTGAAGAGGTTTGTTGAGCCAGTGGTTCCTGCTGCTGTGCCTCCTGACCCTGTTTTGGTTGAGGGCAATCTGGAGTATGTGGTTGAGAAAATATTGGATTCTCGTTTTTCTAGACGGAAACTCCAGTATTTGGTTAAATGGAGAGGTTATGGTCAGGAAGACAATTCTTGGGTGTTTGCTTCGGACATCCATGCTAGGAGACTTATCCGTGCGTATCATAGAACTCATCCTGACCGACCTGGTTGCTCAAATGAGGGTTCTGTGACCCCTCCTCAAGGGGGGGTACTGTTGTGAATGGGTTTGAGATGAGTTCTGAGCAGAGGCTCCCTCTGGTGGTTACAAGCGGTACTAGTGAAGATTGTGAGGACTGGGAATCAGGTGTTACTGACTGGTCTTATATAAGGGAGTCATTTTCCCATCAGGGTTGCCGGTGATCAATTGTTCTGGTCTGAATCCTTCTTTCCAGTTTCCCTTGTAGCCTGCTGTATCGTGTCTGCATCTCCTGCTATCAGATAAGATATTTTCTGCTTTTGTGTTTGTGCTATATTTTTGCATTTTGTCCTGTACTTCAGTGGGGGCCTTCAGGGTCCCCTCCGGGGGCTTTTGCCCTCTCAGTTTGTTCAGCCACTGAGTTTTGTACTTTTGCTTTTTCCAGTTTTTTCAGTGGCTGCTGTTTTGATTTTGTTACACCAGAGAGCTAATTTAGGTGGTAGAGGTCGTGTGATCTCAGGTGATTTTGAAATTAGTAGAGTTGGTGCTTTTCAGGGTTTTCCGGGATTGCAGTAAGTACCCTTCCTATCCTTTTCTATTTAGATAGTTTGGGCCCCAGCGTTTGCTCATACTATTTTCTTTCTGTGTCAGTATTTCCTCTTGTCTAACCGCCATTACATGTTTGGGGCTTTCTATTATCTTTGGGGTTCTGCTCCGGGGCAGATAGCTTTCCTATTTCTATCTTTAGGTGTAGTTAGTTTCTCAGGCTGTGACGAGGCGTCTAGGACCAACGTAGGAACGCTCCACGGCTGCCTCTAGTTGCGGTGGTTAGTCAGGGTACTGCAATCTCATAGATTCCAACTGCTCTGGTGTATTGCTTTTTTTTTACCTGCACTCCTCAGCTACCGAAACATAACAACCCTCCTCTCAAGGGGGGCCACTGGACCTCCAAGCTTCCCAGGATAAAGCAGTGGCCAAGATCCCCGGGTGCCCACTGAGAGCAGAATCGTGGAATTCC
>JARQOD010000001.1:89365001-89469603 GCA_033576555.1 Oophaga sylvatica
CACTAGATGGCAATAGAATGGAGGAAGGACTGCACACTCCCAGGGCAGGCTTGCAATGCAGCAGCAAGGCTACCGCAAGTGGCAGCGGAGTGATCAAACAGGCCGAGTCAAGTAACACACTGTAGCGCAGTACAAAGAGGCATGCCAAGGAGGTCAGAGCCGGTCAGGAGCAGAAGTACCAGAGGTCACAGCAGTACACGTGGTCAGAAACAAGCCAGGGGTCAGCAATGGTCGGAAGCGGATGAGACAAAGACAGAAGACAAAAGCTGGTTCGAATGCAAGTCAAGTCAAAACCAGGGAGTCAACAAACTAACAGGGAAACACTGAGTCTGGACAGACAGAGGGAATAAACAGACACGGGGCAAGTCAGGGATCACAGCAGGGCAAATCAGGATATACTAGAGTCAGATACACATGCCGAAGGCAGAACTATGGCTGACACCGCCTGTTGGATGCAGCGGAGCTAAATAGCAAACCTGAGACCAAACTGAAGCTGAGAAAAGTTAACCCCTGAAATGACCAGACCGGGAACATGGAAAGAAGGGACTCAAAACCCGGTCTGGATCATGACAGTACCCTTGTTGTGAATGGGTTTGAGATGAGTTCTGAGCAGAGGCTCCCTCTGGTGGTTACAAGCGGTACTAGTGAAGATTGTGAGGACTGGGAATCAGGTGTTACTGACTGGTCTTATATAAGGGAGTCATTTTCCCATCAGGGTTGCCGGTGATCAATTGTTCTGGTCTGAATCCTTCTTTCCAGTTTCCCTTGTAGCCTGCTGTATCGTGTCTGCATCTCCTGCTATCAGATAAGACATTTTCTGCTTTTGTGTTTGTGCTATATTTTTGCATTTTGTCCTGTACTTCTGTGGGGGCCTTCAGGGTCCCCTCCGGGGGCTTTTGCCTCTCAGTTTGTTCAGCCACTGAGTTTTGTACTTTTGCTTTTTCCAGTTTTTTCAGTGGCTGCTGTTTTGATTTTGTTACACCAGAGAGCTAATTTAGGTGGTAGAGGTCGTGTGATCTCAGGTGATTTTGAAATTAGTAGAGTTGGTGCTTTTCAGGGTTTTCTGGGATTGCAGTAAGTACCCTTCCTATCCTTTTCTATTTAGATAGTTTGGGCCCCAGCGTTTGCTCATACTATTTTCTTTCTGTGTCAGTATTTCCTCTTGTCTAACCGCCATTACATGTTTGGGGGCTTTCTATTATCTTTGGGGTTCTGCTCCGGGGCAGATAGCTTTCCTATTTCTATCTTTAGGTGTAGTTAGTTTCTCAGGCTGTGACGAGGCGTCTAGGACCAACGTAGGAACGCTCCACGGCTGCCTCTAGTTGCGGTGGTTAGTCAGGGTACTGCAATCTCATAGATTCCAACTGCTCTGGTGTATTGCTTTTTTTTTTTACCTGCACTCCTCAGCTACCGAAACATAACAGTATCACCGGCCCAAAAAATTTAAAATTGTATGGTACTCACAGAAGGGAAAAAATATTGTGAAAGAAAAAAGGTTGTCAGAGTTGTCAGAGATATTTTTCTGTTTGTTGCATTTTTTTTTTCCCTCTGTATCTCTGGGTGCTGGGGAGGATCTTTTCTCCCAATGGAGTTTGCACAGTTGTCTGGCCGTGTGGATCAGCTTGCCACTGAGGTTCAGAGTATTGCTGCATATCTTGCTAGGTTGCCTGTTGTGGAACCTAGGATCCCCATGCCAGATTTGTTTTTAGGGGATCGAGCTAAGTTTCAGAATTTCAAAAATAATTGTAAATTGTTTTTTGCCTTAAAATCTAAGTCCTCAGGAAACGCAGCGCAGCAGGTTCAAATTATCATCTCTCTCCTGCGCGGCGATCCTCAGGATTGGGCTTTTTCCCTGATACCTGGGGATCCTGTTTTGAGTGATGTTGATGCATTTTTTCAGGCTTTGGCGTTATTGTACGATGAGCCTAATGTCACGGATCAAGCTGAAAAAGCCTTGTTGGCATTAAATCAGGGGCTTGATGACGCTGAGTTATACTGTCAGAGATTCCGTAGGTGGGCAGTCCTGACCAAATGGAATGACGACGCTTTGGCGGCCCTTTTCCGGAAGGGTCTGTCAGATAATGTAAAGGATGTTATGGTGGGATTCCCTGTCCCTCTGGTCTCAATGATTCTATGTCATTAGCGATTCAAATTGACAGACGTTTGCGTGAGCGGAGAAGTATGCGTGGAGATGGTGTTGCCTTGTGAACCAGCTTCTGAGCCCATGCAGTGTGATGGAGTGGTGTCTGGGGCACAGCGTCATGAGTTTCGAAAGCGCAATGGGTTATGTTTCTACTGTGGTGATGCCTCTCATGCTATTTCAGTCTGCCCTAAGCGGGGAAGACGTTTTGCACGCTCAGTTGTCTTGGGTAGTGTTCAGACTAAGTTTTTATTAACGGTCACTCTGATATGCTCTCTGTCCTCATTTTCTGCTCAGGCTTTCGTTGATTCTGGAGCAGCTATTAACCTGATGGATTATGATTTTGCTAAACGTTGTGGGTTTCCCTTGATACCCCTACAGAAGTCTATTCCCCTACTGGGGATCGATTCTACCCTTTGGCTGAGAATAAACCCCAGTTTTCTACTCTGGTGATAATGAGGGTTGAACCTGATCACCAGGAGTGCTGCAAATTTTTGGTTCTATATAATCTGCATGACATTATCGTGCTGGGTTTCCCTTGGTTACAGTCTCATAATCCTGTTTTGGATTGGAAATCTGTGTCTGTAACCAGTTGGGGCTGCCAATGTGTTAATACCAACACTCCTGTTTTTTCTGCCTTCCCCAGGCTCAGGATGTTCCTGACTTTTTGTTTGATTTTTCTGATGTGTTTAGCGAAAGTAAATCTGCATCCTTGCCTCCCCATAGGAGCTATGACTGCGCTATTGAATTAGTGCCGGGTAGTAAATTCCCTAAAGGTCGCCTTTTTAACTTGTCTGTACCTGAACATGACGCTATGCGGTCTTATATCAAGGAATCATTGGAGAAGGGTCATATCAGACCCTCCTCTTCACCCTTAGGTGCGGTTTTTTCTTTGTGGCCAAAATAGATGGTTCATTAAGGCCGTGTATTGATTATCGTCTCTTGAACAATATTACTGTGAAATATCAATACCCGTTACCCTTGATTTCTGACCTGTTTTCCAGGGTGAAAAACGCTACTTGCTTTACCAAGCTTGACCTCAGGGGGGCGTATAACCTTATTCGCATTAAGCACGGGGATGAATGGAAGACGGCATTCAATACCCCTGAAGGACATTTTGAGTACTAGTGATGCCCTTCGGGCTCACTAATGCTCCTTCCGTCTTCCAGTCCTTCATGAATGACATTTTCAGGGATTTTGTGGACAAATTTCTGATTGTTTATTTGGATGATATCTTGATTTTTTCTAATGACTGGGACTCTCATGTGAAACATGTTCGAACTGTATTCCAGATTTTGAGAGAGAATGCTCTGTATGTGAAGGGATCAAAGTGTCTTTTTGGCGTACAGAGGATCTCATTTCTGGGATTTATTTTGTCCCATCTGTTATTGAAATGGACCCGGTCAAGGTTCAGGCCATCTGTGATTGGGTCCAACCTACTTCATTAAAGGCTCTTCAGAGATTTTTGGGTTTTGCCAATTTTTATCGTAAATTTATTGGTAATTTCTCGGTTATTGTTAAACCATTAACTGATTTGACCAGAAAGGGTTCTGATGTGGTGAATTGGCCTCCTGAGGCAGTCTCTGCATTTCAGGAACTTAAGCAGAGATTCACTTCTGCTCCTGTTCTACGGCAGCCTGATGTTTCTCTGCCATTTCAGGTGGAGGTTGATGCCTCTGAAATTGGGGCAGGTGCCGTTTTGTCCCAAAAAGATCCAGAGACCTCTAAAAGTAACCCTTGTGCCTTTTTCTCTCGAAAATTTTCTCCTACTGAACGTAATTATGACGTGGGTAATCGGGAGTTATTGGCCATGAAGTGGGCTTTTGAAGAGTGGAGACATTGGCTGGAGGGAGCCAAACATCAGGTGGTGGTCCTTACGGACCATAAGAATCTGGTCTATCTGGAATCTGCCAAGCGACTCAATCCTAGACAGGCCAGGTGGGCCTTGTTTTTCACACGTTTTAATTTTGTGGTTTCCTTTCTTCCTGGCACTAAGAATGTTAAGGCGGATGCTCTCTCGAGGAGTTTCCTTGCGGACTCTCCTGAGTTATCTGATCCTTCTGATATTTTGAAAGAGGGTGTAGTTCTTTCCGCCATCTCGCCCAATTTGAGACTTGCTCTGGAGGGGTGTCAGGAGGATAGGCCCGAGCGCTACCCTGTTGGAAAGTTGTTTGTCCCGGACCAATGGAAAAAGAGTGTGATGTCTGAGATTCATTGTTCCGCATTGGCTGGGCATCCCGGAATTTTTGGTACCAGAGACTTGGTTAGTCGGTCCTTTTGGTGGCCTACCTTGTCTCGCGATGTCAGGGAATTTGTGCAGTCCTGCGGGACTTGCTCTCGCTCCAAGCCTTGCTCTCGCTCTAGTGGTTTGTTGATGCCATTGCCTGTGCCCAAGAGACCATGGACCCATATCTCTATGGATTTCATTTCCGATCTTCCTGTTTCTCAGAGAATGACCACCATCTGGGTAATTTGTGATAGGTTTTCCAAAATGATACATCTTGTGCCATTACCTAAGTTGCCTTCCTCCTCTGAATTGGTGCCGTTGTTCCTTCAGCACGTGGTTCGTTTACACGGCATTCCTGAGAACATTGTGTCTGACAGAGGAGTCCAGTTTGTTTCCAGATTTTGGAGGACTTTCTGTTCTAAACTGGGTGTTCAATTGTCTTTCTCCTCGGCATTTCATCCTCAGACCAATGGTCAAACTGAGAGAACAAACCAGACATTGGAGACTTATCTAAGATGCTTTGTGTCTGCTGATCAGGATGACTGGGTCTCTTTTTTTGCCTTTGGCTGAGTTTGCTCTTAATAATAGGGCTAGCTCTGCCACTTTGATGTCTCCGTTTTTCTGTAATTCTGGGTTTCACCCTCGATTTTCTTCAGGACAGACGGAGGCTTCTGTCTGTCCAGGTGTTGACTCTGTTGTGGAGCGTATGCAACAGATTTGGGACCAGGTAGTGGAGAGGTTGTCCCTCTCTCAGGAGAAGGCCCAGCGGTTTGCTAACCGGCATAGGACTGATGGTCCTCGGTTTAAAGTGGGGGACTTGGTCTGGTTGTCCTCAAGGAATATTCCTATGAGAGTAGCATCTCCTAAATTTAAGCCTAGGTTCATTGGACCTTATAAGATCATGGAGATTATTAATCCTGTTTCTTTTCGTTTGCTTCTTCCAGGGACATTTAAGATCCATAACGTGTTCCACAAGTCCTTGTTGAAGAGGTTTGTTGAGCCAGTGGTTCCTGCTGCTGTGCCTCCTGACCCTGTTTTGGTTGAGGGCAATCTGGAGTATGTGGTTGAGAAAATATTGGATTCTCGTTTTTCTAGACGGAAACTCCAGTATTTGGTTAAATGGAGAGGTTATGGTCAGGAAGACAATTCTTGGGTGTTTGCTTCGGACATCCATGCTAGGAGACTTATCCGTGCGTATCATAGAACTCATCCTGACCGACCTGGTTGCTCAAATGAGGGTTCTGTGACCCCTCCTCAAGGGGGGGTACTGTTGTGAATGGGTTTGAGATGAGTTCTGAGCAGAGGCTCCCTCTGGTGGTTACAAGCGGTACTAGTGAAGATTGTGAGGACTGGGAATCAGGTGTTACTGACTGGTCTTATATAAGGGAGTCATTTTCCCATCAGGGTTGCCGGTGATCAATTGTTCTGGTCTGAATCCTTCTTTCCAGTTTCCCTTGTAGCCTGCTGTATCGTGTCTGCATCTCCTGCTATCAGATAAGATATTTTCTGCTTTTGTGTTTGTGCTATATTTTTGCATTTTGTCCTGTACTTCAGTGGGGGCCTTCAGGGTCCCCTCCGGGGGCTTTTGCCCTCTCAGTTTGTTCAGCCACTGAGTTTTGTACTTTTGCTTTTTCCAGTTTTTTCAGTGGCTGCTGTTTTGATTTTGTTACACCAGAGAGCTAATTTAGGTGGTAGAGGTCGTGTGATCTCAGGTGATTTTGAAATTAGTAGAGTTGGTGCTTTTCAGGGTTTTCCGGGATTGCAGTAAGTACCCTTCCTATCCTTTTCTATTTAGATAGTTTGGGCCCCAGCGTTTGCTCATACTATTTTCTTTCTGTGTCAGTATTTCCTCTTGTCTAACCGCCATTACATGTTTGGGGGCTTTCTATTATCTTTGGGGTTCTGCTCCGGGGCAGATAGCTTTCCTATTTCTATCTTTAGGTGTAGTTAGTTTCTCAGGCTGTGACGAGGCGTCTAGGACCAACGTAGGAACGCTCCACGGCTGCCTCTAGTTGCGGTGGTTAGTCAGGGTACTGCAATCTCATAGATTCCAACTGCTCTGGTGTATTGCTTTTTTTTTACCTGCACTCCTCAGCTACCGAAACATAACAACCCTCCTCTCAAGGGGGGCCACTGGACCTCCAAGCTTCCCAGGATAAAGCAGTGGCCAAGATCCCCGGGTGCCCACTGAGAGCAGAATCGTGGAATTCCTGGAGAACCCTCAACCGTAACTGAACCGGGACAAAGAGCTTATTATCAGGCAAAGATGGGGAGCAAGAGACTGAGCCTCCTGAATTTCATGCTCCATTTCAGAGGATACCCCAGCAACAACCACCCTGTGCTGAAGAATGGAGGAACGAGGTTCGGGGGGGTGATATCGGGTCAAACTGCGAGATAAGGCATCCGCCTTGACATTCTTGGAACCAGGCCGAAAAGTGATAGAAAAATGAAAACGAGAAAAAAAGTGACCACCTAGCCTGTCTAGGAGTTAACCACTTGGCAGATTCAATGTAAGACAAGTTCTTGTGGTCCGTAATCACCGTGATCTGATGAACTGCCCCCTCCAAAAAATGCCTCCATTCTTCAAAAGCCAATTTTATGGCCAATAACTCCCGGTTACCAACATCATAGTTACTCTACGCAGAAGAAAACTTCCTGGAGAAAAAGGCACATGGTCTTAAATTGATCAAAGTAACGGGTCCCTGACATAACACCGCCCCCACTCTCACCTCCAATGCATCCACCTCTACAATGAATGGTTCTGATGGATTGGGCTGAACCAATATAGGAGCAGACATAAAACACAAGTAGTAAATTCTTCAACTGCCAAGGATGACCAGACTTTGAGATCAGCCCCCTTGCGTGTGAGATCGGTGAGTGGCTTGACCACCTGAGAAAACCCCTTGATAAATTTTCGATAATAATTGGTGAAACCCAAAAAACGCTGCAGACCCTTGAGGTCTCTGGGTTGCACCCAATCAACATTGACCTGTACCTTTCCGGATCCAACAGAAACCCCCTGGCAGAAAGGATGATCCCCAGAAAGGAAAGCACCTGGACACAAAACAAACATTTCTCGGGTTTAGCGAACAGAGAATTTCCCCGAAACCTGTGAAGAACAGCACGTAAATGACCATTGTGGGATTCCTTGTCAGGTGAGAAAACAAGGATATCATCCAGGTATACAACCATAAAATGCCCGATAAAATCAGAAAAAACATAATTCATGAAGTTCTGAAACACCACGGGTGCGTTTATGAGACCGAAGGGCATGACCAAATTTTCAAACAGACCATCGGATGTGAGAAATGCCGTTTTCCACTCATTCCCTTCCCAAATGCGGATAAGGTTATATGCTTCCCTGAGATTAAGATTGGAAAACCACTTAGCCCCAGGCAATTGGTTATAGAATTCAGGAATGAGTGGGAGAGGGTAGATATTTCTCACCATAATTTTATTTAGCTCCCGGAAATTGAGGCACAGGCATAAACCACCATATTTTTTCTTGACAAAAAAGAATCCAGCAGCCACAGGTGACACAGAGGGACGGATGTGACCTTTGTGCAGACTATCAGAGATATCGTTTTTCACAGCGGTATGTTCCGGGCCAGAAAGATTGTACAAACAGGCCTTGGGCAATTTATAACCTAGAATAAGATCAATAGTACAATCATACGGACGATATCACCTGCCCAACAGTGAAACATGGTGGTGGCAGCATCATGCTATAGGGGTGTACAGGGCGACTTGTTGCAATTGAAGGAAACATGAATGTTGCCAAGTACAGAGATATCCTGGATGAAAACTTCTTCCAGAGTGCTCTGGACCTCAGACTTGGCCAAAGGCTCACCTTCCAACAAGACAATGACTAAGCACACAGCTAAAATAACAAAGAAGTGGCTTCAGAACAACTCTGTGACCATTCTTGACTGGACCAACCAGAGCCCTGACCTAAACCCGATTGAGCGTCTCTGGAGAGACCTGAAAATGGCTGTCCACCAACGTTCACCATCCAACCTGACTGAACTGGAGAGGATCTGCAAGGAAGAATGGCAGAGGAACCCCAAATCCAAGTGTGAAAAACTTGTTGCATCATTCCCAAGAAGACTCATGGCTGTACTAGCTCAAAAGGGTGCTTCTACTCAATATTGAGCAAAGGGTCTGAATACTTATGACCATGTGATATTTCAGTTTTTCTTTTTTAATAAATTTGCAAAAATTTCTACATTTCTGTTTTTTTTTCAGATGGAGTGCAGAGTGTACATTAATGAGAAAAAAATTGAACTTTTTTGAATTTACCAAATGGATGCAATGAAACAAAGAGTGAAAAATTTAAAGGGGTCTGAATATTTTACGTACCCACTGTACATGTAGTGAGCTGGGTAAAGTCCAACTTTTTTGACTTGAGGTCACAAAGAGGAAGTTACATTTATTTCTGCTCTACTGGTGCTGAAACAGTTGAAAGAAACAAAATCTGGAGCTTGATAAGAAAGGCATTGCTGAAATCTGTGTTTAACCCTTACAGCATGCTCACCTCAGATTACAAAGTCGAAACCTCCTGACACATTCCCTTTAAGTAAAATGATAGTGGCGTCATAGTTAAGAAGAGAACTGGAACAGGGCGGTATTGTGTTTTGGAAGGTGACCATGAGAACTGCAACGTTTCTAAGATTCCTTACAATCATCAATGGAAACGTAAAGCCACCAGCTCCGGGTCTACTTTGTAGCATCGACCTTTTGAATAGCTCCACAGAGAAGGAACCTCATAAATCTGTAGCTGTAAGCTAAAATATGCTTATAAAGGTTTCTGATCTAAGCTTCCCTATGAAACATTAAATCCTATAATACCTCTGTTTAGACAGGAAAGACACGCCTGAATTTTATGAGCTTTCGTGGGGAGCCTGTGGCCGGGTTTATTTACTTTTTGCTAGATAAGAGCAGCACAATTCCACTTTATTATATATTCCAGGTATGAGCTTAAACATCCATCATCCTGGATAATTATGGCTTCTGGATCATCAAAAGATACCCATAATGTAACTCACCTTAGCATGTATAGGAATAATCATCCAAAAGCCTGTATAAAGTGTGACTTTGTTTTCTATTAACCTACTATTGTGTGAAATTGCTGTTTTTGCTGCAGAAATGTTCCAAATGAAGGATTGTAGGAAATTCTGAAATTCCGTGCTTTGTATTAACCTGTTGTATGGAGATCCATATGGCAACCTATGGCCTGCTGATGGATTTTCAGGGCAGTGGCTGCGTTTTTTACATCTTCTATTTCCATCTCTATATATAATCGTCTTATCCTGTCTGTCTGTCTGTCCAGGAAATCCCGCGTCGCTAATTGGTCCGGCCACGGCCAATCAGCGACACAGGGCTAACTCTGCCCATGTTGTCATGTGACTCACCAACTGCCCATGATGTACTGAACATGTTTTGTCAGTTACAGTGTCTGATGTACTTCTGTGACTTTTACTGAACACGGGTAATACACAGTGACATGAGGTAATACACAGGTGACATGAGGTAATACATAAGTAACATAAGGTAATACACAGTAAAATGAGGTAATATACAGTAATATGAGGTAATACACAGTAATATGAGGTAATACACAGTAATATGAGGTAATACACAGGTAACAAGAGGTAATATGAGGTAATATACGGTGACATGAGGTAATACACAGTGATATGAGGTAATACACAGTAATATGAGGTAATACACAGTGACATGACGTAATACACAGTAACATCAGCGACGCAGGGCTAACTCTGCCCATGTTGTCATGTGACTCACCAACTGCCCATGATGTACTGAACATGCTTTGTCAGTCACAGTGTCTGATGTACTTCTGTCACGTTTACTGAACATGGGTAATACACAGTGACATGAGGTAATACACAGGTGGCATAAGGTAATACATAAGTAACAAAAGGTAATACACAGTAAAATGAGGTAATATACAGTAACATGAGGTAATACACAGTAATATGAGGTACTACACAGGTAACATGAGGTAATATGAGGTAATATACGGTAACATGAGGTAATACACAGTGATATGAGGTAATACACAGTAATATGAGGTAATACACAGTAACATGAGGTAATACACAGTGACATGAGGTAATACACAGGTAACATGAGGTTATATACAGTAACATGTGGTAATATACAGTAACATGAGGTAATACACAGTAAAATGAGGTAATATACAGTAACATGAGGTAATACACAGTAATATGAGGTAATGCACAGGTAACATGAGGTAATATGAGGTAATATACGGTAACATGAGGTAATACACAGTAATATGAGGTAATACACAGTGACATGAGGTAATACACAGTAACATCTATCTAATATATATAATCGTCTTATCCCGTCTGTCTGTCTTTCTGTCCAGGAAATCCCGCGTCACTGATTGGTCCGGCCGCAGCCAATCAGCGATGCGGGATTTCAGAAAAAAGATGGCGGCCATTAGCGGCTTATCTGCCGCAAGTAGGTCAGCGGCGATGCAGCCGGGAGATGACATGGTCTATGTAATGGAACTCACCTTATTGTTACTGGACTCCATTCACACATAATTCAATCAAGAGTGCTCACTGGATCAGCAAAAGGAGACAAAGTGTTCATTCCACGCATTGATTTATGTCCTTCGGGCACCGGTCTTCCATTTAGGCTTCAGCGTCGACAGTTTCCAATAAAACCAGCATTTGTCATGAGAATAAACAAGTCACAAGGTCAAACTCTACACCGTATTGGCATATATTTACCGGAGCCCGTTTTTGGTCATGGACAACTCTATGTTGCATTTCCAAGAGTTAAAATGAGATCCAACGTCAAGGTGCAAGTTTTGGATACCCGTTTACAAGGAAAGTTGCTTAGAGATAGTCAAAAAGTATTCACCAAAAATGTAGTGTACAAAAATATTTTGGGTTGATATTGTTAACAAATATATTATAGTGTCGATGTACTTCTTTTGTCCGATGATTTATTTAAATACAGTTAGATATTCATGTAATAGTTTATATATTTTGATGATCTGTTTAATAATTTTGTTCAGTTGTATTAAGTTCTATGAGCAATAACATTTAATGATAATGTATATATTTTACCCGAAAAATCCTGTGTATTCATTGCATTATTCTTAAATCTTCATAAATAAACTACATACATATTCTAGAATACCCGATGCGTTAGAATCGGGCCACCATCTAGTATTTTAATAAGAGCTATCAGTGTTATGTTCTGCTTCAAGCACTAAGGAAAGAAAGGGATATCTGTCCCTACAATAGAACTAAGCTCAATCCCTACAATGTAACGGGGAACCTGATCCTGCGATCAGACCCGCTGAAGTCCTCAGCTAGTCTGAACGAAGACCTATAGATGCGAGGAAGGAATCCCTACAAGCACTAGGGACTGGGAGAAAAGATGGACACCTCCTAACAGAAGTTGTAGCAGTAAAAAGAAAAACAAAACAACATAGAACATAGAGGTCTGAAGACCAAGCAAAACTATCTGAAAAGGTAACAAAGCACCCGGCTAGCTTGAGAGTAGAAATTACAATGAAGTCCAGCAAAGCCAGAAGGGCGGAGCAGGACTAAATAGGACACAAAGGTCATGTGACCAGCAAGATAGAAAACACCTAACAGGAGAGTTCTAACAGTACCCCCCCCCCTTCTAAGAGGATCCTCCGGATCCCCTAGGCCCATGCTTACCCGGAAACCTCTTGTGAAACGCTCTGACAAGTCTGGACGCAGGAACATCATCCTCCCTCACCCATGAGTTATCCTCGGGTCCAAAACCCTTCCAAGCGACGAGATACTGCAAATTCCCTCTATACCGTCTAGAATTTAGGATGCGGGAAATTTCATATTCCCCGTCCTCCACCACCGGGGGAACAGTGGCAGAGGTGTCTCCATCCGACACATCAGCTCTTTTCAACAGAGAAACATGAAACACTGGATTAAACTTCCAGGAGGTAGGAACCTCCAACCTAACAGCCGATTGGTTAACAACCTGAAGCACCTTAAAGGGCCCTACAAACTTTGGACCCAATTTTTTAGAAGGAATCCTCAACCTCAGATTCTTAGAGGATAACCAAACCATGTCACCAATAGCAAACAATATACAAAAAAAGGTTGCACTCTATCGTGCCAAAGCAAGTCAATGTGAAATATGAAACATGAATAGCAATATGGCTTTTGAATATTAGAAAAAAATGAATGAGACGCTTTGCACAAAATTTGGCCAAATAATGCCTGCCCATACACCAACGTCAAGGTGGTCTCAGAACGTATGGGTCCCTGTCTATATGAACATACCTCTATTAGGCTGATATCTGAATTCCTGGGTGAATGTGGACACCTCTGTCAGTAAAGCTTGCCTTCTCTGGGTGAGCAGGAACCTGCTATAATTAAAATCACCACATGGTGATGGGCGGAGTGCTTGGTCAGTAAGCTAACATAGAAGTAAAAGAAAACTGACTGGCACATCCAAACCAGTGTGAATTAGGTGCAAACCAGGAGCAGCTACCTCCATAGACAATATACAAAAAAAGGTTGCACTCTATCGTGCCAAAGCAAGTCAATGTGAAATATGAAACATGAATAGCAATATGACTTTTGAATATTAGAAAAAAATGAATGAGACGCTTTGCACAAAATTTGGCCAAATAATGCCTGCCCATACACCAACGTCAAGGTGGTCTCAGAACGTATGGGTCCCTGTCTATATGAACATACCTCTATTAGGCTGATATCTGAATTCCTGGGTGAATGTGGACACCTCTGTCAGTAAAGCTTGCCTTTTCTGGGTGAGCAGGAACCTGCTATAATTAAAATCACCACATGGTGATGGGCGGAGTGCTCGGTCAGTAAGCTAACATAGAAGTAAAAGAAAACTGACTGGCACATCCAAACCAGTGTGAATTAGGTGCAAACCAGGAGCAGCTACCTCCATAGACAATATACAAAAAAAGGTTGCACTCTATCGTGCCAAAGCAAGTCAATGTGAAATATGAAACATGAATAGCAATATGGCTTTTGAATATTAGAAAAAAATGAATGAGACGCTTTGCACAAAATTCGGCCAAATAATGCCTGCCCATACACCAACGTCAAGGTGGTCTCAGAACGTATAGGTCCCTGTCTATATGAACATACCTCTATTAGGCTGATATCTGAATTTCTGGGTGAATGTGGACACCTCTGTCAGTAAAGCTTGCCTTTTCTGGGTGAGCAGGAACCTGCTATAATTAAAATCACCATATGGTGATGGGCAGAGTGCTCGGTCAGTAAGCTAACATAGAAGTAAAAGAAAACTGACTGGCACATCCAAACCAGTGTGAATTAGGTGCAAACCAGGAGCAGCTACCTCCATAGACAATATACAAAAAAAGGTGAGACCACCTTGACGTTGGTGTATGGGCAGGCATTATTTGGCCAAATTTTGTGCAAAGCGTCTCATTCATTTTTTTCTAATATTCAAAAGCCATATTGCTATTCATGTTTCATATTTCACATTGACTTGCTTTGGCACGATAGAGTGCAACCTTTTTTTGTTTATTGTCTATGGAGGTAGCTGCTCCTGGTTTGCACCTAATTCACACTGGTTTGGATGTGCCAGTCAGTTTTCTTTTACTTCTATGTTAGCTTACTGACCGAGCACTCCGCCCATCACCATGTGGTGATTTTAATTATAGCAGGTTCCTGCTCACACAGAAAAGGCAAGCTTTACTGACAGAGGTGTCCACATTCACCCAGGAATTCAGATATCAGCCTAATAGAGGTATGTTCATATAGACAGGGACCCATACGTTCTGAGACCACCTTGACGTTGGTGTATGGGCAGGCATTATTTGGCCAAATTTTGTGCAAAGCGTCTCATTCATTTTTTTCTAATATTCAAAAGTCATATTGCTATTCATGTTTCATATTTCACATTGACTTGCTTTGGCACGATAGAGTGCAACCTTTTTTTGTATATTGTCTATGGAGGTAGCTGCTCCTGGTTTGCACCTAATTCACACTGGTTTGGATGTGCCAGTCAGTTTTCTTTTACTTCTATGTTAGCTTACTGACCGAGCACTCCGCCCATCACCATGTGGTGATTTTAATTATAGCAGGTTCCTGCTCACCCAGAAAAGGCAAGCTTTACTGACAGAGGTGTCCACATTCACCCAGGAATTCAGATATCAGCCTAATAGAGGTATGTTCATATAGACAGGGACCCATACGTTCTGAGACCACCTTGACGTTGGTGTATGGGCAGGCATTATTTGGCCAAATTTTGTGCAAAGCGTCTCATTCATTTTTTTCTAATATTCAAAAGCCATATTGCTATTCATGTTTCATATTTCACATTGACTTGCTTTGGCACGATAGAGTGCAACCTTTTTTTGTATATTGTCTATGGAGGTAGCTGCTCCTGGTTTGCACCTAATTCACACTGGTTTGGATGTGCCAGTCAGTTTTCTTTTACTTCTATGTTAGCTTACTGACCGAGCACTCCGCCCATCACCATGTGGTGATTTTAACCCCTCTCTGACATTAGACGTACTATCCCGTCCATAAAACCCGTGCCATTCTGCCCATGGACGGGATAGTACGTCATAGGCGATCAGCTGCGCTCCTGAGGGGAGCGCAGCTAATCGCCGCCGGGTGTCAGCTGATTATCACAGCTGACACCCGTGACTGTGTATCAGGAGCGGTCACGGACCGCTCCCGGCACATTAACCCGTAGCACACCGCGATCAAACATGATCGCGGTGTACTGGGGGCACAGGGGAGGATCGCGCAGGGTGGGGGCTCCCTGCGCGCCCCCCTGAGACCCTCAGACCAGCGCGATGTGATCGCGCTGTTCTGAGGGCTTCCTCCCTCCCAGGACCCGGATCCAAGATGGCGCCGGGGTCCTGGAGGGAGGCGGCTTCCTCAGTGCCTGCTGAGAGCAGGCACTGAGAAGCCTGCTGCACTGCCTGAGCGATCGCTGGTGTGACAGTGTGCTGTGCACACTGTCACACCAGCGATTTGATAAAATACAGTGATGTCCCACCCTGGGACAAAGTAAAAAAGTTAGAAAAATAAAAATAAACATGTTATAAAAAAAAATCCAAAATAAATAAAAAAAAAAAATATATTCCCCAATAAATTCATTTCTTCCTGTAAATAAAAAAAACAAAACAATAAAAGTACACATATTTGGTATCGACGCGTCCGTAACGACCCCCCCTATAAAACTGTCCCACTAGTTAACCCCTTTAGTGAACCCCTTAAAAAAAAAAAAAAAAACGAAGCAAAAAATCAATGCTTTATCATCATACCGCCAAACAAAAAGTGGAATAACGCGCAATCAAAAAGACCGATATAAATAAACATGGTACCGCTGAAAACGTCATCTTGTCCCGCAAAAAACGAGCCGCGATACAGCATCATCAGCGAAAAAATAAAAAAGTTATAGCTCGCAGAATTAAGTGATGCAAAAATAATTATTTTTTATATAAAATTGTTTTTATTCTATAAAAGCGCCAAAACATAAAAAAATGATATAAATGAGGTATCGCCATAATCGTACTGACCCGAAGAATAAAACTGCTTTATCAATTTTACCACACGCGGAACAATAAAAATGCCTCCCCCAAAAGAAATTCATGAATTGCTGATTTTTGTTCATTCTAACCTCCCAAAAATCGAAATAAAAAGCGATCAAAAAATGTCACCTGCTCAAAAATGGTACAAATAAAAACGTCAACTCGTACCGCAAAAAATAAGACCTCACATGACTCTGTGGGCCAAAATATGCAAAAATTATAGCTCTCAAAATGTGGCGATGCAAAAAACTATTTTTGCAATAAAAGCGTCTTTTAGCGTGACAGCTGCCAATCATAAAAACCCGCTATAAATAGTAAATCAAACCCCCCTTTATCACCCCCTTAGTTAGGGAAAAATAATAAAATTAAAAAAATGTATTTATTTCCATTTTCCCATTAGGGTTAGGGTTAGGGTTGCGGCTAAAGTTAGGGTTAGGGTTGGCGCTAAAGTTAGGATTAGGGTTAGAGTTGGGATTAGGGGTGTGTTAGAGTTAGGTTTGTGGTTAGGGTTGGGACTAGGGTTAGGGGTGTGTTGGGGTTAGGGTTGGAGTTAGAATTGGGGGGTTTCCGCTGTTTAGGCACATCAGGGGCTCTCCAAATGTGACATGGCGTCTGATCTCAATTCCAGCCAATTCTGCGTTGAAAAAGTCAAACGGTGCTCCTTCACTTCTGAGCTCTGCCATGCGTCCAAACAGTAGTTTATCCCCACATATGGGGTATCAGCGTACTCTGGACCCCAAGAGTTATTGTGCAATTTGTCCTATTTCTTCTGTTACCCTTGGGAAAATAAAAAACTGGGGGCGAAAATATCATTTTTGTACAAAAAAAAATATTTTTTTGTTTTTACGGCTGTACATTATAAACTTCTGTGAAGCACTTGGGGCTTCATAGCACTCACCACACACCTAGATAAGTTCCTTGTGGGGGTCTATTTTCCAAAATGGGGTCACTTGTTGGGGATTTCCACTGTTTAGGCGCATCAGGGGCTCTCCAAATGCGACATGACGCCCCCAGACCATTTCATCAAAGTCTGCAATCCAAAACGTCACTACTTCCCTTCCGAGCCCCAACGTGTACCCATACAGTAGTTTTCTTCCACATATTGGGTATCAGCGTACTCAGGACAAATTGGGCAACAACTTTTGGGGTCCAATTTCTCCTGTTACCCTTGTAAAAATAAAATATTGGGGCGAAAAAATCATGTTTGCAAAAAAAAAAAAAGATTTTTTATTTTTACGGCTGTGCGTTATAAACTTCTGTGAAGCACTTCGGGGTTCAAAGTGCTCACCACACATCTAGATAAGTTCCTTGTGGGGTCTATTTTCCAAAATGGGGTCACTTGTGGGGGGTTTCCACTGTTTAGGCGCATCAGGGGCTCTCCAAATGTGACATGACGCACCCAGACCATTCCATCAAAGTCTGCAATCCAAAACGTCACTACTTCCCTTCCGAGCCCTGACGTGCGCCCATACAGTAGTTTTCTCCCACATATTGGGTATCAGCGTACTCAGGACAAATTGGACAACAACTTTTGGGGTCCAATTTCTCCTGTTACCCTTGTGAAAATAAAATATTGGGGCGAAAAAATCATTTTTGTAAAAAAAAAAAAGATTTTTTATTTTACGGCTGTACGTTATAAACTTTAGTGAAACACCTGGGGGTTCAAAGTTCTCACCACACATCTAGATAAGTTCCTTGAGGGGTCTAGTTTCCAAAATGGTGTCATTTATGGGGGTTTCCACTGTTTAGGCAGATCAGGAGCTCTCCAAACACGACATGGCGTCCAGCCAATTCTGCGTTGAAAAAGTCAGACGGCGCTCCTTCCCTTCCAAACTCTGCCATGCACCCAAACAGTGGTTTACCCCCACATATGGGGTATCAGCGCACTCAGGACAAATTGCACGATAACTTTTGGAGTCTTGTTACCCTTGGAAAAATAAAAATTGGGGTGAAAAGATCATTTTTGTGGAAAAAATATGATTTTTAAATTTTACGGCTCTACGTTATAAACTTGTGTGAAGCACTTGGGGTTCAAATTGCTCATCAAAAATCTAGATAAGTTCCTTAGGGGGTCTAGTTTCCCAAATGGGGTCATTTGTGGGGGGTTTCCACTGTTTAGGCACATCAGGGGCTCTCCAAATGCAACATGGCATCCAAACTCAATTCCAGCCAATTTTGGTTGGAAAAAGTCAAATGGTGCTCCTTGCATTCCGAGCTCTGCCGTGCGCCCAAACAGTGGTTCCCCCCACATATGGGGTATCAGCGTACTCAGGACAAATTGTACAACAACTTATGTGGTCCAATTTCTCCTGTTACCCTTGGGAAAATAAAAAATTAGTGACTAAAAGATAATTTTTGTGGGAAAAAAATAGGATTTTTTATTTTCATGCCCGGGCATTATAAACTTGTGTGAAGCACTTGGGGGTTCAAAGTGCTCACCAAAGATCTAGATAAGTTCCTTAGGGGGTCTAGTTTCCAAAATGGGGTCACTTCTGGGGGGTATCCACTGTTTAGGCTCATCTGGGGCACTGCAAACGGAACATGACCCCCATTAACGTCTGCATTCCAAAACGTTACTACTTCCTTTCCAAGCCCTGCCGTGCGCCCAAACAGTTTCCCCCCCCCCACATATGGGGTATCAGCGTACTCAGGACAAATTGGACAACAAATTTTGGGGTCCAATTTCCTTGGGAAAATTCAAAAATTTGGGACTAAAAAATCATTTTTGTGGAAAATTGATTTTTTTTTTTTTACACCCAGGCTTTATAAACTTTTGTGAAACACTTGAGGGTTCAAAGTGCTCACAACAGATCTAGATAAGTACCTTAGGGGGTCTAGTTTCCAAAATGGTGTCACTTGTGGGGGGTTTCCACTGTTTAGACGCATCAGGGGCTCTCCAAACGCGACATGGCATCCAATCTAAATTCCAGCCAATTTTAGTTTGAAAAAGTCAAACGTCGCTCCTTCCCTTACGAGCTCTGCCGTGTACCCAAACAGTGGTTTTCCCCCACATATGGGGTATTGGCGTACTCAGGAGAAATTGCATAACAACCTTATCTGTCCATTTTCTCCTTTTACCCTTGTGAAAATAAAAAAAAAGTTTGTAAAAGATAATTTTTGTGGCTAAAAAGTAAAATATTAATTTTTTCCTTCCACGTTGCTTTAGTTACTGTGAAGCACCTGAAGGGTTAATAAACTTCTTGAATGTGGTTTTGAGTACCTTGAGGGGTGCAGTTTTTAGAATGGTGTCACTTTTGGGTATTTTCTGCCATATTGACCCCTCAAAGTGACTTCAAATGTGAGGTGGTCCCTAAAAAAATGGCTTTGTAAATTTTGCAGTAAAAATGAGAAATCGCTGGTCAACTTTTAACCCTTATAATTTCCTAACAAAAAAAAATTTTGGTTCCAAAATTGTGCTGATGTAAAGTAGACATGTGGGAAATGTTATTTCTTAACTATTTTGTGTGATATATTTCTCTGTTTTAAGGGAATAAAAATTCAAAGTTTGAAAATTGCAAAATTTTAAAAATTTTCGCCATATTTGCGTTTTTTTCAAAAATAAACGCAAGTTATATCGAAGAAATTTTACCACTAACATGAAGTACAATATGTCACGAGAAAACAATCTCAGAATCGCGAAGATCCGTTGAAGCGTTCCAGAGTTATAACCTCATAAAGAGACAGTGGTCAGAATTGTAAAAATTGGCCCGGTCATTAACGTGCAAACCACCCTTGGGGGTGAAGGGGTTAATTATAGCAGGTTCCTGCTCTCCCAGAAAAGGCAAGCTTTACTGACAGAGGTGTCCACATTCACCCAGGAATTCAGATATCAGCCTAATAGAGGTATGTTCATATAGACAGGGACCCATACGTTCTGAGACCACCTTGACGTTGGTGTATGGGCAGGCATTATTTGGCCAAATTTTGTGCAAAGCGTCTCATTCATTTTTTTCTAATATTCAAAAGCCATATTGCTATTCATGTTTCATATTTCACATTGACTTGCTTTGGCACGATAGAGTGCAACCTTCTTTTGTATATTGTCTATGGAGGTAGCTGCTCCTGGTTTGCACCTAATTCACACTGGTTTGGATGTGCCAGTCAGTTTTCTTTTACTTCTATGTTAGCTTACTGACCGAGCACTCCGCCCATCACCATGTGGTGATTTTAATTATAGCAGGTTCCTGCTCACCCAGAAAAGGCAAGCTTTACTGACAGAGGTGTCCACATTCACCCAGGAATTCAGATATCAGCCTAATAGAGGTATGTTCATATAGACAGGGACCCATACGTTCTGAGACCACCTTGACGTTGGTGTATGGGCAGGCATTATTTGGCCAAATTTTGTGCAAAGCGTCTCATTCATTTTTTTCTAATATTCAAAAGCCATATTGCTATTCATGTTTCATATTTCACATTGACTTGCTTTGGCACGATAGAGTGCAACCTTTTTTTGTATATTGTCTATGGAGGTAGCTGCTCCTGGTTTGCACCTAATTCACACTGGTTTGGATGTGCCAGTCAGTTTTCTTTTAGAGTGCAACCTTTTTTTGTATATTTACTACTATACCAATAGCAAACAAAACCTCTTGCCGTTTCCTATCACAGTACCTTTTAGATTTTCTGTTAGCCTCCTGAAGATTACCACGCACATCCGTCCAAACTCTCTCCAAATCACCGGAAAAATTCTCCTTCATCAGGCACGGCCGATACCAATTTGGAGAATGACCCAAACGACGGATGTCTCCCAGTGCAACAAAAAAAAGGCGAACAACCAGCAGAAGAGGATGTATGGTTGTTAAGAGCGAATTAAGCAAGCGGCAGAAACTCAGACCACCCCTCTTGATTGTCTGCCACAAAACAACGCAAGAACTGCTCAACATCCTGATTTTTCCTTTCTGTCTGGCCATTAGACTCAGGATGATATCCAGATGAAAACGACAAATGAACTCCCAACCTGTCACAAAAGGCGCGCCAAAAACGAGCCACGAACTGAGGTCCCCTATCAGAAACAATGTCAGTAGGAACGCCATGTAGTCTGACAATCTCCTTGACAAAGGCCTTAGCGAGAGACTTAACGCAGGGCAGTTTGATGAAAGGAACCAAGTGACACATCTTGCTAAAACGGTCCACTACCATCTAGATGACAGTGAAACCCTCAGAGGGGGAAGGTCAGTAATAAAGTCCATAGCCAAATGTGTCCAAGGAGCACTAGGAACCTCCAGAGGGCAAAGCAACCCTGCAGCAGGAGTATGAGAAGACTTAGATCTAGCACACACAGTACATCGACGCACCCACTTAATGACTTCCTTCTGCCATCCAGGCCACCAAAAACTGCGACCCACAAGTCTCTTGGTCTCAGAGATTCCAGGATGACCTGCCAACCGAGACTCATGACACTCAACAAACAAATCTCTCCTAAAGGTCCCAGGCACAAACAACCTCCCATGGGGAGTGTAAGATGGGGCATTCTCCTGTGCTTTAAGAATCTCATCTTCCAACACAGAGTCCAAAGCAGCAATCACAACTCCTTCTTGCAAAATGTTCTCCTCCTCCTCAACACCAACCATGGGAGAAAAGCTGTGAGACAAAGCATCGGCTTTCACATTCTTAGTACCTGGGATGTAAGTAACGGAAAAATTAAACCGCGAGAAAAACAGTGCCCACCTAGCCTGACGGGCATTCAAGCGTTTGGCAGCATCAAGATAGATCAGATTTTTATGATCAGTGAAAACCTGAACGGGAAATTCAGCACCCTCCAAGAGATGCCGCCAGTGTTCAAATGCGAGTTCAATGGTCAACAATTCCCGATTACCAATATCATAATTCAGTTCAGTCTCAGAACATTTTTTTGAAAAATTGCACAAGGATGTACTCCATCCATGTTTTCCTGAGACAACACCGCACCGACCCCCACAGAAGAAGCATCAACCTCAACCGAAAACGGTTTAGTCACATCAGGCTGCATAAGGATGGAAGCAGAGCTGAACCTCTCCTTTAAAAACACAAAAGCTTCAATGGCCTCAGTAGTCCACTGAACCGCATTAGCACCTTTCCTTGTGAGATCGGTCAGTGGTTTGACAATAATAGAAAATTTTTTAATGAATTTTCTATAATAATTGGCGAAACCCAAAAAACCTCTGTAACGATTTCAAACCAATAGACCTAGGCCATTCCTGCACAGCTTGAACTTTCACCGGGTCCATCTCAAAACCTTCGCTGGAGATAATGTAGCCCAAAAAACTAAGTCTCTGTACAGCGAACTCACATTTCTCCAGCTTAGCAAAAAGCGAATTGTCACTCAATAACTGTAATACCTCACGAACGGTCCGCTAATGAGACTCCAGATCCGGCGAATAAATCAAAATGTCATCCAAATACACAACCACATTTTTGCCAATCAAAGGTCTAAGGATGTCATTAATAAGATTCTGAAAAAATGCATGAGCATTGGTAAGGCCAAAAGGCATAACCAGATTCTCAAAATGACCCACAGGAGTGTTAAAAGCAGTCTTCCATTCGTCACCCTCCTTCATGCGCAACAAATTGTATGCCCCCCCGAAGATCAATTTTAGAGAACCACTTGGCCCCCGCTAACTGGTTAAACAAATCAGGAATCAATGGCAGCGGGTAAGGATTGCGTACAGCAATTTTATTAATCTCACGAAAGTCCAGACAAGGACGTAAACCGCCGTCCTTTTTTTTAACAAAAAAAAATCCAACAGCCACAGGAGACTTGGAAGGCCTAATGTGACCGGTGGCCAAGCTTGTCTGTATGTATTCCTCCAAAGCCTTTCTCTCAGGAATAGTAAGATTAAATAAACGACTTTTAGGAAGAGTCGCTCCAGGGACAAATTCAATAGTACAATCATAGTCTCTATGGGGAGGTAAAATCTGCGACTCCTTCTCAGAAAAAACTTTCCAAAAATCCTGAATAGGTACAGGTAGTTCCCCTTTATCCACAGCAGCAATATGCCCGCTACACCACTTGTCATAACACTTAGAACTCCAGGACTTAATTTCATTAGTAGACCAATCCAGAACAGGATTGTGCAATTTTAACCAGGGTAACCCCAAAATTACCGGAGAAGGTAAATTATTCAATACTACCAAATCCAAATTCTCTTGGTGAACACCATTATCATGATCCTGTCAGCGCCAGCGAACTGCCACGGCTGAGCAGGGTGACTCACCCACACTGTGGAAGGGCCCGGGGTCAGATGCCGCAGGGGAGGCTCAGGCAGAGGGGACCTAAGTAGCATGGTGAGAGGTGATACTGAAGGTAGCAGTAAGCAAAAGGACCTGCGATCATGTGACCACAGGGGGCGGTGCTTAGCGTCCTGCTGCTGGAGATGAGTGCAGGACTTTACAGGGACCCTGGATTAGTAAAGAGGGAAACTCAGGTCAGACAAACGGGGTTCATACACAGAGAGGACGGCGCAGTACAGAAGGGGTGAGCAGAGAATAGTCAGAACACAGGCCAGGAGTCATACATGGAGATAGCAATGCAGTACAGGAGGGATAAGCAGAGAATTGTCAGAAGAAAGGCCAGTGGTCATACACAAGATAACGCAGTACAGAAGGGGCAGGCAGAACTCGTAACAGGAACAGAACCAAGTCAAAACCAAGCAAGCATAAAGTAGCACAAGCACAAAGCACAGGGTCACACACACTCGGCCAAGGGTCAAAGTATAAGCGACAGGGAATGGCTCCACAATGAGGCTATAAGAAGCCTCCCAGAATACCAAAATGAGGCCGTCCAGATTAACCTCTGAACTACCTAATTCCACAAACAAAGCAGCTCATGACAGTACCCCCCTCTCAACGGGGGGCCTCCGGACCCCCAGGCTTCCCAGGATGCCAGGCATGGAACGCACGAACCAGACGGTCAGCGTGTACTGATCTGGCTGGTACCCATGACCGCTCCTCCGGACCATACCCCCTCCAATGTACCAAATATTGCAAAGACCCCCGAACCCGCCTGGAATCCACAATATGTTGTACCTCAACCTCCATATGTCCCTCAACCAAGACTGGAGGAGGAGCAGTTTCAGTCTCCTCCCTCACCGCACCCAAGGGTTTAAGTAAAGACCTATGAAAAACATTATGGAGTTTTAAGGAGGAAGGAAGACGGAGGCGGTAGGTTACGGGGTTCACTACTTCAATGACCTCATAGGGACCAATAAATTTAGGCCCCAGTTTAGCGGAGGGCAATCGAAGATTTATATTTTGTGTAGACAGCCACACCTTATCCCCACAAAGCAGCGTCTGAGTAGAGTCCCTTTTTCTATCCGCAAAACGTTTATATTTCTCCTGAGCCTTAGAAATACTTAAACGAACCTTTGTCCAAAGATCCTTAAGACGATTGACCCGTCCTCTGCTCCCGGACAACAAGAATCTATTCGAGAAAATTCGCCAAAATGAGGGTTCATCCCATAATTAATCAGAAATGGTGACCTACCGGTAGATTGGTTTACCCGGTTGTTGAAGGCGAATTCTGCTAATGGTAAGGCATCAGACCAGTCGCTTTGCAGGGTAGAAGTCAAGCACCGAAGAATCTGTTCAAGCGACTGGTGGTTGGTGTGCTCAGTTTGTCCGTTGGTTTCAGGGTGATACGCTGAGGAAAAAGACAGAGATATCCCCAGTTTTTTGCAGAAGGCCCGCCAGAATTTAGACACAAACTGAGTTCCTCTGTCTGACACAATATTAGTGGGAACCCCATGTAAGCGTATCACCTGGGACAGGAAATGCCTAGAGAGCATCTCTGCTGAAGGTAAACTTGTCATGGGTACAAAATGTGCCAACTTCGAAAACCTGTCCACCACTACCCAAATTACAGTATTACCATGATGATGATGGAAGATTGGTAATGAAGTCCATGGACAAGTGAGTCCATGGCCTTCTTGGGACTGGCAAAGGCACCAATTCCCCGGCCGGCCGGCAACTAGAGCTCTTGGAACGGGCACATATACCACATGCTGCGACATGTTTCTTGATATCTGAAGTCATTAAAGGCCACCAGAAGACCCTTGCCACTGCTTCCCGTGTGGTGGCTATACCAGGGTGTGCACTCAACTTCGAATCATGGAACTCCCACAGGAGTTTGTTGCGCAAATGTTGCGGGACAAACAACTTGTCAACAGGTTTGGAATTTGGAGCCAAAGATTGAGCCCCCACAATCTCTCGCTCCAATTCCGACGACACCTCGGCAACCACGAGACTGGGTTGAAGAATGGGGGATGGTGGATCGGGGGCGGATAACGGCTCAAAACTATGTGATAAGGGCTCAGCCTTTATGTTCTTAGACCCTGGCCGAAAGGTAATAGAAAATTGAAACCTGGAGAAAAAAAGTGACCAGCGGGCTTGCCTGGGAGTCAGTCTTTTAGCAGATTTGATGTATTCCAAATTCTTATGGTCAGTGATAACCGTAATATCATGATCCTGTCAGCGCCAGCGAACTGCCACGGCTGAGCAGGGTGACTCACCCACACTGTGGAAGGGCCCGGGGTCAGATGCCGCAGGGGAGGCTCAGGCAGAGGGGACCTGAGCAGCGTGGTGAGAGGTGATACTGAAGGTAGCAGTAAGCAAAAGGACCTGCGATCATGTGACCACAGGGGGCGGGGCTTAGCGTCCTGCTGCTGGAGATGAGTGCAGGACTTTACAGGGACCCTGGATTAGTAAAGAGGGAAACTCAGGTCAGACAAACGGGGTTCATACTCAGAGAGGACGGCGCAGTACAGAAGGGGCGAGCAGAGAATAGTCAGAACACAGGCCAGGAGTCATACACGGAGATAGCAATGCAGTACAGGAGGGATAAGCAGAGAATTGTCAAAACAAAGGCCAGGGGTCATACACAAGATAACAACGCAGTACAGGAGGGGCAGGCAGAACTCGTAACAGGAACAGAACCAAGTCAAAACCAAGCAAGCATAAAGTAGCACAAGCACAAAGCACAGGGTCACACACACTCGGCCAAGGGTCAAAGTATAAGCGACAGGGAATGGCTCCACAATGAGGCTATAAGAAGCATCCCAGAATCCCAAAATGAGGCCGTCCAGATTAACCTCTGAACTACCTAATTCCACAAACAAAGCAGCTCATTACAACCATTAATAGTGAGGGGAAATTCACAGACCTTGTGAGTAACATTCTTGAAGGGAGAGCCATCAACAGAAACCACGGCAATAGGGGATGACAGAGGTTTGGGTTTTAATTTAAGTTTTTCCAAGAATCCCCCATCAATCACATTCAGAGTTGACCCACAATCGACAAATACCCGAAAATCCATTAATTCTTCCTGAACCGCAGTAGTAGCAGAAAGAAAGATACCCTTAGTATTTAAACAGTCTATACGGGCGGAACTGACCTTTTTTTTTTTCTTTGTTCATACAAAGCACACAGTTCTTAATGAAATGGTCAGATTTGCCACAATAAAAGCACAATCCTTCAGAAAACCTGCGGTCTTTTTCCTGAGAGCGAGGTGCCATCACTCCAATCTCCATGGGCTCTCCAATGTCAGTACAGACCCTCTCCAGACTTGGGGCTGACATGACATAGGATTTACTCTCATTAACCCTTGCACGCAGTCTCCTATCCACCCGTATTGCTACTTGCATAGCCTCTTGCAAGTTACCAGGTATGGGATAAGCAATCAGCAAATCTTTAACCATTTCACATATCCCTGCAAGAAACAAACTTTTCAAAGCTGAATCGTTCCACCCCACCTGAGTAGACCACCGTCGGAAGTGAGTACAATATTTTTTCCACATTACCTGATCCCTGCCTCAAACGTCTTAATTCTGTCTCAGCTGATGATACATGATCAGGATCATCATACAATAACCCCAAAGCAGAAAAAAAACTATCCACTGATCTAAAGTATGGATCACTAGGTTGCAGAGAAAAGGCCCACTCCTGAGGTTCTTTGCTCAAAAGTGACATTATGAACCCTATGCGCTGTGATTCATCACCAGAGGATCTGGGTCTCAAACAAAAATACAACAAGCAAGCATTTTTAAAAGAAAAAAAATCTTGTTGTTCACCAAAAAATAAATCAGGCAAACGTACCTTTGGCTCCACGAAATGTGCTCCAGAACAGCTACTCATGTGTTGCTGAAGCTCGGACACCTCCAGAGAGAGTCCCTGCAGGCGTTGAGCCAATTCCTGAACCGACACCATAATGGAAACTGGTAACCTTTCCTTAGAGATATTTTTGGGCTGGACTTACTGTTATGTTCTGCTACAAGCACTAAGGAAAGAAAGGGATATCTGTCCCTACAATAGAACTAAGCTCAATCCCTACGATGTAACGAGTAACCTGATCCTGCGATCAGACCCACTAAAGTCCTCAGCTAGTCTGAACGAAGACCTATAGATGCGAGGAAGGAATCCCTACAAGCACTAGGGACTGGGAGAAAAGATGGACACCTCCTAACAGAAGTTGTAGCAGTAAAAAGAAAAACCAAACAACATAGAACATAGAGGTCTGTAGACCAAGCAAAACTATCTGAGTATGGTAACAAAGCACCCGCTAGCTTGAGAGTAGAAATTACAATGAAGTCCAGCAAAGCCAGAAGGGCGGAGCAGGACAAAATAGGCCACAAAGGTCATGTGACCAGCAAGATAGAAAAAACCTAACAGGAGAGTTCTAACAATCAGTGTCAGCATGCATAAGAACATGCCCTATTGGCAAATGGAATGGAAGCACCCAGTTGTCAAATAATTCATGTACTTTTGGGGTTAACAGTGGAATGGCACATGTTTTTAAAAAGGCCTAGTTCAGACAGACATGGCTACCTGTTCAGCTCCACATTGCGGACAGATTCAGGAGCTGTTTTCTATTGCATACATGATTCTCATGCATACATAAAATGAGACCAGATTTTTTACATGCAGATCAATTCCCATGTGCACTAGCATTGGTCCATGTTAGCTGTTAGTGTGTGGTCTGTCATTCACATGAACTGAAAACATTCTTGACTGACTGCACCAAAAAGAGGATCCAGATTTGATATTTGATCAGCCATGAACATATTTATTGTATTATATTGTGGTAGATTGACTCCCGCTCAGGGTAAACAACAAGGTTCAGCTTTCTTTCACATAAACCCTTCTTTGTGTCTCCAAGCACACTGAACACTGATTCAGAAGGCTGACAATTTACCTTCTAAACCACACCCTGGGGTGGAGATATGATGAACAGCCACCCACCCACTTTTCAGCTGTTCATTAAACCTAGCCCTTAACATGGTCGATTACCCCTCTCAGCACTTAGTGTCTTGCTGCATTTTTCTAGGTTCATATCACTGAAGCTAAAAACCTCAGTGATACCTCTCTCCTCTCCAGTACTTTGCCAGTGACTTTATCACATACCTCCCCTCTGCCTGGGGGTTTTAGCACCTTCAGTCACCAGACAGGGAAGTCTAGACAGGGCATCTGCGTTACCATGCAGTTTTCCAGGCCTGTGCTCCACTTAAAAGGTTGAAGTCCTGGAGCCCTAGAAACCATCTAATCACTCGGTCATTCTTCCCCTTCCTTTCCCTCATCCATCTCAAGGGTGCATGATCTGGCCTGAACTTCTGGCTTAACAAGTGGTACCTCAGTGTGTCTATTGCCCATTCTGTCTTCAATGGCATAGTTTTTTTCACAGGAGGAGAGTTTCCTACTTAGATACATGACTGGAAGTTCTTCCATGTACTTTACTTCCTGGGACATCACAGCTCGCAACCTGACCTGTGAGGCATCCATCTGGACCACGAATTTCCTCCTGCCAATGCAGGAACTCTTAAACTCCCATATCTATAATCTTTCTCTCCCCTGATGAACCCCGTGAATGGGGGGGAAACACGTAGGAGACTACACATGACTTGGTGGGGACAATTCAGTAGCATTAATTGGGGACTGTCCTTGAAAGGGCAGGAGCATTACAGGGGCACGACAGGGGATATTAGAAACTCTCCCCTCATCCCCTCTGATTTATACAACTATTCCATGGGCTCCTGCAACCTGCAGAAAAGGACTGCAAAATTGGTGAAATCAAACCATTTAAACTGTGCACTGGTAACTTTTTAGCACCTTGCACTTTATCACTTTTTGGTTTGTTTGTCTTGATTTATCTGTTTTTAAAAAACACTCATTAAAAGTTATGTTTTAGATTGGCATCACCTTTGCCACATGCTCAATAATACTTCTGTGGGCTGTAACTTCTGCTTCTCAGGTCTCCTACGCAATATTCTGAAGTCCCAAGGGTGCCATCCGTATATCAACTCGAATGGTGAGAACCCCGTAGAGGCATGTGGAACTTCACCAAGAGATAAGATTACAGCCAATACAGGACTATGCAATCCCATATACATACAAGAGAAAAAGGTAGCACACTGTAGCGCTATAGCTTGCAAACACGAAATATGAAAAATATGAAAAATGAATTGCATCATTACCTTAGAAATATGAAAAATTGAGAAGTCTTAGCGCATAAGATGGCCAAATTATGTGTGCCTGATAGCCACGTCAAGGCTCTTCTCGTATATCAGGTCCTAACTAATGCCTAGCCTCGCTTAGAAAAGTCTGTCTGCATGGGAACGTATGAATCCTCTCTTCAGACTAAAATCTACATCTCTGTGGAGGGGTGATGAACCTGTTGTAATTAAAAAGCCTGTGACCACCAGGTGGAGTGCTCACGTAGAAGGTAAATGAATACATATCAAAAAACTGACCGGCACATCCAAACATAGATTCAGTGTGAACAGGTGCTAAACCTAGAGTCACCAACTCATATACATACAAGAGAAAAAGGTAGCACACTGTAGCGCTATAGCTTGCAAACACGAAATATGAAAAATATGAAAAATGAATTGCATCATTACCTTAGAAATATGAAAAATTGAGAAGTCTTAGCGCATAAGATGGCCAAATTATGTGAGCCTGATAGCCACGTCAAGGCTCTTCTCGTATATCAGGTCCTAACTAATGCCTATCCTCGCTTAGAAAAGTCTGTCTGCATGGGAACGCATGAATCCTCTCTTCAGACTAAAATCTACATCTCTGTGGAGGGGTGATGAACCTGTTGTAATTAAAAAGCCTGTGACCACCAGGTGGAGTGCTCAGGTAGAAGGTAAATGAATACATATCAAAAAACTGACCGGCACATCCAAACATAGATTCAGTGTGAACAGGTGCTAAACCTAGAGTCACCAACTCATATACATACAAGAGAAAAAGGTAGCACACTGTAGCGCTATAGCTTGCAAACACGAAATATGAAAAATATGAAAAATGAATTGCATCATTACCTTAGAAATATGAAAAATTGAGAAGTCTTAGCGCATAAGATGGCCAAATTATGTGAGCCTGATAGCCACGTCAAGGCTCTTCTCGTATATCAGGTCCTAACTAATGTCACAGGCTTTTTAATTACAACAGGTTCATCACCCCTCCACAGAGATGTAGATTTTAGTCTGAAGAGAGGATTCATACGTTCCCATGCAGACAGACTTTTCTAAGCGAGGATAGGCATTAGTTAGGACCTGATATACGAGAAGAGCCTTGACGTGGCTATCAGGCTCACATAATTTGGCCATCTTATGCGCTAAGACTTCTCAATTTTTCATATTTCTAAGGTAATGATGCTGTCAAGTATAGTGTACAGTTCCTATAGCGTCTTGTGCTTGGGTGCGAGGAAAACACAGGAGACATAGGTTGAAATGAAATGACTTGTATTACTTCATACAAGCATGCTGAAAAGTTCACACAGTTTGCAGGAACAGCGACAGGAGACACAGCAGGCCAGAGTAACTTCAAGCACTACAATAAATCTCCAAAGCAGGTTCAGGATCTCTTCTCTGTACCGTAATTCCTCTGCAAACATGGATTCACCAAACAGCAGGTTTCCAGAGTCCAAAAGTGTTCCAAGGTTCCTCAGTAGGGAATAGCTGGAGTACAAGTCCAAGGCTTCCAGGAGTCAGGTCACAGACTGACTGAGGCTTGATTCAGGAGCACTGATTGTTCAGCTGAGGCTGCTTAAGAAGCAAGAGGGAAGAATCAGGGCGGGAACATGAAAACTAGAAACTCCATATTAACTGAGGGCAAGAGCTGCAGAAAGACAGAAAGCAAAATGGCCGACGAAAAACTGAGTTTCAAGGAACATGTCAACAGAGACAAAGAACCTTACAGATGCAATTCATTTTTCATATTTTTCATATTTCGTGAGCATTTACATTATTGACTGGTTCCCATGAGTTGTCCTCCACTGGGTAGCCCTGCCATTTAATCAAATATTGCAACTGATTTCTGTACAACCTGGAATCTAGAATCCTTTCCACCATAAATTCTTCCTGACCATCGACCATCACTGGGTCAGGGCAAGGAGAAGAACGTCCAGGAAACGTATTGGGTGTTGCAGCCTTTAGTAGGGATACATGAAAGACAGGGTGGATTCTCATAGTTCTGGGCAGTTGAAGACGACAAGCAACAGCACTTATAATCTTATTGATCTTATAAGGTCCAATGTACTTATGTCCCAATTTAGACGATGGAATCTTTAATTTAAGATTTCTGGTTGACAGCCAGACCAAATCTCCTACCTTGAAAGCTGGTGCAGGTTTACGAAATTTATCTGCTGCTTTCTTGTACCTTTCCTGAGCCAATTCTAGATTTTCCTTTAGAAGATCCATATTCTTTTGTAAAGAAGTGATTCTTTCAGCCACTGCCGGCAAGGGCGTATCTATGGGAAATCGAGGAAGAATGTTAGGATGCTAACCTAGATTGGAGTAAAAAGGAGACTGCTTAGTGGAGGCGCTCTGAGAGTTGTTATAAGAGAACTCAGCCAGTGAAAGTAGATCCACCCAATCATCCTGTAGGTGGCAGATAAAACAGCGGAGATACTGCTCCAGGGTCTGATTGGTTCGTTCTGTCTGTCCATTAGTCTAGGGATGAAAAGCAGAAGAAAGGTTTACTTTAATGTCCAATGCTGCACAGAAATTTTGCCAAAACCTTGAAGTGAATTGCACCCCTCGATCCGAAATGACCTCATCCGGTACTCCATGTAAGCGAAACACATTCTTAATCAGTGGAGACAACCCTTTCCGAAAAATAGATTTTTTAGCGGAAGTGTCCCAAGTGGTATCAAGAGCCCATCTCCTGAAATCCAGGGCATATTCGGCTACTGAACGCTTACCTTGGCGCAAAGTTAACATGGCTGCTTCAGCTGTTGCACCTCGATTGGGGTCATCAAACACCTGCCCCATGGCTGAAATAAAAGCATCAAGGTGATTCAAACAATCATCCTCAGTCTCAATCAGAGGGTTTGCCCACATCAAAGCCTTATTGGTAAGCAACATGATTATAGTAAGCACTTTGGATCGTTCAGTGGGAAATTGTGAAGCATGTGCAGAGAAAAATAAATTGCATTGATTAATAAATCCCCTGAATTTCTCACGTTCACCGCCAAAACGAAAAGGAGGTAATTTGGGGATCCCAGAACTCGGGGTTATGGCAGGAGCCTGGGCTCGTTCCTCTAGAGCCTCAATCCTGGCTCGCAATTCCTGGGTAGTCTGTCCAAACACTTGCAAATTATGATTAGTGAGGCCCTGTAGGCTTGCAAAACGGGTTTTTAAAGTCTGTACATCTGAAAGGATTGTATCAGTGACTCCGCAAAGTTCCTTTATGCGGGCCTCCATCTTCCAGATCTTTTAAGGCAGAAGTGCTGGAAGAGGAAAGGAGAAAAAAAAAAAAAAAACAATAGTGTTTACCTGTGGTAACACTCCAGAGTAAAATTTTAAGGGAATGCGCTCACCTGGAATGGTTGTGAGAAGTCACAACCACTGTCATCACATAAGGTATTAAACGGACATCTGATATCCACAGTCACAGCAGACACGGCTTTCCCAGACCCAGCAGACAATAAACATTGGCTCCTGAATCTTGTCAAGTATAGTGTACAGTTCCTATAGCGTCTTGTGCTTGGGTGCGAGGAAAACACAGGAGACATAGGTTGAAATGAAATGACTTGTATTACTTCATACAAGCATGCTGAAAAGTTCACACAGTTTGCAGGAACAGCGACAGGAGACACAGCAGGCCAGAGTAACTTCAAGCACTACCATAAATCTCCAAAGCAGGTTCAGGATCTCTTCTCTGTACCGTAATTCCTCTGCAAACATGGATTCACCAAACAGCAGGTTTCCAGAGTCCAAAAGTGTTCCAAGGTTCCTCAGTAGGGAATAGCTGGAGTACAAGTCCAAGGCTTCCAGGAGTCAGGTCACAGACTGACTGAGGCTTGATTCAGGAGCACTGATTGTTCAGCTGAGGCTGCTTAAGAAGCAAGAGGGAAGAATCAGGGTGGGAACATGAAAACTAGAAACTCCATATTAACTGAGGGCAAGAGCTGCAGAAAGACAGAAAGCAAAATGGCCGACGAAAAACTGAGTTTCAAGGAACATGTCAACAGAGACAAAGAACCTTACAGATGCAATTCATTTTTCATATTTTTCATATTTCGTGTTTGCAAGCTATAGCGCTACAGTGTGCTACCTTTTTCTCTTGTATGTATATGAGTTGGTGACTCTAGGTTTAGCACCTGTTCACACTGAATTTATGTTTGGATGTGCCGGTCAGTTTTTTGATATGTATTCATTTACCTTCTACCTGAGCACTCCACCTGGTGGTCACAGGCTTTTTAATTACAACAGGTTCATCACCCCCACAGAGATGTAGATTTTAGTCTGAAGAGAGGATTCATACGTTCCCATGCAGACAGACTTTTCTAAGCGAGGATAGGCATTAGTTAGGACCTGATATACGAGAAGAGCCTTGACGTGGCTATCAGGCTCACATAATTTGGCCATCTTATGCGCTAAGACTTCTCAATTTTTCATATTTCTAAGGTAATGATGCAATTCATTTTTCATATTTTTCATATTTCGTGTTTGCAAGCTATAGCGCTACAGTGTGCTACCTTTTTCTCTTGTATGTATATGAGTTGGTGACTCTAGGTTTAGCACCTGTTCACACTGAATTTATGTTTGGATGTGCCGGTCAGTTTTTTGATATGTATTCATTTACCTTCTACCTGAGCACTCCACCTGGTGGTCACAGGCTTTTTAATTACAACAGGTTCATCACCCCTCCACAGAGATGTAGATTTTAGTCTGAAGAGAGGATTCATACGTTCCCATGCAGACAGACTTTTCTAAGCGAGGATAGGCATTAGTTAGGACCTGATATACGAGAAGAGCCTTGACGTGGCTATCAGGCTCACATAATTTGGCCATCTTATGCGCTAAGACTTCTCAATTTTTCATATTTCTAAGGTAATGATGCAATTCATTTTTCATATTTTTCATATTTCGTGTTTGCAAGCTATAGCGCTACAGTGTGCTACCTTTTTCTCTTGTATGTATATGAGTTGGTGACTCTAGGTTTAGCACCTGTTCACACTGAATCTATGTTTGGATGTGCCTGTTATGTTACGGTAGCTGAGGAGTGCAGGTAAAAAAGGAAATACACCAGAGCAGTTGGAATCTATGAGATTGCAGTACCCTGACTAACCACCGCAACTAGAGGCAGCCGTGGAGCGTTCCTACGTTGGTCCTAGACGCCTCGTCACAGCCTGAGAAACTAACTACACCTAAAGATAGAAATAGGAAAGCTATCTGCCCCGGAGCAGAACCCCAAAGATAATAGAAAGCCCCCAAACATGTAATGGCGGTTAGACAAGAGGAAATACTGACACAGAAAGAAAATAGTATGAGCAAACGCTGGGGCCCAAACTATCTAAATAGAAAAGGATAGGAAGGGTACTTACTGCAATCTCAGAAAACCCTGAAAAAACACCAACTCTACTAATTTCAAAATCACCTGAGATCACACGACCTCTACCACCTAAATTAGTTCTCTGGTGTAACAAAAACAAAACAGCAGCCACTGAAAAAAAACTGGAAAAAGCAAAAGTACAAAACACAGTGGCTGGACTAAACTGAGAGGGCAAAAGCCCCCGGAGGGGACCCTGAAGGCCCCCACAGAAGTGCAGGACAAAATGCAAAAATATAGCAAAAACACAAAATAAGAAATTGTCTTATCTGATAGCAGGAGATGCAGACACGACACAGCAGGCTACAAGGGAAACTGGAAAGAAGGATTCAGACCAGAACAATTGATCACCGGCAACCCTGATGGGAAAATGACTCCCTTATATAAGACCAATCAGTAACACCTGATTCCCAGTCCTCACTAGTACCGCTTGTAACCACCAGAGGGAGCCTCTGCTCAGAACTCATCTCAAACCCATTCACAACATGTGCCGGTCAGTTTTTTGATATGTATTCATTTACCTTCTACCTGAGCACTCCACCTGGTGGTCACAGGCTTTTTAATTACAACAGGTTCATCACCCCTCCACAGAGATGTAGATTTTAGTCTGAAGAGAGGATTAATACGTTCCCATGCAGACAGACTTTTCTAAGCGAGGATAGGCATTAGTTAGGACCTGATATACGAGAAGAGCCTTGACGTGGCTATCAGGCCCTATGCAATCCCAGTCTCTGTCATCCTTTTCTAGAATCTTCTTAAACATGGACTTCAAGGTCTTATTGAATCTTTCCACTAGACCATCCGTCTGCAGATGGTACACCGACATCCTGAGCTGTGTAATCTGGAGAGCTTTACACAACTCTCTCATTACCCTTGACATGAAAGGCGTTCCTTGGTCCATCAGGATCACCTTTGGCAGGCCCGTCCAGGAGAATATATGAACCAGCTTTCTGGCTATGCTCCTGGCGGAGGAGTTTCTCAGTGGTACCGCGTTGTGGTACCTTGTTGCATACAGTTGTGCTCAAAAGTTTACATACCCTGGCAAAATTTTTGCTTTCTTGGCCTTTTTTCAGAGAATATGAATGATAACACCAAAACTTTTTCTCCACTCACGGTTAGTGGTTGGGAGAAGCCATTTATTGTCAAACTACTGTGCTTTCTCTTTTTAAATCATAATGACAGATGGACTGCAGTGTAGGGAGGCGCTGTTCATAGGACATATTAGAGCAGACAACTATATGGACCATGACAACTACAACAAATTAAGTTCTTATCAGCAGCCTTTGGCAACTCCTCAGTGACCCTTTGGGACCCCTGACTCCCCCCAGTTGTGGCTTTATTACCATTCTTTTGAGAGTCAAACTCCTTCTGGGTACCCCTGTATGGGGATGCAACACTGCCCAGTTTCCTTAAGGACTTCTCAACCACCTGCTACCTTTCTACTAGGCCAACCAGTTCATCCACATTCTGGGGGATCTCCCTGGGCAACACAGGAAGGGAGTGGATGAATCTGTCCATAACAACTTGCTCGGCCATCTGGGCTGGGGTGCAGGACTGCGGCTGCAACCACTTTTGTACCAGATGTAATAAGTCGAACATTTGGAAATGGAGTTCACCAGTTAAATAGGGGGCCAGTGCATCTGTCCACTGCTCCGGCAGCCGCTTCTCCCGCTCTGATACCCCTTTGAACTCAGTCAAAAATGCCTTAACATCATCCCCTAGGGTCATTTTTGCATGACTCGTCTTACCACTTTCTGGACGTCTGAGTCATCACCTGAACTTGGGGGAGAGGCTGCCGGCCTTCCACGAATGGCCTCTGTGAATAGTTCCATCTGCCGCATAAGCACCTCCTGTTGCCGTTGCTGATCCAGCTGTTGGAGCTGCTGCACCACCAGTTTATTTATTCCCTGCTGTGTTAGCTGCTGCCAGGTTTGGACCAGATGCTTGATCAGCTACTCTGTGCTGTTTGACTTCTATTTCTGACTCACTGCTGCCTTCACCCTAGACATGAAGGTTATCAGGAACATTTCGACAACCATTAAGCATGTTGATAAATCAACCATGCTTTGGGGTTGTGTTGCATCCAATGGCACTGGGAACATTTCATGGGTAGAGGGAAGAATGGATTTGATCAAATTCTTGATGCAAACATAACACCATCTGTAAAAAAAAAAGCTGAAGTTGAAAAGAGGATGGCTTCTACAAATGGATAATGATCATAAACACAAATTAAAATCCTCAATAGACTACCTCAAAAGGCACAAGCTGAAGGTTTTACAATGGCCCTCAGAGTCCCCTGATCTGAACATTATTGAAAATCTGTGGCTAGACCTCAAAATAGCAGTGCATGCAAGACTACCCAGGAATCTCACAGAACTAGATGAATTTTGCAAGGAAGAGTAGATGAAAATCTCTCAAACAAGACTTGAAAGACTCTTGTATGGCTACAAAAAGTGTTTACAAGTGGTGATACTTTCAAAAGGGGGTGCCACTAGGTACTAACAATGCAGGGTGCCCAAATGTTTGCATTGGCCCATTTTCCTTTATATAATTTTTAAAATGTAAAAGACAAAAATGTATTTATTTTTTGCCTAAAATGCAAAGGAAATTTGTCATCGTTATTTTTAGGCTTTTTAAAGATCATTTCATCTTCAACTTGCTTAACTGTTCACAATAGCAGTAATTTGGCCAAACTTTAACATGTCTCTCTATAGAGCTACACGTTAACCTACAAGATGGCTTTTAAAATAATAATTCTGTGAGATTTTTTTCTTATTTTTAGAGTAGAACTACAAACATATTTCCGAGAGAGCATTTTATAAAAAAAACTTTATCTTTATTCAATATAGAAAAACACATACCATACAATCATAAAACACTATCTGTGCCGAGAAAAATCCAAAGAGACAATCACTGAGGAACTGAAATAACAGCCATAGAAATTAACTAATTTCTCAAATGCTGAGGACTGTACAGAGAAATAAGAATTAAGAAAAAATCAGAAAGGAAAACAGCAGGAGAAGAAGCATGAATAGGAGGATAAGGGGTGGGGAAGGGAGGAAAGGCAATATAAAAAGGTGTTCCCAGGTTGGTCCTACAGAGCCCATTTCTCCCCAATTAAAGGCCAGGTAGTCATCCAACGTTCTAAATTCCACGTAATAAAATCAGGTTTTCTACAAACAATCATAAAAGTTATTAATCAAAGCAGTGAGTTCTTCCTTTAAATTAACATCACCTCATTTATTTTAGTGAAGCAGGGTGAGTTTGTCGAAGCAGAGAGTATTTCTTAGGCCGGGGTCACACTTGCGAGTGCAAGGCGAGAAACTTGCGCGAGTCTCTAGCCTCAATATCCGGCACTGCCGCCGGCACTCGGGACCGGAGTGGAAAAGAAAGCAATTCTCCATCTTCTCCATTCTGTCAGTCTGTGAAAATCAGACTGCACTCAGATATCATCCGAGTGGAGTTCAGTGTTTTCCAAGAACTCATTGACTTGCATGCCCAAGTGCGATCCAAGAATCGGATCCAAGTTAAGCATGCTACGTTTTATTTTTTCCTCGGGCCGGCTCGGTCCAAGGAAAATATCTGACGTGTGAACAACCCGATAGAATAAGATTGGTCCGAGTACGATCCAATGTTTTGTTGAATCGCACTTATACCAAAAATACGTCTGCACGATCCCTAAAGAGAAAAAATATTTCAGTGCAACTGTTTTTATTTGTAAGTGTTAATACTTTGTGAGTATCTGACTCTGCATGTCTCTAAGAATAGCCTTTGTATTTATTATTAGATAGACTGAGCCCATTTCTAACTTTTTATTCTCATTAGCTCAGTATGTGAAACATGTCTGGAGTTGTTAAAACAGCAATGAAAACATTAGGGTTGCTAAGACTTAAAGCACAGCACTGTTTTCCTGTTGTTAAAGACTTTTCTTCTGAGCTAATAAATCATTCAGTTTAACTATTTTTAATATGACCTTGGGTTTCTTATATCTCTTTCATTTATACAGACTTATAGAATATTAGTTTTGTTGACCTTCCATCGAAGACGCGGTCCAACTCAGTCACGTTGTGAATATACTAAATCTGTCTCTGCTGCAATCACAACCTAATTATACAATTATACAGTCATGGCCAAAAGTTTTGAGAATGACACAAATATTAATTTTTACAAAGTCTACTGCTTCACTTTTTCTAATGGCAATTTGCATATACTCCAGAATGTTATAAAGAGTGATCAGCTGAACAGCAATTACTTGCAAAGTCAATATTTGGCTAGAAAATGAACTTTATCCCCCAAAACACATTTCAACATCATTGCAGCCCTGCCTTAAAAGGACCAGCTAACCTCTTTTCAGTGATTGCTCCATTAACACTGGTGTGGGTGTTGATGAGGACATGGCTGGAGATCAATCTGTCATGATTAAGTAAGAATGACACCACTGGACACTTTAAAAGGAGGCTGGTGCTTGGCATCATTGTTTCTCTTCTGTTAACCATGGTTATCTCTAAAGAAACACGTGCAGTCATCAATGCAATGCTCAAAAATGGCCTAACAGGGAAGAGTATCGCAGCTAGAAAGATTGCACCTCAGTCAACAATCTATCGCATCATCAAAAACTTCAAGGAGAGAGGTTCCATTGTTGCCAAAAAGGCTCCGGGGCGCCCAAGAAAGATCAGCAAGCGCCAGGACCGTCTCTTAAAAGTGTTTCAGCTGTGGGATCGGGCTACCAGCAGCGCAGAGCTTGCTCAGGAATGGCAGCAGGCAGGTGTGAGTGCATCTGCAAGCACTGTGAGGCGGAGTCTCTTGGAGCAAGGCCTGGTCTCAAGGAGGGCAGCAAAGAAGCCACTTCTCTCCAGAAAAAACATCATGGACAGACTGATATTCTGCAAAAGGTACAGGCAGTGGACTGCTGAGGACTGGGGTAAGGTTATTTTCTCTGATGAATCCCCTTTTCGATTGTTTGGGACATCAGGAAAACGCCTCATTCGGAGAAGACAAGGTGAGCGCTACCACCAGTCTTGTCTCATGCCAACTGTTAAGCATCCTGAAACCATTCATGTGTGGGGTTGCTTCTCAGCCAAGGGAATCGGCTCTCTCACAGTCTTGCCTAAAAACACAGCCATGAATAAAGAATGGTACCAGTATGTCCTCCAAGAGCAACTTCTCCCAACCCTCCAAGAGCAGTTTGGCGATCAACAATGCCTTTTCCAGCATGATGGAGCACCTTGCCATAAGGCAAAGGTGATAACTAAATGGCTCAGGGAACAAAACATAGAGATTTTGGGTCCATGGCCTGGAAACTCCCCAGATCTTAATCCCATTGAGAACTTGTGGTCAATCATCAAGAGACGGATGGACAAACAAAAACCTAAAAATTCTGACAAAATGAAAGCATTGATTGTGCAAGAATGGACTGCTATCACTCAGGATTTGGTCCAGAAGTTGATTGAGAGCATGCCAGGGAGAATTGCAGAGGTCCTGAAGAAGAAGGGTCAACACTGCAAATATTGACTTGCTGCATTAACTCATTCTAACTGTCAATATAAGCTTTTGTTACTCATATGTTTGCAATTATTATATTTCTGTGATAAAAACATCTGTCAAACACACATAAAAACCAGAGGGCAGCAGATCATGTGAAAATATAATATTTGTGTCATTCTCAAAACTTTTGGCCATGACTGTACATCTGTGATTTGATTCGATGCCTGATATGTCAAAAGTAATAAGTCGTCGGTGATTTAGACAATGACTATTCAAAATAACATGGCTGCCAGAGTAACTTAACGGAATATAGTTATTATTGCTGCAGGCTGAAAGTAGGGAAAATGTCTAATATTGTTACATGGACTTTATTAAAAGAAATATTGAAGCAGATTTATGTTTATATTTGTCCAATGGGAATATTTTTTTAAGTAAATTATACTGTAAATAATTATTCTCCCACATAACTAAATATAAAAATGTTAATATTCTTTTTGGACTGCTGCGTTCCATTAGAGTTTATATTTTTCATTTTGAAAGATTCACTTTTTCTCTGTATTTCCCCACGGTTTTACATCAAATTTTATAGTTTTTTAAGATCACCAATGGTCTTTCCACAGCCTGATCCATTGCTTTCCTTAGCAAGCCCTTTAAGGATATACACTACTCAAAAAAAATAAAGGTAACACTAAAATACCACATCCTACATATCACTGAATGAAATATTCCAGATGCAAATCTTTATTCATTACATAGCGGAATGCGTCGAGAACAATAAAACATAAAAATGATCAATGTAAATCAAAATTAATATCCCAAGGAGGTCTGGATTTGGAATGATACTCAAAATCAAAGTCAAAAATCAAATTACAGGCTGATTCAATTTCAGCAGAAATGCTTGAAGACAAGGAAATGATGCTCAGTAGTATGTGTGGCCTCCACATTTCTGTGTACCCTCCCTACAATGCCTGGGCATGCTCCTGATGAGATGGCGGATGTTCTCCTGAGGGATCTCCTCCTAGACCTGGATTAAAGCTTCAGTCAACTCCCGGACAGTCTATGGGGTTGGTGGATGGAACGAGACATGATGTCCCAGATGTGTACGATTGGATTCAGGTCTGGGAAACAGGCAGGCCAGTCCATAGCATCAATGTCTTCATCATTCAGGAACTGCTGACACACTTCATCCACATGAGGCCTAGCATTGTCATGGATCAGAAGAAACACAGGGTCCAGCGCACCTGCATATGGTCTCACAATGGGTCTGAGGATCTCATCCCGGTACCTCTGGCTAGCAAATAGAGGGCTGTGCAACCCTGCAAAGAATTGCCTCCCGACACCATTACTGACACACTGCCAAACCAGTCACTCTGGAGGATGTTGCAGGCAGCAGAACGTTCTCCACGGTGTCTCCAGACTCTGTCACATGTGCTCAGTGTGAACCTGCTATCATCCATGAAAAGCACAGGCTGCCAATGTTGAATCTGCAAATCTTAGTTTTCTCTAGCAAATGCCAATCACACTGCACGGTGTTGGACTGTAAGCGCAACACCCACTTGTGTACGTCGGGCCCTCATACCACCCTCATGGAGTCTATTTCTGACAGTTTGAGCAGACGCATGGATGTTAGTGCTCTGCTGGAGGTGATTTTGCAGCAGGGCTCTGGCACTGCTCCTCCTGTTCCTCCCTGCACAAAGGAGCAGGTAGCAGTCCTGCTGCTGGGTTGGGTATTGCCCTCCTACGGCCCACTACACATCTCCTGGTGTACTGGCCAATCTCCTGGTATCTGCTCCATGCTCTGGAGACTGTGTTGACAGACACAGCTACCCTTCTTGCCACAGCTCGCATTGATGTGCCAGCCTGGATGAGCTGCACTACCTGAGCAACTTCTATGGGTTGTAGACACCACCTCATGCTACCTCTAGAGGTGAGAGCAATAACAAAATGCAAAAGTGACCAAAACAACAGCCAAAAAGGATGAGAACATAGAAATGATCTGTGGTCACCACCTACAGAACCACTCATTTATATGAGTTGTCTTACTAATCGCCCATCATTTCTACCTGTTGTCTGTTCCATTTGCACAACAGCAGGAGAAATTGATTCACAATCAGTGTTGCTTCACAACTGGACAGGGTGATTTCACAGAAGTTTGATTGACTTGGAGTTACATTGTGTTGTTTAAGTGTCCCCTTTATTTTTTTGAGCAGTGTATATTCTCTGCCTGTGTGCTGCGCATATTCGGTCTATATAACAATGAATTTACTGTACAGCATATAATGGAGTGGACATATGCCAGTTACCAGTGTGAGACATGTAAATCATCATAACAGCTTGTCAGTCATGACATGTCTCACACTGGTAATGCCCCCTTTCATTTACAATAAGCTCTGTAAGAAGATTCATTCATTCACTGGCCATTCACATATTAAGAAAATAAATGTGTCTTACTCTGAAGTAAGACATCGGATAACAGATATCAAGGTAATGCATTATTCAGCTTCCTATGACCTACATGCCCATATAGACGGTTGAGAAGGGTTCATCCTACTGACAGATTCCCTTTATACACAACACATCATACTACCATAGTAGGAAGGCAAATTTGACATTATTACTACAATAGTAGCATCAGTTCCACTGCTAATAAGAGATGTCCGTTACTGTGACTCTGCCCAAACTTGGCACTAAGGTATTGCTGCCCTTTCAATCATTATTTTAAATATTTGTATTTATGTATCTGTTTTTGTATGAAAAGTATTACAATAAATTTATATATACATTTTTTTGCTATATGTTCTGTTGTCCATTTCTCTTTCAGTTAATCAAATAATACGAGATACCATAGAAAGCCACAGTGCTTCCCATAACAGTGACAGCTATATACAGTGTCCCCATAACAGTGACAGCTATATACAGTGTCCCCATAACAGTGACAGCTACTTACAGTTCCCCCCACAACAGTCACAGCTATATACAGTGCCCCCACAACAGTAACAGCTATATACAGTGCCCCCATAACAGTGACTGCTATATACAGTGCCCCCATAACAGTGACAGCTATATACAGTGTCCCCATAACAGTGACAGCTACTTACAGTTCCCCCCACAACAGTCACAGCTATATACAGTGCCCCCACAACAGTAACAGCTATATACAGTGCCCCCATAACAGTGACTGCTATATACAGTGCCCCCTTAACAGTGACAGCTATATACAGTGTCCCCATAACAGTGACAGCTACTTACAGTTCCCCCCACAACAGTCACAGCTATATAGAGTGCCCCCACAACAGTCACAGCTATATACAGTGCCCCCACAACAGTAACAGCTATATACAGTGCCCCCATAACAGTGACAGCTATATACAGTGTCCCCATAACAGTGACAGCTATATACAGTGCCCCCATAACAGTGACTGCTATATACAGTGCCCCCACAACAGTAACAGCTATATACAGTGCCCCCATAACAGTGACTGCTATATACAGTGCCCCCATAACAGTGACAGCTATATACAGTGTCCCCATAACAGTGACAGCTACTTACAGTTCCCCCCACAACAGTCACAGCTATATAGAGTGCCCCCACAACAGTCACAGCTATATACAGTGCCCCCACAACAGTAACAGCTATATACAGTGCCCCCATAACAGTGACTGCTATATACAGTGCCCCCATAACAGTGACGGCTATATACAGTGCCCCCATAACAGTGACGGCTATATACAGTGCCCCCATAACAGTGACGGCTATATACAGTGCCCCCATAACAGTGACAGCTACATACGTTGTACCATATATTAGTGGCTCTCATAGTGCCTTGTATTTTACATGAATCACTGCCTTTAACAGAAAATGGAAGCATAGTTTCCACATTTATAAGTACAATACGTTTTTAAAATATGAAGATGATGTACCGTAATAGGAAATTATAAATGTCCCAGTTTTCAGTGTAATTTCTAAGGCATGGACTTCTTAGACAGTAAAGTGACTGGCTCTGATCTACATGTACCAAGACACAAAACTCACAAAAATCTATTTTTTTTTAAATTATTTTCTTATAAATAGAACCAAATGTTTACCTCATGTTTGTTCATTATCTGTCTGGCTTCTAGTTATTTACCATACCCGGGAAACACTGAAGGACTAATATAAACTACAAATGGTGTTCCAAGAATATTCATTATTTTTGTTTGAATCTGGGTTTTCAATGTCTATAAAAATGTGGCTTACATCATGAGCAAAGAGAAAGTAGAATTTGTGCCAGCATATTCCCAATGTTTTGGGCTTTGTTCATATACAGTACTGGGGGCAGAGTCTGCATTAAACCACTTGAAAAGTCCAGGTAAGGGGGCGTGGCTTGGCTGCCAGGAGGAATGGACGTGTAGTTGCACAGCTCCTTGTCTATCCTGCTAAAAGCGACTGAATACAGCTACATCACGGTACCTACACTGCTCTGTGGAAGGGTGAAGCCTCCAGGATGCTTAAAAGAGGTAAAAGCAAAATCCCACAGCCCAAACAAGCCATGGAAATGTACTTTTCCAGATCAAGAAAGAGAGCTGCAATCTCCAAACATGGCGCTGACCCCCTCACACAGCATGCAAGCAAGGCTGATTCTCAGCACAGCAGCCCCTCCTCCCCACAGTCTCTGAGCAGCAGGGATGGCACCTCTCCCCAGCAGCAGCCACACTGTGACAAAGAGGAACTAGAGGAGGTTCAGGAGAGCAGAGGGCAGACAAAGATGGGCATTACTGACACACAGCAGACACAGAGCCCTGTAAAACAGAGACCAAGGCTCCAAGATGGCACTGAGCTTCCACAGACACAGAGCAGACAGGGGGAGAAAGGACAGAGGGTAGAAGCTCCTACCTCCTTGGCAGGGACACACAGCAGCTATCCCTCTCCCTGACCCTCTCCCTTATCAGAAGGCTGTGTGAGAAGCCCAACAGCAGAACAGAAGATCCTGCATGCAGATAAAGCTGAGGGGCCCTGGCAGAAGAAGCAGGATTATTCTCAGCTTAACCCTCAGAGTGTCGGACGCCAGCAGCTCCAACTGAATGAGGGAACAGCCCAGTCCACAGAGGTGGGTGATAGTCCTGTACTTGCAGAATCACATGTTATTGCTAATGACTTTCTGGATTCTTTGCCAGCATCAGATACCCCAGTCACTGAATGCACCCTAAAACAAATGTTGCAAGCACTTAACCAATCTATGCAGCTCACTATGATGCAAATCATACACCCTATCAAGTCTGCAGTAAATGAGGTGGAAACCAGGGTGGATCATATTGAATACAAAATGGGCCAGTTTACATCCTCCCACAATGATTTGATAGACGCTCACTACAAATTGGTAGAGGAAGTCCAAATGATGAAAAAAAAATGACGGATCTTGAAGATAGATCTCGCCGTAATAACCTTAAGTTTAGGGGTATACCCGAAAATGTTCCCTCTCAAAAGCTCAAACAATATATTCGGGATATAATAAAAGCCCTTCTACCTGATAGTACCCCTGTGGATCTGACCATTGATCGGGCTCATAGACTTCCACGCCCGCGGCATTTAGACGAATCCGTACCCAGGGACGTTCTGGCAAAAATACACTTTTACGAAACTAAAGAAAATGTCATGATTACAACACGGAAAATGGGAAAACTCCCTGATCCGTTCCATATGATTTCTGTATATGCAGACCTCTCTCCGCTGACTTTGCAACTTAGAAGACAATTTATCCCTATTACAACTGCTCTGCGGGAAAATAAGATTCTATACAGATGGGGCTTTCCTGTACGTCTCATCATATTCTACAAAAATGCTACTCATAGAGTGTCTACAGCAGAAGAAGGTGTTAAGGTTCTTCAAGAATGGGGCATAACTACATCTGCTCCTCTGTCTTTACCTCAGAGGTCCCCTACACAGATTGCGGATGACTGGAAAAAAGCAGGCAGTCATAAACGTAGGAACCGCTGAACATCTTTCTCTTAAGCGGGATAGACCCGGATTAATGAAAGAATCCCCTCCCGGCAACAATATAAACTGTTGACCCCAAAAATGGATCAGACGTTTGTCATATCCACTTGTTCTGTTCTCTTTCAAAGAATGGTTTATTCGTTTATGTTTGATTGCTTGCTTAACTTAGTTTTATTTAGGAATTGGAGTAGGAGCTACAAAGGTACAGAGATCCTAATGATGGAGTGTCAGAGTTCCACAAAAGTATCATCCACACTACCAGGGGGGTAAGTGAACTTATAGCACCACCACACATGATAAATGGGGATTAAAATAATATCTATGAACGTAAAAGGGTTAAACATGCCACAAAAAAGGGCCCACGCGTGGAAGGAAGCCACTTGTCTGTCAGCGGATGTGTTTTGTGCTCAAGAAACTCACTTGCTGCAGAGGGATGCATATAGAATTTGTCATAGAACGTATCCTACTATTATACACTCACATCACCAATCTAAGTCAAGGGGGGTCCTAATTGCTATAAAACATACTATTGCGGTAAATGTCATTCAGACCATTACAGACCCTAAAGGGAGGTACCTTATTCTTATTTGTATGCTGAATAATGAACCTTACACAATAGCTAATGTCTATGCTCCGAATCAGGGTCAAATTAAATTTTTCAGGAAAATTTTAAGATTAACGAACGCAGTTAAACAAGGGAGACTTTTGATTTGTGGTGATTTCAATATAATTGCTGACCCGCACATGGACACATCACACAGAACCTCGCACAGACATATGTCTTTGGGGAAGACTTTGTGGCAGAATGATCTGTATGATGCTTGGAGAGCACTGCACAGCTCTGAAAGAGACTTTTCCTTTTACTCTAACGTACATGACAGCTATTCTAGGATAGACATGTTTATTATAGATAGAGAACTTTTAATGGCTGTAGCTGGAGCATCCATAGAAACCATCACTTGGTCAGATCACGCTGCCATTTCTCTGACAATAGCTGAAAAGAATAATTTTTCTCCAACATTCCTCTGGAGATGCAACAAATTTTTATTAACTCATCCAGAATACAATAAAACAATAGGCAAAGACCTAGAGGAATATTTTCAACTCAATAGTAGCCCACAGGTCTCTCCAGGTGTCATTTGGAATGCCCATAAGGCCTTCATAAGAGACACTTTCATAAAACTAGGCCATATGGTAAAGAAGAACAGGACAAAATTAATAACATCGCTGACAACTGATATTAAATCTATTGAATTACAAAATAGCTCATCACCGTTTCATACTTTGTCAGAGAAACTTAAGAATTTAAGACAACAACTTAGAGAGTGTTTGCTTATGGACTATGAAAAACAACTGAAGAAAACCATACTACTCACAAAATAACAAAGCGGGCAAACTACTAGCATCACGACTCAAATCTAAAGAAATAAATGGGAGAATCCCATATATATGGGACAAACAGCGGATAGGCAAAATCACTGATCCAAGGCAAATAGCTAACAGGTTCAAAGACTATTACAGGGAGCTATATAACTTAAAACAAGACCCATTTACTTATCAGCCCTCAAATAAGGATATACAATCCTTCTTGGATACTATCCACCTGCCCGAAATTTCGGAACAACAATTAACGACCCTTAATACTCCGATCACTTTTACTGAAATAGCTCAAACTATAAAATCCCTACCTAAAGGTAAATCACCAGGACCAGATGGCCTTACTAATGCCTACTATATAACATTCGAAGGCATCCTCACTCCACACCTCCTACCCTTTTTCCAGGATGCCTTCCAAAAGGGATCTTTTCCCAAAGAAAATCAAGAGGCTCCCATTGTTACCCTTCCAAAACCTGGAAAACAATCAGATGAACCCCAAAATTTTCGACCCATATCACTACTTAATACCGACCTTAAAATATATGCAAAAATCATAGCAAACAGAATAGCCCATTTACTGCCCGATCTGATAGAAATCAATCAGGTGGGATTCATTAAAAACAGATATGCGGCAGACAACACCAGACGCATCCTCAACATAACACACTACATAGAAGCCAAGAAGTCAGAGGCGCTGCTTGTGGCGTTAGATGCCGAGAAGGCATTTGACCGCATTCATTGGGATTTTGTTTTCTCAGTTGTGAGGAAGATAGGCTTCACTGGAGACATCTTCTCAGGGATACAGGCGTTATACTCTCAACCATCAGCGAGGATCTTTTCTAATGGGGCCCTATCAGACAATTTTCTAATGAGCAATGGGACGCGCCACGGCTGCCCTTTGTCACCTTTGATTTTTGTACTCTCAATCGAACCTTTGGCCCAGGTGTTAAGAACTCAGTCCTCAATTACAGGGATACAAATAGGGAACAGAACACATGTTATTTCCCTTTTTGCCGATGATGTAATACTGACACTGTCGCAACCAATAGACTCATTAGAACATGCAATGGAGGTAATTCTGTATTTTGGGAAAGTATCGTATTACAAGCTTAATGCACAAAAAACGCAGGCTTTGCCACTTAATTTATCCATGGAGACAGTGTCTTTGTTGAAACAAAGGTATGCTCTGGACTGGCAAACAAAGGGTTTGAAATATCTGGGGATTATGGTCACATCATCCCACTCTTTCTTGTATTCTTCTAATTATGAACCTTTGCTTGCTAATTTAAAGTCCAAAACTCAAAGACTTGCTAAGGTTGAAGTTTCTTGGTTGGGCAGGATTGCAACTTTTTAGATGCTTCTTCTGCCAAGACTTCTCTACCTGTTCAGGACGTTACCCATAATACTTCCACAGACCTTTTTCAGAGCCATTAAGAGTTTGATGTCGACATATATCTGGGCGGGACACAAGCCCAGGATAGCCAGTCATATTTTATCTAGAGATAAATGGATGGGTGGTTTGGGAGTGCCAGACATCCCTAACTATTATATAGCAACTCAGATCTCTACATTGGCATTAGGTTGGCTTGGACAATCACAAACACATTGGGTCCATATGGAAGAATCTCATATGTCCCCATTGTCATACAGAGCTATACTAGCAGCGTCTTTGATAGGTCTCCCTCTGCTGGCTACATTACTACCGCTTACCAAAGCGGCGGTTTATAGTTGGCAGATATTCCATAAATGCTCGGGAAAGGGCACTAGATTACCTAGGAACATCATCCCTGTGGAAGCCCTTTCCACCGCCATCCCAAATCTAAATGTCACAGCTTGGTTACGTAGTGGGGTAATTTTCATATATCAGTTGTATTCTGGGGAAAATCTGATGCCATTTGCAGCCCTAAAATCTAAATACTCTCTAAGAGACAATGATGTCTTCTCATATCTTCAAATGAACCACCTTCTTAGAAAGCTCTCTTGGAGTTCGATGAGCTGTAATCCTAGAATATTTGCTGTTTATATGAATAAGTTGAAAGGTCTAAGAAGGATTTATGCGATGATTGAAGAGGTATCAGTGTTCAAAAAACTTATCCGCTAGGGCAGTGGGAGAGAGACCTGGGAATGGATATTACTTCAGAAGAATGGATTAAATCTATGAGAATAGTGCACAAATCACTAAGAAGTAGCACACACATAGATTCATTTATGAAAACAGTACTGAGATGGTATTTTGTTCCATTGCGTCTACACCAAATATTCCCAGAGTCCTCACCACTGTGCTGGCGAAATTGTGGGGAACGTGGGACGTTGCTCCATATACTATGGGGATGTCCTAAAGTAAAGCATTATTGGAACAGGGTGTTCCACATGATATCAACTATACTACAATCCAAGCTTAAGTGATCACCCCAAATGGCACTGTTACTGGTGGGTATTGGAGACATACCCCCAGGAGATAGAACACTGATATGTATTATACTAATACATGCCAAATTACTGCTTACTCGTCACTGGAAATCGGATACTATCCCAAACATTAAAGAGTTATATACCACAAGTAATCAAACATATATGTATGAACAGATGTGGGCTAGGGGACAGGGTACAATAGAGAAAATCCATGGAAATTGGATGAGATGGCAACAAAGCTCATTCAGTCGGTAACGATACATAAGGGATGGTTCACATCTACCCCATAGCCTTCATCTGGTATAATTGTAACAACAAAGCAAATATATGACCTCCTACTCTGTTACCATTCCGACTATGCTCCATTAGAGTATAATTTTGTTACTTTCTTTACATTTTTATTTCATCATTCAATACTGAGTAGTGATCAATGTACTGTAGATTGATGATATTGCTTTGATTATGCCACATCTATGACTTAATGGCTACTGCTTAAGATTGGTTGTTCCCTTTCTTTTTCTTTGATATTTAAGTCAGAACAATACTTGATATATCAGCTTATTGAAATGATGATGTTATTATTTTTGGTTTGTATGTTTGTTATAATATGAAAAACTTCTAATAAAAACGAATGAAACGAAAAGTCCAGGTAAATTTGCTGTATTTACAACCCCTGGCAAAAATTATGGAATCACCGGCCTTGGAGGATGTTCATTCATTTGTTTAATTTTGTTTAAAAAAAGCAGATCACAGACATGGCACAAAACTGAAGTCATTTCAAATGGCAACTTTCTGGCTTTAAGAAACACAAAGAAATCAAGAACAAATAATGTGGTAGTCAGTAATGGTTATTTTTTTTAACCAAGCATAGGGGAAAAATTATAAAATCACTCAATTCTGAGGGAAAAAATTATGGAATAATGAAAAACAAACAAACAAAAAAACACTCCAACACATCACTAGTATTTTGTTGCACCACCTCTGGCTTTTACAACAGCTTGCAGTCTCTGAGGCATGGACTTAATGAGTGTCAAACAGCACTCTTCATCAATCTGGCTCCAACTTTCTCTGATTGCTGTTGCCAGATCAGCTTTGCAGGTTGGAGCCTTGTCATGGACCATTTTCTTCAACTTCCACCAAAGATTTTCAATTGAATTGAGAACCGGACTATTTGCAGGCCACGACATTGACCTTATGTGAATTTTTTCAAAGACTATTTTCACAGTTTTTGCTGTATGGCAGGATGCATTATCATCTTGAAAAATGATTTCATCATCCCCAAACATCCTTTCAATTGATGGGATAAGAAAAGTGTCCAAAATATCAACATAAACTTGTGCATTTATTGAAGATGTAATGACAGCCATCTCCCCGGTGACTTTACCTGACATGTAGCCCCACATCATTGTAAAGGGACGGCCGCGGGGCCGATGCACTGAAAGCTACTACGTATTTTACCTCTGTTGTCTCCATTCGCCTGGGTGTTCTCCCGTGAGGGAGTGTACAGAGCAATTAGAGTCAGAGTCCCGAATCATGTCAAACAGTTCTGCTTTATTTTCCTCTGGACACAGCACATCCCAAGACACCATAAGCACGTCTTAATCGATACCAGCAATACATTCTTCACAATTCTGCCTCTTCTTCTCTGCTACAACAGAATGGACCACTAAGTATTGATGGGACGAGGAGCCCGGTGAAAACGGCACTTCGATCTCTTGCCATGGAGACACTTTAATCCACATAAGAAAGACACATTTACTAGGTCGTCCACCCCTTTTTGGTTATCCTGCCCTGATACTTCTGATGGCCCACTCGCTTCTACGCTCATGAACGACCTCTTCTGCGGAGCATTCCCACAGTGGTTCTTCCACTGGACTACTGCTACGTAAAACCACTCTCTTTGGGCTCACGTTTCCCATGGTGAATCCTTCACCGGCTTCTTCAGGGGTTGCTGGTCCCCTCTTCTTCCTACCCTATGCTCAGGGCCCAGGAACGTGGACATCCTCACACTAGCAAGGTCCACCCCCGACTGACTCCCGCTAAGAGGAAGTCTTCCTGACAGATTCCCGCTTGGAGGCAATCTTTCCCTAGCAACAAGTTCTTAACTATTGTACCTATCAGAATGGATGTGCTCAATGCCCCACTCTGGTGACCAAACCCCATTACTGCTTTGACTTATTTTAATAACGTTCTAACTGGATCTCTAACGTGCCCCCATTAGTGATTCCTTGCAAACTACACTTTAACCCCTAAATATATATACACTACCCCACTAGTGCCCTACTTTAATTATCCCTAGGACACACTGACTACCTAAATTAACACCTTCTTTACCTTTACACAATGGAAATAACACCAGTACATAACATCATATAGTTCATACAAAACATACATTTACACATTTTTACACACTGTGGTGTAGTGACCCATGCTACAGCTAGGGGGTGCTGTGTATGCTCCTCGGGATATGCATGGAGGCATTATTTGAGTGGTAAAATAGGTCCTGGCAGTATTGTGAATGGAAGGTATGTGTTGCAGAGCTCCTCTGCACTGTAAGCCAAGTTAATGTTGTTCTGGGACTTGTAGTCCCATAAGAGTCGTGTGTATTTCTAGGGTAGCTTTACAGGGTTAGCTTGTGAGCTGGGTGGGACTGGCTAACCACACATACACTGCCCACTGGTGGTTGTGAGCTTTTGTTGAGGACCTGTGATGAGGTCATGTGCATGTGACCAGACCATGTGCTCCATACCTTAGCTGGGGGAGTGGCTACAGGTATGTAAGGAAGTGTTTGGCACATGGTGAGGGGAGTGTAGCGTGAGTCTGTGCTGAGACTGTGAGGGTCTCGGGAGTTTGTCAGGCTGGACAGAGCTCCCTGATATCCAGGCTGGATGTCGCACAGACTGAAGACTGAAAGCTGGCGTGCTTGAGCCAGCGGAATGGACGGTCTTGAAAACCGTGGTGAGACTGATCGGGATCAGAATGAAGTATGAAGTGTGGATTGGATACCTCTTGGAATGAGGGATCTGGGAACCTGCGTGGCTAACAGGTGACAGACAGGAGTCTGTGGAGGATGACCGGGGTCATGAAGAATGTGTTAAAGTCGTAAGAAGTGGTGTTAAGAAAGAGACTGTTTGGTGTTTGCTGGATACCTCTGACAAAGAAGTCTCCAGGAACCTGTGTGGCTGACGCCAACAGGTGACGGTCTTGAAAACCGTGTTATGCTGGTCGGGACCAGAGGGAACTATTCGTGAGAGAAAGACTGTATTTTTGTGTTTGCTGGATACCTCTGAGGCTGAGGTCTCCAGGAACCTGTGTGGCTGACGCCAACAGTTGACGGTCTTGACAACCGTGTTATGCTGGTCGGGATCAGTGAGAAGAATTATTGAGAGAAAGGCTGTATTTTTGTGTTAAGTTGGATGTAATAAACGAGATTGACTATTGTTTTAACCCTGAGCGTGCCAGTGTTTACCTCAAAGACCAGAAAAGGGAGTGATCCCCGTCCACAAACAGTGTGGATCGTCACAACACTTAAAGGGATGAGACAATTAAAGGGTTATGAAATAAGCGGAAATATGGCGAAAATTTTGAAAATTTTGCAATTTTCAAACTTTTAATTTTTATGCACTTAAATCAGAGAGATATGTCACACAAATTTCTTAATAAATAACATTTCCCACATGTCTACTTTACATCAGCACAATTTTGGGAGCAAAATTTTTTTTTGTTACGAAGTTATAAGGGTTAAAAGTTGACCAGCGATTTCTCATTTTTACAACACCATTTTTTTTTTAGGGACCACATCACATTTGAAGTAATTTTGAGGGGTCTATATGATAGAAAAAACCCAAAAATGACACCATTCTAAAAACTGCACCCCTCAAGGTGCTCCAATCCACATTCAAGAAGTTTATTAACCCTTTACGTGCTTCACAGGAACTGAAGCAATGTGGAAGGAAAAAATTAACATTTAACTTTTTTTGAAAAAACTTTACTTCGGAACCAATTTTTTATTTTCACAAGTGTTAAAAGAAAAATGAACCACAAAATTTGTTGTGCAATTTCTCCTGAATTCGCCGATACCCCATATGTGGGGGTAAACCACTTTTTGGGCGCACGGCAGAGGTCGCAAGGGAAAGAGTGCCGTTTGACTTTTTCAGCGCAGAATTGGCTGGACGCCATGTCGCGTTTAGAGAGCCCCTGATGTTCCTAAACAGTGGAAACCCCCAATAAATGACCCCTATTTTGGAAACTATACCCCTTAAGGAACTTATCTAGATGTGTGGTGAGCACTTTGAACCTCCAAGTGCTTCATAGAAGTTTATAACGTAGAGCCGTGAAAATAAAAAATCATATTTTTTCCACAAAAACGATCTTTTCACCCCAATTTTTATTTTCCCAAGGGTAACAAGACCCCAAAAGTTTTTGTGCAATTTATCCTGAGCATGCTGATACCCCATATGTGGGGGTAAACCACTGTTTGGGTGCATGGCACAGCTTGGAAGGGTAGGAGCGCCGTTTGACTTTTTCAACGCAGAATTGGCTCGATGCCATGTTGCGTTTGTAGAGGCCCTGATGTGTCTAAACAGTGGAAATCCCCACAAGTGACACCATTTTGGAAACTAGACCCCTTAAGGAACTTATTTAAATGTGTGGTGAGCACGTTGAACCTCCAAGTGCTTCACAGAAGTTTATAACGTAGAGCTGTGAAAATAAAAAATAATTTTTTTCCTCAAAAATTATTCTTTAGCCCGCTATTTTTTTATTTTCCCAAGAGTAACAGGAGAAATTGGACCCCAAAAGTTGTTGTGCAATTTTTCCTGAGTACGCTGATACCCCATATGTGGGGTGGAACCACTGTTTGGGCGCATGGGAGAGCTTGGAAGGGAAGGAGCGCCATTTTGTAATGCTGACTTTGATGGAATGTTCTGCGGGCGTCATGTTGTGTTTGCAGACCCCTTGATGTGCCTAAACAGTAGAAACCCCCTGCAAGTGACACCATTTCGGAAACTAGACCCCCCAAGAAGCTTATCTAGATGTGTGGTGAGCACTTTGAATCCCCAAGTGCTTCACAGAAATTTATAAACGCAGAGCCGTGAAAATAAAAAATCATTTTTTTCCTCAAAAATGATTTTTTTAGCCAGCTATTTTTTATTTTTCCAAGGGTAACAAGAGAAATTAGAACCCCAAAATTGGTGTGCAATTTGTCCTGAGTACGCTGATACCCCATATGTTGGGGTAAACCACTGTTTGGGCGCACGGCAGGGCTCGGAAGGGAGGGAGCGTCATTTGACTTTTTGAATGCCACGTCGTGTTTGGAGACCCCCTGATGTACCTAAATAGTGGAAACCCCTCAATTCTAGCTCCAACCCTAACCCCAACATACCCCTAACCCTAATCCCAACCCTAACCCTAATCCCAACCCTAATTTTAACTCTAACCCTAATTGTAACCCTAACCCTAATTGTAACCCTAACCCTAATTGTAACCCTAACCCTAATTCCAACCCTAACCCTAATTATAACCCTAACCATAAGGCTAGGTTCATATTGCGTTTTACCAGCCCGTTCAACACATAGCGTTGACGGGCTGGTAACGGTATAGCATAACGCGATCACATTATGCTATACCCGTTAGCACAGAGGAATCAGCAGATGATTCATCTGCGCTAGCGGTGACGGAGCCCAGATGCTGCAGCCCGCGTCCGAGGCTCCGTCACTGAATGACGGTACGTCGCGAACGCATGCCGCTTTACGGCATGTGTCGCGATGCTCCCTCAAATGGGGGTGAATGGCAGCGCTAACGGACTGCGTTACATCGCGTTATACCGCGGTGTAACGCAGTCCGTCTAACGGACTGCCATAATGCAGTATGAACCCAGCCTAACCCTAACCCTAATTGTAACTCTAACCCTAATTATAACCCTAACCCTAATGGAAAAATAAAAATAAATAAAATTTCTTTATTTTATTATATGTCCCTAACAAAGGGGGTGATAAAGGGGGGGGGTTATGTACTGTTTTTTTTATTTTGATCACTGTGATAGTTTATCACAGTGATCAAAATGTACTTTTAGAGAATGAATGGAATCATTCATTTTTTGAATCTGCCGCCAGGCAGATTCGGCAGGCGCACTGCGCATGCGCCCGCCATTTTTTGAAGAGGACTGAAGAGTGAAGAGGACTGAGGATCAGAGGACAGGGGGCGCTGCAGGAGCACAGAGTGGCCATGGGGTACAATTTCAGGTACTGGGGGGGTATCGGGGGACCTGGGGACCCTATTTCTCTCCCCTCTGATGTGCGATCACATCAGAGGGGAGAGAAATTACAGGCAGGATCGCGTCTTTTTTTTCTTTTGCGATCGCCGTTATAGGGTTAATAACGGCGATCGCAAAAGCAGGGGACTGGGGGGACTGTAACTATGTTCTCCAGGGTCTCGGCTACCCGTGGTAGCCGAGACCCCAGAGAAAATCCGGCTCGGCGGGCGCACTGCGCAGGCGCCCGCCATTTTCTTTACCGGTAACACGCCGGAAGCTCGGGGAGGCATAGGAGGCCTGGGGGGACACCGGGAGGCACGGGGTCTGATCGGGGGTCCCGGAGACCCCATTTCTCTCCCCTCTGATGTGCGATCACATCAGAGGAGAGAGAAATTAAAGGGAAATTTTTTTTTTTTTGCGATCGCCGTTATAGGGGTAATAACGGCGATCGCAAAAGCGTGGTCGGTAAAAATCGACCCGACTCTGGGGGCGCTATAGGCTTTTTCCACAGCGCCATTATTTAACGGCGCTGTGGTTTAAGTACCCTTAATGACCGCCGTTAAAAGGCGTATCGGCGGTCGTTAAGGGGTTAAACAAAATTAAACAACTGAATGAACATCCTCCTATGCTGGTGATTCCATAATTTTTGCCAGGAGTTGTATGTAATACATGTGAATTTCACCATTTACAATAGATTGGGTGCAAAATTTTAAAATCTCATAAAAGTCGACTCAAGCAGCCCAGCATACAGTGACATGTAAAAGTTTGGACACCGCTTGTCAAAATTACAGTTATTATCAAAGGTTCTGCAAGTTGAAGATGAAATTATCTCCAAAAGACCTAAAGTTAAAGTTAACATATTTCCTTTGTATTTTAGGCAAAAAAAAGAAACTTGTATATATATATATATATATATATATATACATATATATATATATATATATTTTACTCACTTATACAGCGCCATTAATTCCACAGCGCTTTATATACATTATTGGCACTGTCCCCGATGGGGCTCAAAATCTAAATTCCCTATCAGTATGTCTTTGGAATGTGGGAGGAAACCAGAGAACCCAGACAAAACCCATGCAAACACGGGGAGAACATACAAACTCCTTGCACATGTTGTCTTTGGAGGGATTTGAACCCAGGACCCCAACGCTGCAACGCTAACCACCGTGCTGTTCAATATTCAGCTCTTACATTTCAAAAATTACAAAAAGGAAAATGGGTCAATATAAAAGTTTGGACACCCTGCATGGTTAGTACCTATTAGCACCTTTTGCGCGAATCACAGCTTGTTAACACTTTTTTTAGCCAGACAAGAATATTTCAATTCTTGTTTGAGAGATTTTTTATCCATTCTTCCTTGGAAAATTCTTCCAGTTCTGTGAGATTCCTGGGTTGTTTTGTATGCACTGCTATATTGAGGACTAGCCACAAATTTTCAATGATGTTCAAATCAGGGGACTGTGGGGGCCATTGAAACACCTTCAGCTTGGAGCATTTAGAGGTGGTCTACTGTGGATTTTGTGTGTGTTTGGGATCAATATCTATTTGTAGAAATCATCCTCTTTTCAGCATTAGCATTTTTACAGAATGTGTTATGTTTGCATCAAGAATTTGTTGGAATATCATTGAATTAATTCTTCCCTCTACCTGTGAAATGTTCCCTGTGCCATTGGCTGCAACACAACCCCAAAGCATGATTGATCCACCTCCATGCTTAATTGTTGATGAGATGTTCTTTTCCTGAAATTCTGTGCCCTCTTTTGTCCACACATAACTTTGATCATTGTGGCCAAAGAGTTCTATTTTAACCTCATCGGTCCACAAGGCTTGTTTCCAAAATGCATCAGGCGTCTTTAGCTGTTATTTTGCATACTTCTGACACTGAATTTTATGGTGAGGATGCAGGACAGGATTTCTTCTTATGACTCTTACATGAAGGCCATATTTGTGCAGGTGTCTCTGAACAGTAGAACAATGTAGCACAACTCCAGAGTCTGCTAAATGTTTCCTAAGGTCTTTTTGTGGTGTTCTGATTTGCCTCTTTAGCAATCCTACTAGAAGCTCTCAATGAAATTTTGCATGGTCTTCCAAACAGTATCTTGACCTCTTCCTGTTAACTGACATTTCTTAATTACATTTCGAACTGAGGAAAGGGTGACTTGAAAATGCTTTGCTATTTTCTTATATTCTTTTCCATCTTTGTGGGCCTCCTCCATTTTCATATTCAGAGTTCTAGGCAGCTGCTTAGAAGAACTCATGGCTGCTGTTTTTTCGGCACAAGATTAGAGGAGGCTGGGTTTTCAAAAGGCTGGGAAATTTGCATCACCTCGCCTTTCCTAACAATGATACAGAAACAAACCATAGCCCTAGCAGGTGTCATGCAGATGCTGTGACAGAGAAGGGTTGGAAGATCGTGGCATCTGATTTCACAAACTCCTGCAATCGTTAGAAGTACTTCACCATCTTATTAAACAATGCATGTTTTTTTTCCTTGCTGGCAGTGCAAGGGTTTATATGTTCATTTGAAGCTCCAGTAGCTTCCTACCAGATGTTCAGTGTTGGCCACTCCCCTCAGCTATATATGCTCGCCTTTGGCACTTAGGAATTGCCAGTGTTAGTTCTTCCTGACAAGTTTGTGGTCCGTACTGGATTCTTAGTGTTCGTGCACGGACCCCGAACATGAACTTTTAACTAGAAGTCCGTTTTCTGTTCGTGTGCGCAAGCCAAGCTTGTTGAAAGGCTGCAGAACAGCCAACTAACAAGCTTTTAGGCTGTGGGCACTTCCAGAGCCATCACAGCCATGACAAGGCTGTGGGCACTTCAAGAGCCGCCATTCTGTTCCTGGTGGACAATCTGTTTAGTTCTCTGTGCCATTTCAGCCTTGTGTTGTGTGTCATAGCAGCGTTGTGGAGATTTGCTCTAAAAACCTGTTCCTGTGTGCTATAGCCGCGTTGTAAAGACTGCCCTAAAAGCCTATTCCTGTGTGCAATAACCGTCGTTGTGTAGACTTCCCTAACAGTCTAGTGCTCTGTGCCATAAAAGCCTCGTGGTCTGTGCCATAAAAGCCTCGTGGTCTGTGCCATAAAAGTCTTGTGGTCTGTGCCATAAAAGCCTGAACCTCTGTGGCAAAAAACCCTATTGCTCTGTTGCATAAAAATCTTGTTCTCTGACAAAAAATCCTATTGCTCTGTTGCATAAAATTCTTCTTGGACAAAAAATCATATTGCTCTGTTGCATAACAATCTTGTTCTCTGATGAAAAATCCTATTGCTCTGTTGCATAAAAGTATTATTCTCATGGTGCTGGTTTATTTGCTTCAGGGAGATCATGTTGGCTATCTGCGCCTGTTGCGTGTCTAACTGCAACCCTTTCCTCAGGTGCATGCAGGCAACAGGACATTCGGTGTTATTTAGTAGGCTCCAGTGACACAGAAAGAATGGTGAGGCCAGAACATGTGGAGGCAGTGTTAGATTGGATGGCTTGCAGAATCTGGTAGCAACTCTGGGCCTTGTCAGTTTGAAGCATATCCCTTGCCTGGCGCATGTGCTAAACTTAGTGGTGCAGAGCTTCCTGAAGAACTACCCAAATATGTCTGAATTGCTGCTGAAAGTACATGCAGTGTGTGCGCACTTTCGGCATTCTCACCCTGCTGCTGCTCGCCTGTCTGTGCTGCAGTATCACTTCTGCCTTCCAGCTCTCTGCCTCATATGTAACGTACCAACAAGGTGGAACTCCACCTTGCTTATTCTGGGGAGACTGTGTGAGCAGCAGCACACAATAGTGGAGGAAGAGGAGGATGTTGAGGAACCGTGTTTCCAGTAGGGTGGCGCTCCAAGCTGCTCACGGGCATCACTCGAGCATGGCTGGGTGGGGGTATAGAGGACCCAGATGACACAACTTCCACAGAGGACCGCTTGTCATTGCCTCTGGGCAGTCTGGCACACATGAGCCAATACATGCTGCAGTGCCTACACAATGATCGCCGAGTTGTCCGTATTATTACCAGTTCTGATTACTGGATTTCCACCCTGCTGGATCCCTGCTACAAGGACAACGTTCCATCCTTGGAGAGAGATCGCAAAATGCGTGATTACAAGTGCATGCTGTTAGAGACACTACTTACGGCGTTCCCACCTGACAGTGGAAGAACAAGGCAGAGGAAGTCGCCAACGCAACTGGGGCACCGCCATCACCTCAGAAGGCAGGGTTAACATGTCTGAAAACTGGAAACACTTCTTCCTCAAGCCACAACATCTGACACCACAATTTGATATGGTCCTTGTCAGCAGGAGGCAGCATTTCCACAACATGGTTAAAGAGTACCTGTGTACATGTTATCTTTTGAGTCTCAAAATTGGACACATGGCCTGAGCTTGCCTTTTACACCTTGGAGGTGCTGGCCTGCCCTACGGCAAGTGTACTGTTGGAATGTGTGTTTAGCACATGGGCAAGTTCACATTTAGAAAATGAACCGGGCATGGATCGCAAAGGACTTGTCCATACCTTTGGCTGATTAGACAACTATACCAGCCGCACACAGCCATGGTTAGACTCTATTAGCTATTTGTTTAATTTTGGATCTTCCCCCACCCAAAAATAAAATCTAAAAGATGTGTTGGCTACCTCCTCCGCATCTGCCATGTCCACCTCCACTTCCTCCTCATCCTCCTCCTGGACCTCAGCCTCCTGGAGCAAGATACTTTGTTTGTATTTAATTTCTGTTACTTTCATTAGTTCCTCATATTAATTTAAAAGATACCAAACAAATTAAAAATAACAAGAAAAAAAATACAAAAAAAAACAGTGTTGATTACCTGTCACTTTGACTATTAAACCTACATAACAACATCTACCTCATCCTCCACTTGGACTTCGGCTCCTGGTTCAAGGTAATTGTTTTTTTTTTGTATTTTATTCTCTGTTAACCCTGCTGCTCTCTTCAGTCAAAAACGACCGATTTTGAACTTTAATATTTTTTATAATATTCAAGATGCGGTTCTGAAACTTGTGGTTGATTGACTTTTTCTCATTTGAGGGGTTCTTACTATGGGTATGGTTTTTTTTTGTTTGTTTACTTTTTGCTCCACAATTTTTTATACACTTGTACTCTTCGGTCAAAAATTACCGATAGCCTTTTATAGTGATCTCCAGCCATTTTATGATTACAATAAAGGAGCTATAATCTCATTTTGGACTATATATTACATCTACTACTATTTATCAATTTATTTAGGTCCTTTTGGTCCATGCAGATGTGATGTGAAAAATATTTATGCAAAAGAAATGTCAATTATACCTGTGACAATTGCAAAAAGTAAATTTTGCACCGTGTGACTTATTTATCATTTTACATAAAAAAACTAAACTGTTAATTTTTTTTTGTTGAAAAATAATATAATTACATTTAGTTTATTGTTATTAGTTATAGTTTACAGTTGGATAAATAATTATTTTTGTATGTGCAAATATGCAATATGCATAAATATTCCAATAAAGCCATGTTAAATGTTTTGACACAAAAAACTAAAAAGTACGTTTTTCTTTCCATTTTTCATTTGTTTATAAACAACCAGTTTCACATACAATACAATACTGCAAAAATTATTCAATTAAAACACTTAAATTAGCTAAAAATCAAGACTTTATTAGGTCCGGTCAAAAATGACCGGAAGATAACAAGTGTATAGTGGTCACGAGGAGAATAGCAGGGTTAATTCCATTATTTCCCCTTAAAAAAAATAAACCAAAAAAGCTAAAAAAAACATTTTTGTTGGCTAGCTCCTACTTTGCCTCTTAGGCCGAGATCACATATGCGAGAAACTCGCACGATTCTCGTGCGAGTCTCTCGCATGAACACCTGGCGCTGCTGCCGTCACTCGGACCGGAGCGTGCAGCTGCATGTATTTCTATGCAGCCGCATGCTCCCGTCCGAGTGCCGATCGGTAGTGCCAGGTGCTCATGCGAGAGACTCGCAAGAGAATCGTGCGAGTTCCTCGCAAATGTGATCCTGGCCTTACACGTACATCACCACGTCCACCTCCACTTGCACCTCAGCCTTGTGGTTCAAGATGCCAATGCTCTGCTGAAATTTATTAAAATGTTCTGTGAGGGTAGTGTTCACCATGCTCTGAGGCTCAAATTTATTCCAGTCTTCTGTGGGGGTATTGTACGCCATTATCTGTGGGTGAAATTTTAAAAGCAGATTCTTTAGGATGGATTGTGCATCATGCTCTGTGAGTTACATTTTTAATCATCTTGCTCAGGGAGCTGTAAAAACATCCTCTCTGGGTGAAATTTGTTATCAGCTTCTGGGGATAAATCTTGAAACCTGCTCTGTGGGTGAAATTTGTTAACAGGTTCTGTGTGGGAAATGTGGAAACATTCTCTGTGGGTTAAATTTTGAACCAGGTTTCTCAGGGAAATGTATAAACATGCTCCGTGGCTGAAATTTTTAAAAATGTTATGTGGGGTATTTGTAACAACCTGCCGGCATCACTGCATGGCCTCCCATCCCCCACCTGCCTTACACACCAACTTACTCACTACTCCAGGCCATGCTGTGAATTCTGTCTTCTGCCTGCTTCATGCTGTGTGCCTCATGTCTCCTGCCTGCTCTGTGCATTCTTCCTGGCTGTGTGCATAGGGGGTGGCGCTACCTGGTTTTTATAGAGGCAGTGTGCACCATCCTAAGGTGTTCCCAGCCAATTACCAAGAGGTCTCTGGTATTTAAGGCATCCTCGCACATAGGAGGAGGCCTGTGCAACGCTCTATCTTAGTCAGTGTCTTGCTGCTGAGCTGCCAGGTCCTGTCCTGTTTTCTGCCTTCTCTGGGGGTTTAATACTCAGACCTGTTACTGTGTTTTCATACCTCGGTCTTTACCAGTGTTTCTTGCCTAGTCCGCCACCCTTGTCTGTACTCAGTCCTATTTCTGTGTCTGTTGTATCCTTGTCTGTAGCCTTTCCCTGCTGTGTCTATCCTTGTGTCCTCTCCATCTGCCCTGCTCTCGTTCCTTGTTCCTGCGGTTCTGCCTTTGCTCCCCACTCTTGCGGTTCTGCCCTTGCTCTGCACTCCGGCGGTTCTGTCTTTGCTCCACACTCCTGCGGTTCTGCCTTTGCTCCACACTCCTGCGGTTCTGCCTTTGCTCCACACTCGCTCCGCATTCCTGCAGTTCTGCCTTTGCTCCATACTCCTGCGGTTCTGCTGTTGCTCCTCACTCCTGCAGTTCTGCCTTTGCTCCGCACTCCTGCGGTTATGTTGTTGCTCCGCACTCCTGCGGTTCTGCCGTTGCTCCGCACTCCTGCGGTTCTGGCATTGCTCCACACTCTTGTGGTTATGCCCTTGCTCCGCACTCCTGCGGTTCTGTATTTGCTTCACACTCCTGCAGTTCTGCCTTTGCTCCACACGCCTGCGGTTCTGGCTTTGCTCCGCACTCCTGCGGATCTGCCTTTGCTCTGCAGTCTTGCGGCTCTGCCCTTGCTCCCCACTACTGCGGTTCTGTCTTTGCTCCGCACTCCTGTTCTGCCGTTGATCCGCACTCCTGAAGTTCTGCCTTTGCTGGCACTCCAGCGGTTCTGCCTTTGCTCTGCACTCCTTGCGGTTCAGCTCGCTGCTGTTATGATCTGCTACAAGCACTAAGGAAAGATGGGAATTCTGTCCCTACAATAGAACTAAGCTGGATCCCTACGATGTAACGGGGAACCTGATCCTGCGACCAGACCCGCTAAAGTCCTCAGCTAGTCTGAACGAAGACCTATAGTTGCGAGGGAGGAATCCCTACAAGATCTAGGGACTGGGAGAAAAGGTGGACACCTCCTAACAGGAATTGTAGCAGGGAAAATAAAACAGAAAACAAATTACTTAGAGATCCTAAGATCAAGCAAAACTGACTGAGTAAGGCACCTAAGCACCCGGCTAGCTTAAGAGTAGATAATACAATGAAGTCCAGCAAAGCCAGAAGGGCGGAGCCAGACTAAATAGGGAAAAAAGGTCATGTGACCAGCAAACTGAAAAAAACCTAACAAGAGGGTTCTAACAGTATCCTCCCTTCTAAGAGGATCCTCCGGATCCCCTAGGACTTAGGCTTATCCGGAAACCTCTTGTGAAACGCTCTGACAAGTCTAGACGCAGAAACATCATCCGACCTTACCCATGAGTTATCCTCGGGTCCATAACCCTTCCAAGCGATGAGGTACTGCAAACTCCCTCTATACCGTCTAGAATTTAGGATTCGAGAAATCTCATATTGCCCGTCCTCCACCACCAGGGGAACAGTGGCCGAGACGTCTCCATCTGAGACCTCAGCTTTTTTCAAGAGAGAAACATGAAACACCGGATTAATCTTCCAGGAGGTAGGAAGCTCCAACTTAACAGCAGATTGGTTAATAACCTGAAGCACCTTAAAGGGCCCTACAAACTTTGGACCCAATTTCTTAGATGGAATCCTCAAGCGCAGATTCTTAGAGGACAACCAAACCATGTCACCAATAGCAAACAAAACCTCTTGTCGTTTTCTATCAAAATACACTTTGAATCTTTTGTTAGCCTCCTGAAGATTACCACGCACATCAGTCCAAACTCTCTCCAAAACACCAGAAAAATTCTCCTCTTCAGGCACGGCCGATCCCAACTTGGAAAATGACCCAAACGACGGATGTCTCCCAGTACAACAAAAAAAAAGGCGAACAACCAGCAGAAGCGGATGTATGGTTGTTAAGAACAAACTCAGCAAGTGGCAGAAACTCAGACCACCCCAAAACAACGCAAGAACTGCTCAACATCCTGGTTTTTCCTTTCTGTCTGGCCATTAGACTCAGGATGATATCCTGATGAAAACGACAAATGAACTCCCAACCTGTCACAAAAGGCGCGCCAAAAACGAGCCACAACCTGAGGTCCCCTATCGGAAACAATGTCAGTAGGAACGCCATGTAGTCTGACAATTTCCTTGACAAAGGCCTTAGCGAGAGTCTTAGCGCAAGGCAGTTTGATGAAAGGAACCAAGTGACACATCTTGCTAAAACGGTCCACGACCACCCAGATGACAGTGAAACCCTCAGAGGGGGGAAGGTCAGTAATAAAGTCCATAGCCAAATGTGTCCAAGGTGCACTAGGGACCTCCAGAGGGCAAAGCAACCCCGCAGAAGGAGTATGAGAAGACTTACATCTAGCACACACCGTGCATTGACGCACCCACTTAATGACTTCCTTCTGCCATCCAGGCCACCAAAAGCTGCGACCCACAAGTCTCTTGGTCTCAGAGATTCCAGGATGACCTGCCAACCGAGAGTCATGACATTCAACAAACAAATCTCTCCTCAGGGTACCAGGCACAAACAACCTCCCATGCGGCGTGTTAGATGGGGCATTCTCCTGTGCTTTAAGAATCTCATCTTCCAACACAGAGTCCAAAACAGCAATAACAACCCCCTCTTGCAAAATGTTTTCCTCCTCCTCAGTACCCACCATAGGAGAAAAGCTGCGAGACAAAGTATCAGCTTTAACATTTTTAGTACCTGGGATGTAAGTAACGGTAAAATTAAACCGCGAGAAAAACAGTGCCCACCTAGTGTCACGGGTGTGTCGCCACGAAGATCGTCGCGATTACACAACCTGACTTCTCGCAGCTGAGTTTTTGGTGCTTGGTGTTTTTCGGCAGTGAGGGAGTTAATTCTCTCTCTCTCTGTGCTAGACGAGGCCCAGCCTCGCCCAGCTGCAGTTAATGCTGCAGTAATGAGATTCCTTCAAATACCTGCCGGTCTGCTAGGAATGTGTCGGTGAAAGCATTCATGCAGACCAGCAGAGCGGATCGTGGTATTGTGAAGTCTGAAGTGAAGAGTACCTGGTGTGGTTTTTTCCCCTCCTCGCTTTATCATTTATCTCCGTACCCGTTGGTGTTCCCTCTGTTGTTGTGGAGTGAGTTTTGTATGCAAGGTGGATTTTAGTTTACCCCTTGTACTGTCTCGTTCGTCTATTACTGTGTTTTGGCATATATCCTCCAGTCCCCTGTGGTTGTGATCGGGTCCTTCTCAGGACTAGATTACTGAGGGTCAGGGATTTGCAGGAGATAGGGTTACGTTGGCGGCCTGGACCTCTGTACCATCAACAGTACCTCCAGGTAGAGGGATTAGTCAGGGCCCCTGCTTAGGGTCAGCATAGACCCCGGACCTCCTGTATGCAGTGACAGCGTGACACCTAGCCTGATGGGCATTCAAGCGTTTGGCAGCATCAAGGTAGACCAGATTTTTATGATCGGTGAAGACTTGAATGGGAAATTCCGCTCCCTCCAAAAAATGACGCCAGTGTTCAAATGCGAGTTTAATTGCCAACAATTCCCGATTAACGATATCATAATTTAGTTCAGACTCAGAAAATTTCTTTGAAAAAAAAGCACAGGGATGTACTCCATCCGTCTTTTCCTGAGACAACACCGCGCCGACCCCCACAGAAGAAGCATCAACCTCAACAAAAAATGGTTTAGTCACATCAGGCTGCGTAAGGATGGGAGCAGAGCTGAACTTCTCCTTTAGCAACACAAAAGCCTCAATGGCCTCAGTAGTCCACTGAACCGCATCAGCACCTTTCCTGGTGAGATTGGTCAGAGGTTTGGCAATCACAGAAAATTTTTTAATGAATTTTCTATAATAATTGGCGAACCCCAAAAACCTCTGTATTGATTTCACACCAATAGGTCTAGGCCAATCCTGCACAGCTTGCACTTTCACCGGGTCCATCTCAAAACCTTCACTGGAGACAATGTAGCCCAAAAAACTAAGTCTCTGTACAGCGAACTCATATTTTTCTAGCTTGGCAAAAAGTGAATTATCACTCAGTAACTGTAATACCTCACGCACACTCCTCCAATGAGACTCCAAATCCGGTGAGTAAATCAAAATGTCATCCAAATACACAACCACACTTCTGCCGATCAAAGGTCTAAGGATGTCATTAATAAGATTCTGAAAAAATGCCGGAGCACTGGAAAGCCCAAAAGGCATGACCAGATTCTCAAAATGACCCAGTGGAGCGTTAAACGCAGTCTTCCATTCATCCCCCTCCTTCATGCGCAACAAATTGTATGCCCCCCGAAGATCAATTTTCGAGAACCACTTGGCCCCCACTAACTGGTTAAACAAATCAGGAATCAATGGCAGTGGGTAAGGATTGCGTACAGTGATTTTATTAATCTCACGAAAGTCTAGACAAGGCCGTAAACCGCCGTCCTTTTTTATAACAAAAAAAAATCCAACCGCCACAGGAGACTTGGAAGGCCTAATGTGACCGGCGGCCAAGCTTGTCTGTATGTATTCCTCCAAAGCCTTTCTCTCAGGAATAGTCAAATTAAATAAACGACTTTTAGGAAGAGTTGCTCCAGGGACAAATTCAATTGCACAATCATATTCTCTATGAGGAGGCAATACCTGCTATTCCTTATCAGAAAAAACTTTCCAAAAATCCTGAATAGGTACAGGTAACTCCCCCTTAACTACAGCAGCAATACGCCCGTTACAACACTTGTCATAACACTTAGGACTCCAGGACTTAATTTCATTGGTAGACCAATCCAGTACCGGATTGTGCAATTTTAACCAAGGTAACCCCAAAATCACCGGTGAGGGCAAATTATTCAAAACTACCAAATCCAAATTCTCTTGATGAACACCATCAATAGTAAGAGGAAATTCACAGATATGGTGAGTAACATTTTTCAAGGGAGAACCATCCACAGCAACCACATTAATAGGAGAAGACAGAAGTTTGGGTTTTAATTTTAGTTTTTCCAAAACTTTCCCATCAATCACATTGAGAGTTGAACCACAATCCACAAATACCCGAAACTCCATTAATTCCTCCTCAACAGCAGTGGTAGCAGAAAGAAAGACACCTTTATTGTTTAAACAAGCTATACGGGCGAAACTGACCTCATTTTTTTTTTTCTCTTTATTCATACGAAGCGCACAGTTCTTAATGAAATGGTCAGATTTGCCACAATAGAAACACAAACCTTCAGAAAATCTACGGTATTTTTCCCGAGAGTGAGGTGCCATTGCTCCAATTTCCATCGGCTCTCCAATGTCAGTACAGTCCCTCTCCAGACTTGGAGCTGACAAGGCAGATTTACTCTCATTAACCCTTGCACGCAGTCTCCTATCCACCCGTATGGCTAATTGCATAGCCTCTTGCAAGTTACCAGGTATAGAATAAGCAATCAGCAAATCTTTAACCCTTTCACTTAACCCTGCAAGAAATAAACTTTTCAAAGCTGAATCGTTCCACCCAACCTGAGTGGACCACCTTCGGAAGTGAGTACAATATTTTTCCACATTACCTGATCCCTGTCTCAAACGTCTCAACTCTGTCTCAGCTGATGAGACACGATCAGGATCGTCATACAATAACCCCAAAGCAGAAAAAAAACTATCCACTGATCTAAAGCATGGATCACTAGGCTGCAGAGAAAAGGCCCAGTCCTGAGGTTCTTTGCGCAAAAGTGACATTATGAACCCTATGCGCTGTGATTCATCACCAGAGGATCTGGGTCTCAAACGGAAATACAACAAGCAAGCATTTTTAAAAGAAAAAAAATCTTGTTGTTCACCAAAAAATAAATTAGGCAAACGTACCTTTGGCTCCACGAAATGTGCTCCAGAACAACTACTCACGTGTTGCTGGATCTCAGCCACCTCCAGAGAAAGTCCCTGCAGGCATTGAGCCAAATCCTGAACAGACACCATGATGGAAACAGAAAATCTTTCCTTAGAGATTTTTTTTTTTTTGGGCTGGACTTACTGTTATGATCCGCTACAAGCACTAAGGAAAGATGGGAATTCAGTCCCTACAATAGAACTAAGCTGGATCCCTACGATGTAACGGGGAACCTGATCCTGCGACCAGACCCGCTAAAGTCCTCAGCTAGTCTGAACGAAGACCTATAGTTGGGAGGGAGGAATCCCTACAAGATCTAGGGACTGGGAGAAAAGGTGGACACCTCCTAACAGAAATTGTAGCAGGGAAAATAAAACAGAAAACAAATTACTTAGAGATCCTAAGATCAAGCAAAACTGACTGAGTAAGGCACCTAAGCACCCGGCTAGCTTAAAAGTAGATAATACAATGAAGTCCAGCAAAGCCAGAAGGGTGGATCCAGACTAAATAGGGAAAAAAGGTCATGTGACCAGCAAACTGAAAAAAAACTAACAAGAGGGTTCTAACAGCTGCACTGCAACTAGTGACTCTGTTCTGCTCTCTGCTCCTCAACCTTGCGGTTGTTCTCTGCTCTCGTTCCGCTTCCTGCAGTCCTTTATCTGTCCCTACTCCTCCAGTCTGAACAAGTCCCTACTTATTCCCACACATTACTCTTACCTGTCCATGTTTCTGTCCTTCCCGGGTCCATCCCTGCTTCTCCAGTCTGAACAGGTCTCTACCTGTTCCAATACACCACTCATACCTGACTGTGTTCCTGGGCCCTCCAAGTCTGTTCCTGTCCCTTTTTTCTCAGCCGTGCCCGCCTGCTAGTGTCTCTGCCGTGCCCGCCTGCTAGTGTCTCAGCCGTGCCCGCCTGCCAGTGTCTCAGCCGTGGCCGCCTACCCTCCAGAGTGCTCCCTGCCTGTCCACCAGTCAAGACCGTTCCCGTCCTAGCGTTCCATCCCTCAGTGGGATCAGCAGCCACAGCCAGATACCACCCTGGAGTGGTACCTGGTAGCTACCTGCCGCACAAGCCTGACCTCACCATCAGAGGCTCCAGTGAACACCAAGGTAGCTGCTTAGTCACACCTCTTCCAGGGTGGACTGGTTTGTGGCACAGTGGGGCCTCACCCCCACGCTCGTGCCAACCAGTCAGGGCGCAAACGTAACAGTATTGTTCACCACACTCTGTGGGTGAAATTGTAACACTTATTCTGTGGGGGTATTGTGCCACATGTTTTTGTGGGTGAAATTTTTAAGTGGACTTGTGGCAGCAAACCTTAGTCTTTGAGGGGGCACTGTTAAAATGTGTATGTTATTCATTTACTTCCCATTTTACCATGATTGCTATGATGACAGAACCCCTTTAAGTCATTTTCCTATCAATATCTGTTTGCTATTGTACTACCCCTACCCACATTTAGCTTTCTTTTACAGCCTCTTAGCCCTCACTAGGACCATTTTATAGCCATTTTACAGCACAGAAGTTTGGGTCCCCATTGACTTATATGGGTCCGGTATCAAGTTCGAGTCAAGTTCACGACAAGAAGAAAGCTTTAAAAAAAGTCCTCCTGAACCAGTCGAACACGGATATCCACGAGTTCGCTCATCTCTAATCATAATATTCTGAGAATAGCCCTTTTAGTGCTGGACAAAAAAGGACATCAAAATGCCACTCTGTCTTGGCCAGTTTCTTTCGATATTGAGCTAGGTTATCAACGAGAACACTTGCGAAGATGAAGTTAATTCTGTCTTGAATATAGACACTGCTTCTCTGATTCTACATACTGTATTGAAACACTTATTATGCTTTGCTTATATAACACATTAACCCCTTTACAATATCTGCTATACTTGTTAATGTACAGCGCCGCTAGTGCCGGTTAACACGCTGCATCGTGGGATGACCAAACTAAGAGGTCTGACCATCCCTGCATGTCACCTCGGGGGGCTGTACCACACCTCCTGTCAGCGATCTCTGTGATTGGCTTGTCAATTATGACCAGCTAATCACAGCAATTTGACAATAATGTAAAAAAAAACAATGTGACATGCTGTGATTGGTGCTGTCTGAGATATCACCAATCACAGAAGTTAAAATGCATGGGGTGATCGCAATGTCACCTCTGTTTATTAACTCTTTTTGCACAATTGGCTGAACAGTAGTTACTGACCAATTGTACCAAAAGGATTGATTTAAAATAACAATCACAGCGCTACACATCACCTTGTGTAGATCCTCTTTTTACCTGAGAGAAAAAAAAAATCATTGGTGGCCAGTGGGATCTCCTGTGTCTCCTGCGATCCAGTGCTGTGCTGTGTTGTCTGTGTGCTGGCTGCTGTGTGACTGACCTGTGATCACAGCAGCAGTTCCAAAATCCCTGTAGCAGCTCCTCCTCCGTCCACCAATCCACACCCCAAATTGCATTTTTGGTGAACTTTTTTTGGCTGCTTTACGTGTGTGTGTCCTGATTACACACCACTATTGTATTTTGCGCTGAGCATTCGTACTGAATTTTTTGGCACACTTGTTTTGTGGCAAAGTACGCTTCCCATGGTCTCAGCGCTCAGATCAGTATTGCTGCTGACCAGAGTCTGGGACAAGAGACTTTTTCTTTTTTTTGTGCTATAGGTAGAGTAGCAGACGTCGCATTGTTAATTACTTCCGATTTCTTTATGTAAAAAAAATAATAGTAGTTAGTACAGAGTAGCTTTATAGGTAGGGAGGTAGGCAGTAGGCGCATTAGGGGAGAGTACGTTGCAGTTTTAGTGTTTTTCTTTGCACAAAAAAAGAATAGTTAGCGACAAGTCACTTCATAGCTAGCACATTAGGGGAGTGGACAATGCAGTGTTAGTGACCTGCGGCTTTTTTTTGCACGAAAAAAGGTTATCACCGAGTAACATCTGAGCGAGCACATTAGGGGAGTTACAATGTTAGTGACGTCCATTTGTATTTTTCTTTCTTTTTCTGAAAAAAAAGAATAGTTAGTGCTGAGTAACTTTATAGCTAGCACATTAGGGAGCGGACTTCGTAGTATTAGTGACGTCCGTTTTTCTTTTGCACAAAAAAAAATAGTGCATAGTAACTTTATAGTTAGCGCATTAGGTGAGCGGACGTCGCAGTGTTAGTGACGTCTGTTTTTCTTTTGCAGAAAAAAAAATATTCAGTGCCGAGTAACTTTATAGGTAGTGCATTAATTTAGAGAACGTCACTAATCTTTTATACAAACTTTATTTACTTCTACTAATTTTTCTTTTCATTTTTTTTCTTCTAAGTGTGTGTTCAAAATTTTTACTTTTTACTGATTTCTCTACTTTTTTTCTCTACTTTTTTCTCTAGCTTTTTTTCTCTAGCTCTTTCTATACTTTTTCCTCTACTTTTTATAGTAAATTTAATAATAACTACTATCCTTTACACACGTCTCGCGCAATACATGTGGAAAAGCATCACATACGCACACATCCCCATTGATTAGAAGAATAAAATAAAAATGTCCCGTTTGTAAAAAATGCACCATCTGAGAGAGGATCCACCCATCTAGGACAGGAATTCTACTGAAATGAAAGGGCGGCAACTCTCCCTTGCATTAGTTGGGTTAAAGAGCATGAGAGGACGCCCAAATACTCATATGCACATACCTACACCAAATTATCACCACACTCTTAATCTTATAAATAGTGCACCCACAATCGGTGATAGCGGGAAAATATAAGTGTGCTGTCATGGGCTCTGGAAAATCCTATTACCGTTGAGCAACTTAGATTTTTCCCTTCACCAATGACAGCACCACTTGAGAGATTTATAGAGAAAACAATCCAACTTAGGGAGGAACCACCGCTTTCAGAACCCTTCTACCAAAGGTTAGATCAGTTGAGGAAGATAAGTCCAGCTTAGAGTGTCTATAGAAGGTTGAAGGAGAGGACCAAGTTGCTGCCTTACATATTTGGTCAATGGATACCTATGCCTTCTCTGCCCAAGAGTTGCTAATTGGACATGACCATGGAACCCCTGCTGACAAATTCTTTACATATAACAACATAGCATCTATACTTGTAAAGGAAAGATTTATGCTTCTTTCCAATTGCTCTCCTAGCCACTCTTGCCCCCTTAACACTTCCCACTGTAGTTGCCAGGAATGTAACTGAGCTCATAATACTGCTAGAATGCATGAGGTCAGGGTTCCTAACAATGACATTTTCCTCCTGAGAGACATATCCAGTCTGTTTACTGTTCGTAAGCTAAAGATATTACTTTGTGTTTTTTTCTCCTCTGGTAGAAAGCACGTTTGACTTGTCGAGACCAGGATAAGACCCAGAAAAGTCTGAACTCTTAATGGTCTTAGCCTTGACTTCTCCACATTCAGCAACCAACCCAACTCGGCTAAGATAGCCCTGATTCTTTCAAGTTGACCTTCCTAAAATCAAAAACTCGACCAGATAGGGAATAATCAGTGTTTCTTCCTCTCGAAGAAAAGCTGTCATCACAACATTGGTAAACACTCTTGGTGCCACAGAGAGACCAAAGAGTAAGGCCCTGAACTGGAAATGTCCATAACTTCTCTTTTATGGGTTGAGCCACCGTTAGAAATTTTTGGTGATCTGCATGTATAGGTACATAATAGTATGCGTACTTCAGTTCCAATAGTACCATGTAGCAGTCTAGGAACAGTTTTATTGCCATTTGTTTTGACTCCAGCTTGAAGGTATGATAAACTAAAAACCTTTTTAGCCCCCTTAAATTGATAATGGTCATGAAGGCCCAATCCATTTTTTTTAGCAAGAAGGGGGGGGGAATAGAATCCCTTGCCTTCTTATTCTTCTCGTACTTCTACAAGAACCTTCTTCTGAACCAGATTTAGAACCTCCATCAGGGTTTCTTGAGGGATCCAATTAAATTTCAGCTTCAGGCTGGCCCATATTATGCCTAATATGCAGCCACTGGACGAAATTCTCTTCCAGGCTGTGATTAAGAAGGAAAGCTTTCCCCTTACCTGGATGCTGGCGTCGTTGATAAGATTTCCTTACCTCCTCTGCTACGTGTCCGGAACCATGCAGCTGTACAGCAGGTTTCCCGGGGGGGGGGACATTTTCAGACCGGGACAGGAAGCCAGACTGGCTGAGGGCAGGAAAGTTAGGCGCGCAGAGCTCAGAGAAGCGTGTGCGACAGGCAGAGCAGGACACAGCTGCACGCAGGGGAGGAGAGAGAACTTCCTGCCAGAGAGCTAAGACAGGAGGACTGGACATACTGCTGTCTGTGAGTACGTGAATGCAGAGTCCCCAGTGATTAGAGCAAGACGCCTTCCTGACTGTGCGGGGACGGAGACCCGCGCGCATAGTCACGGTGGCCGCGGTGACAGGTCAGAGCCCCTGATTCCGGCAGATAGACTTGACAAAAGACTGAGTAATGTTCCAGCAGAGAAGCTTAACAAAAGACTGAGCATTGCTCCGGCGGAGAGACTGTTAGTTTTGAAGCAGAGACTCATAGTCTGTCCCAGTGTCCCCCTGCCTTCCACCTTAACCCTGGAGATCCCGGTTACCATCCAACAGAGACTACAGCATTCACAGAGACTACAGCGTTCACAGAGATTACAGCGTTCACAGAGACTACAAATGCTTCTGCTGTCAGTGCCTACGTTGGAGAGGACGACCCTTCGAGAGCAAGATTTCTTCAGACTGATAAGTTTCACGAAACACCCGTTAAATGCCGTTATTCTGCTTGACTGTTTGAATACTTGTACTAGCCCCATATGCTGTTTAATACACTGTTATAATATCAGTTTAATCCCCACTATTTTCTCCCTGCAAGGAGAATCTTATCCTTGTAAATAAATCCTTAACTGCTGATCTGTCTCTGTTCCATGGTGACATACCCAGCACCTGCACGTTATTACACTCCCAAAGAGAGGCCCCCAAACATGAACCCTGGATACTTCTGTTGCACAGATTCTGAATCCACACCTTTGCAGTAGAAAACTTCACAGAGCAGGCTGCATGGGATAACAAGCTTTTACTTCTAACATCGTGAGGTACAGGAAAAATGCACAGTCATTTTAGCATTGCATCAGGAAAACAGGTACAAAACGAAAGTGAAACTACAAGTGAGACTATTTCTTATACAATACATTAAACAGAAGGAAACGTTACACAACATCGCCATCTATTGTCAGGTCAGCATAAAGTCCTTTTATTTATAATAAGTTCTAATCTGTTGCATATGCCAACAATTTCCTCTTCCTATCCTCCCAATCTCCCTGATTTTTGGGAGGCTTCCTTCTCTTATATTTTTTCCTCCAAAAGGACCTCCTCCTGTACTCAGGAATGGAAAAACTGGGAAACAATTTTTTTTTATCACCAGCCTTCTCTAGGATGTTATCTGATGTTCTCTTTCACAGGCAGTGGAGAATAATTTACTTTTGACTATACACCCCTGGCCAACATTTCAGCCATAATGCTCTTCTAGCCACATTAGAGAGACCTGCTGATCTTGCTGCTAGTCTCATCGAGTCCGCTGAGGTGTCTGCCAAAAAGTCTGCTGCCCCCTGTGCCAAAGGCAGATTAGCAAGGATTTTTCCATAGGGGTGTTTACTTTCAGTTGTTTTCCTCCTGGTTCACCCACATGCCATAGACTACACAATCTCTTAGATGCTTGCATTTCCTTTTAGCTGTTCCTTCAATTGCTGAAACCAGACTATCATGGACCTCGTTGCACAAGTCCCTGCTATTTTGGGTCTCAGGGCATTCGAAAAATATCCCTAGTTGTCTCCATCAAGGAGTGAGATCTTTTTCCCCTTTGATGGTTTATATATGCCACCATCACTCGATTGTCAGACAGTATGTGAACATGACTGCACTGAAGGACAATGAGAAATTTCTCTAATTCCTTTCTCACCGCTAATAATTCCTTCATGTTGGATGAACTCTTTTCCTCCTGGTTCACCCACATGCCATAGGCTACACAATCTCTTAGATGTACCCCCATCCAATCGTGCTTGCGTTTCCTTTTAGTTGTTCCTTCAACTGCTGCAACCAGACTATCATGATTAATGATGATCCCTCTACACCGTGACATCCCTTCAGATATTTGTAGACAGCTATTAAGGCTCCTCTTAGCCTTCTTTTTTGAAAGCTCATCATTCCCAAATCCTTTTATTGTTCCTCATAGGAAATACTTTGCAGTCCGCTTACCATCCTGGCAGCTCTTCTCTGAACTTGCTCCAGTTTTTCAATGTCTTGTTGAAAATGTGGTACCCAGAACAGGATACAGTATTATAGATAAGGCCTGACCAAGGAGGAGTAGTATTCTTCTCTTAATATATCCTAGAACCGTGTTTGCCTTTTTGCTGCTGCATCACACTTTTGACTCATGTGCAGCCTGTGATCTATTAGTATACTCAGGTCTTTTTCACGCGTGTTGTTGCTTAGTTCTATTCCTCCTATTCTATAGATGTAATTTTCGTTATTCCTGCCCAGATTATAGAATCTTGCATTTCTCCCTGTTAAATACCATTCTGTTAGTCACTGCCCATTCAAGCTTATCTAGATCCTTCTGAATCCTTTCTCTGTCTTTTCCAGTATTAGCTATCCCTCCTAGCTTTGCATCATCTGCAAATTTGATTAGTTTGCCTTCCGTTCCCTTATCTAAATCATTTATAAAAATGTTGAACAAAACTGGGGCCAGGACAGAGCCCTGCGGTACCCCACATGAAAGACTTTTCCAATTGGATGTGCAACCATTTATTACCACTCTTTGAGTACGATCACTGAGCTAATTATGAATCCACCTAACCGTAGCCTTGTTAATCCCATACTTGGTCATTTTTTCAATAAGGATAGTATGAGATACTTTATCAAATTCTTTGATGAAGTTGAGATATTCTATATCAACTGCATTTCCCTCATCCACCTAGTCAGTAATTCCATCATAGAAAGAAATTAGATTAGTCTGTCATCTCGTATCTGAAGGCAATTGTCTATGCTGTGAAGATACGAGATGTGCAGCATCTGAAACAACGAATATTGGAAGCCTATGCTAGTATTTCATTGCAGTGTTGCTATCAGTGTGTCAAGAGTGGGAGAAGAGGGTTGCATTGACAATCCAACACAATGGGCAGCACTTTGAACACATTTTATAAGTGGTCATAAACTTGTAAATAACTAATGAAAAAATAAAGTTACATTAAAACCAAGCACACCATTGTTTTTCTTGTGAAATTCTCAATAAGTTTGATGTGTCACATGACCCTCTTACCATTGGAAAAAATAAAGTTGGATCCAAGCTGGCCGACTTCAAAATGGCCACCATGGTCACAACCCATCTTGAAAAGTTTTCCCCCTCCCATATACTAATGTGCCACAAACAGGAAGTTGATATAACCAACCATTCCCAATTTATTTAGGTGTATCCATATGATTGGCCCACCCTGTATAACTAACTCCACGTGAGGATGAAAATAAACGTGTATTGTACTGGTGATATGAAAATCTAAGCCAGGCAATACACAGATGTGGATTTACATAATATGAGCTGGTTCATGTACATTATGGACCATATTCCTGCACATGACTAGCACATGGTAAAACACTTGTTACATTCTGTTCCTGTGCTTTTGTTTTCGTCTCTGGTCTTTGAACTACACTGTATGCAGCTAATCTCCACCATCTCGGAATCCTCAAGTTTTTGGATCATGTTTATCTAATTGATACAGTGTTATTAGTTAGAGCCCCCACCCAAAGCATCAATTCTGCAGACAGTTTTAACTGAATCCATTCCATCTCTCCTTGCATGAAATCCTCTGTAATCAGTTGTGTCAATCAGCTTTTTATTGCAATTCAAGGAAACTTTTTTCTTTGTTTGGAACATTTGTTCATGTCTTATGTAGATTTTGTGGACCTGTTATTTTTTCAGTACAATTTATACTTTTGGAACTCACAAGGCTCAATGACAGAAACATGTGTGCTTCATTAGCTGGTGGGAATTTACAGAATTTATATACTGTATATATATATATTTTTTGCAAACACAAGTCCAACACATGTGCATTTGATGCCAAATTATTATAAAACAGTGTACTCCAAAAACTAATCATCTCAACATTTATTATTATTATTATTATTATTATTAATAATAATAATAATAAATGTTATTATTATTATTTCTATAGTGCCAGCATATTCTGCAGCACTTTACAATTTAGAGAATCATTGCACAAACATTCCATAACATTTAGTCAACACATTCCAAAAGAGGTGAAGGCCCTGCTCGCAAGCTTACAATCTATGAGGAAATAGTAACACAAAAAAAAGTGCCACTGAGTGCGTGTAAGAAAGAGTAGTGGATAGTTAGATTAGTGAAATGAAGTGATGGGCTAGTCTAAAGAAATGTCTTTTGTGAGCATTCTTGAAACTGTGGATATTGGGAATTAACTAGAATGTCTGGGGTAGTGCATGCCAGAATACTGGTGCAGCACAAGAGAAATCTTGGAAAAGGGTATGAGAGGTTCGGATTATAGAAGATGTTAGTCTTAGGTCATTAGCAGAATGAAGAGGATGGTTAGGCTGGTTGACAGATGAGGGATATGATGTAGGGTGGTACAGAGCTATGGAGAGCTTTGCGTGTAACAATGATAAGATAAGACCATGTTCACATAGTCAGTACTTGGTCAATATTTTAAAGCAGTATATGTAAGCCAAAACTTGAAGTGGAACAGTCAGAGGAAAAGTGTAATGGAAACATGTGCACCACTTCTAAAATTTTCACCCATTCCTGATTTTGGCTTACAAATACTGATGTAAAATACCAAATACTGAACGTGTGAACGTGGCGTTATATTGTATTCTTTAGCAGATGGGTAACCAGTGTAAAGACTAGCACATGATGGTGGCATCAGTGTAATGGTTGGACAAAAATATAATCCTGGATGTTGCATTTATGATAGATTGGAGAAGGCACATTTTAGTAAGGGGGATGACCGATTAGTATAGAGTTGCAGTACTCCAGGAAAGAATGAATCATAGCAACAGTAAGAGTTTTTGCAGAGTCAACGGCAAGAAAAGACTGAATTTTAGTGATGTTTTTGAGGTGCAGATGGCATAAGCGAGTGAGTGATTGGGGGTGAAGTAAAGACCTGAGTCAAATATAACCCCAAAACAAACAGTGGGCATTCTGCTTGGGAGTCATGATAGAATCACAGAGATGGCAATTTCAGTTTAGATAGGTTAATAGAGGGGGTAAAGAAAGGGAATCCGTTACAGGAGTTTATAGATGAAGTGAAGGTTAGAGACAGGTTGGTAGTTAGTGAAGCAGTTCTTGTCAAGAGATGTTTTTTTTAGTAATGGGTTTATGATGGTGTGTTTGAATGAGGAGGGAAAGTTACCAGATTAAAAAGAGAGGTTAAATATTTCTGTTAGGTGGATAGTGTCAGCTGGGGAGAGGGACTGAAGAAGGTGAGAGGGAATAGGGTCACTGTTCCAGGTAGTAGGACAAAAATATGCGAGGAGCCTGGTAACCGCTTGTGTGCTGGTTCAAACACAGAACGTGAAATTGGTGACATGCAGGAGGGAGGAGGATCCATGATATTGGGGGATTGGTAGACAATATCCTGTTGGATATAATCAATTTTTTCTTTTAAATAATTGGCCAAATCTTCAGCACTGAGGTGATTGGGTCTTGCACTTTAGGATTGAGGAGGGAGTGAAAAATATCAAATAGTTATTTAGGATAGTTGAATAGTGAAACAGTGAGGGTGGTGAAGTAGGATTATTTTCAGTGTTGAAGGTCAGAGTTGTGTGTTTTAAGCATAAACTTATAATGGATGAAACCTTCCACCAAAAGGGATTTTCTCCATAAACGTTCAGCATACCTGGAGAACCGCTGGAGAAAACATGCTTGCTAGGGTTGATGCTGTCTGAGTGTTCTGGGTGAAGGAGGTGCAGCTTCGCCAAGGGCACTTTCCAGTGTGTGATTATAATGTTTCAGAGCTGAGTCAGAAAATGAGATGGGTTTGCTTGGGGCCAATGATAACGCCAGGTTCTTCTTAAGTTGCTTGGGTATTGATGACACGTAGATTTCTGTAAGCATGGTTTTTGAGGGTGTCCTGTTATGTTTCGGTAGCTGAGGAGTGCAGGTAAAAAAGGCAATACACCAGAGCAGTTGGAAACTATGAGATTGCAGTACCCTGACTAACCACCACAACTAGAGGCAGCCGTGGAGCGTTCCTACGTTGGTCCTAGACGCCTCGTCACAGCCTGAGAAACTAACTACACCTAAAGATAGAAAGAGGAAAGCTATCTGCCCCGGAGCAGATCCCCAAAGAACATAGAAAGCCCCCAAACATGTAATGGCGGTTAGACAAGAAGAAATACTGACAAAGACAGAAAATAGTATGAGCAAACGTTGGGGCCCAAACTACCTAAATAGAAAAGGATAGGAAGGGCACTTACTGCAATCCCAAAAAACCCTGAAAAGCACCAACTCTACTAATTTCAAAAACACCTGAGATCACACGACCTCTACCACCTAAATTAGTTCTCTGGTGTAACAAAATCAAAACAGCAGCCACTGAAAAAACTGGAAAAAGCAAATGTACAAACATCAGTGGCTGAACTAAACTGAGAGGGCAAAAGCCCCCGGAGGGGACCCTGAAGGCCCCCACAGAAGTGCAGGACAAAATGCAAAAATCAAGCACAAAAACAAAAAGAAGAAAATGTCTTATCTGTTAGCAGGAGATGCAGACACGACACAGCAGGCTACAAAGGAAACAGGAATCAAGGATTGAGACCAGAACAATTGATCACCGGCAACCCTGATGGGAAGGCGACTCCCTTATATAAGACCAGTCAGTAACACCTGATTCCCAATCCTCACAATCTTCACTGGACAGTCCAGTACCGCTTGTAACCACCAGAGGGAGCCTCTGCTCAGAACTCATTTCAAGTCCATTCACAACAGTGTCCTGAGTGGGGTGACCGTTATTGACAGGGAATGACAGAACTTACAGAGCAGTCAAAAAGATAAAGAGTAGAGTTAGGTAAGATCATGCACTGAGCAGAGCTGTGAGAAGACCAGGTCCATTGTATTCCCATCTTCATTCATAGGATAGTTAGTAAGCAGTGAAAGGCTGAGAGAGGAGGGTAGAGAAAAAAGATGAGTGACAATTGCTGATTGTAGATTATCAATGGGGATGTAAAAGCCCCCCCTGTATGCCAGTGGGAATGTCACAGGATAGAAAGTGTGGAAGCCAGGTGGCAAAGTAATCCAGGAACCGGTGGCATTGGCCTGGAGTGCAGTACACAACCACCACTCACAGGGAGACATCTTTGATTGATCCCTTAGTTTGTTAAAGTCTCACATCTCATGGTTAGCTTTAGGCTGCTGTGTGGATGAGCTTTTGGAAAGAAATTCACATCACAATGAATTTCATCATTTCATGAACTCGCTTGTTAAATCCAAGATAACAATATACATGTAATACAAGAATCAGAAGAATTCCTGTTGGAAGTTACAGCCAAATACAAATATCCTCTGCTAATGTTGCCCAAAATCCATCTAGCTCATAAGCGGGCGACATTCATATGTTACAGAAGTTATGATTTTGGCGTCCAAACTAATACACATCGTACAGAACAAGAGAAAAGATCTTGTACCCGGCTTACAACGTGCAATCATCTATTGTGAAGGAAACCGCCATTTGATACACGTGCTTTCATTTAACGACATAACACATGTGAAATGCTTCAGATACTCTACATCACAATCTGAATTGTAAATTTACTCACAATAACAAATTTACTAAATCCGTCTATCACAGCAAGAGCACGTTGAACAATTAAAAGATACTTAATCCTATCTGGGAGAAGAAAAAATACAATATAGTGCTGAAAAAGCAAAGAACTAATTAAAAAATAGACAATTGCAGCTTATTCTATTTAAAGCACAGTTTTCTGAGAATTTTATATGAGCTTAGAAAATTTGTATTTTTAGTAAATGAGTGATAAAAAAAATAAAAATTTGGATTATTTAAAAAAACAATCAATGTACAGTTAAACGGGTTGTCAAGTGAAAACAAGTTATCATCTGTCCATAAGGTAGGTGATAACCTTCTGATTATTCCAGTGCTGTACCCCACACCAACTGGGAGATTGGGGAATCTTAATCCCTGATGGGAAACTTGACGCCATTATAAAATGGCACAGCAGGTCAGAGAGACTCCCAACCACTACTCCATTCATTCTCCATGTAGTTGATGGAAAATGCTGAGCGCAGCAGTTGGCGGCCCCATTGGGAATGATTGGAGCAGTGCTCCGACATGTGCATGACTGCTCCATTCTAATAGAGTTAAAAGTTACTATTTCTGCCAGACGGTGTGAATCCGAGTAGTCAGATACCCCTAATTAATATGGTAAGTTATCACCCTTCCTGTGGATAAGTAATGACTTGTTTTCATCAGAAAACCCCATTATGATGTAAAATACTAACTACATAACATACTGAATGTGTGAACGTGGCCTACCTGCACACCCGGCTCCTTAATAGATAGTTTTGGTATCTGGTATCTTTTACTCTTCGTGACCCTTTACTATCACAAATGTGGCTGACTGCTTGACATGATAAGTGGCATAGACACTGACAGCTTCTTAGGATGCTTGGTGTGAATTGGTGATATCATCATAGAAACATATTGGCACAATTTAGCATAAGTGATAATTACTATCAGCAGAGGGGAAAATAATTGACTAATGATCTTTACTAGTGATGAGCCAACGTGCTCAGATGAGGTGTTATCCGGCATGCTCGTGTGCTAACCAAGTGTCTTTGGCGTGCTCGGAAAATATGTTTGAGTCTCCGTGGCTCCATGTCTAGCGGTAGTTCGACAGCCACAACACATACAGGGATTACCTGTTTTGATAGGAAATCTCTGCATGTTTTGCGGCTGTCTAACATCTTCGACACATGCAGGCACAAGAACTCAAACATACTATTTGAGCACGCTGAAGACACTCGGTTAGCACAGGAGCATGGTCGGATAACACCTTATCTGAGCACGTTCGCTCATCATTAATCTTTATAATCAGCGTTGGCTAGAAGAGGATCATTGCAGCTGCCAGGTACCAACTGCCCATCAGCTAATTTTGCCTCTGTATGCGTATGCAAAGTATGCTTACTTACATTACTAGGCCACATTCATGATCAGTATTTAATCAGTTTTTTTACATCAGTATTTGTAAGCCAAAATGAGGAGTGGAACAAGAAGAGGAAAAGTATAATAGAAACACGTCACCACTTCTGTATTTATCACCCATTCCTGGTTTCGGCTTACAAACACTGATGTGAAATACTGACCAAATACTGAATGTGTGAATGTGGCGCTACACAGACACTTTGGATATAATCCCTTTTGATTCATGTTCCAAAAAGTTGACATTTTTAACGCTAACATGATCATTATCAACCATGGATGAAGAACCCATCTCTAGGGTCAGACAATTCTTTTTTCAATCTTTACTGAAACCTAGACATACTGTAGCACTTTTGTCCCAAGATGAGGGGGTTGTACAATATAGGCATAAACCTACATAAAAGAATGGCATATTGATTTTTGCTCTTTTATTTGTAGCATGCTTACTGTATATCCAGGGCTTTTTACCTTACAACCTTGCATTATTCCCACATCAACTACTCCCACCACCAGTTTCAAGCACCCTCTGACTAGCAGTATTTTCCTATATCTAGCTCAACATGTTTACCTCCACCCCATTCTCCTGCCAGTATATGAGCATCGAGATCTGTTCTTCTTTGCGGGGCTACTCCCAAAAGTCACCATCTGAAGATCTTTTCTTTATAGCTGTTTGCTAGACCTGGTGCTAAAGCACAGAGCTAGCCGACAGCCACGAACCACACATCATGGGCCCACGAGCCACATGTGGCTCCTGAATCACAGGCTGAGGACACTTGCTCTTGCGCATTGCTTTGTCATTAGACTTCCACCATATTGAGCTATTTCCACTCAATTTTAAATTTTATTTTTTTACCCTTTTCCTTTGGTACTAATTACTTTACTTCTTCCTTTGTGTCTCTAACTGACCTTAAAGGGAACCAGTCACAGTCTAAATTGCTATTAACCTGCATATATGGGGTTAATCTACAGGTTAATAGCGCTACTAACCTGCCCAGCCGAAGGATGTTGAGAGAAAATTAACTATATTATCCCCAGCAGTGTTCGGGTTTCAGCAATGGGGCGGCACAGGTTTACTCATCACTCTGAGTATACAAAGCAGCGACTGTAACCACGCCCCCGGCCTGACTGACACTGGCTCTGCATTGGGGCTGGCTGTCAGTCAGAGCTGGGGGTGCGGTTACAGCCACTGTTCTGTATAATCAGAGTGATGAGTGAACTTGCACCGGTGTCGCCTCCATGACAGAAACCAAATGCTGCCGGGGGGCAATAAAGATCAGTTTTTCCCAGCAGCGTTCAGCTATGTGCAAGCCCCGGGCAGGTTAGTAACGCTATTGACCTGCAATTTAAGCTCATTTATGCAGATTAGTGTTTTTGCTGGTGACAGGTTCCCTTTAAAAGGGTCATCATTTCAGAATTTCTATGAAATAAGTGTTTATCTGTTTTGATTACCATGTAGCAAAAATTATATGTTGTTGAAATGTGTTACTCTGAACGCTAATGAAAGTTTGTGAGGTATTTTCTCAGAATGAATAATTCCTCATTATTGTAATTTTAACTTCATGGAATTTCAATTTCCCTAACTAGGAACAATTATAAATGAAAATCTAGTATAAATGAACTGTTATGTAGCATTGAAACATCTTTATGATCTTCCTAGCTTAAATACCATGGTAAAGTCTTGTACTTCCATGTTGTTTTCCCCAACAATTACTGAATAATTTTTAAGATGCACATAACTACTACCAAGAATAAGAATTCAACATTACTACCAAGAATAAAAATGTCAAATAAATTATTCCAGCTCATCCATCCTGTCCACAGTTTGGCGTGGTATTTAATAATCTAAACTATATTTGCCTTTTTTTGTAAATTCAACAGAGCAGAACTCGGAATCTAAAAACTTTGTTATAGACTTGAGTTAAAGGGGTTCTTTTAAAAAAAAAAACCTGTCATCAGGTTCAATTTGTTATAACCCCCCCCAATTATCTTTACCCGGATCCTGCTCTGAGGCTCTGCCGCTGCTCTGTCTTTGATATTAGCTGCATCACTAACCAGGGGAGGAGGTACAGTGGGTGCGGAAAGTATTCAGACCCCTTTAAATTTTTCACTCTTTATTTCATTGCTGCCATTTGGTAAATTCAAAAAAGGTCATTTTTTTCTCATTAATGTACACTCTGCTCCCCATCTTGACTGAAAAAACAGAAAAGTAGAAATTTTTGCAAATTTATTAAAAAGAAAAACTGAAATATCACATATTGATAAGTATTCAGACCCTTTGCTCAGTATTGAGTAGAAGCACCCATTTGAGCTAGTACAGCCATGAACCTCCTTGGGAATGATGCAACAAGTTTTTCACACCTGGATTTGGGGATCTTCTGCCTTTCTTCCTTGCAGATCCTTTCCAGTTCGGTCAGGTTGGATGGTGAATGTTGGTGGACAGCCATTTTCTGATTTTTCCAGAGATGCTCAATTGGGTTTAGGTCAGGGCTTTGGCTGGGCCAGTCAAAAATAGTCACAGAATTGTTCTGAAGCCACTCCTTTGTTATTTTAGCTCTGTACTTAGGATCATTGTCTTGTTGGAAGGTGAACCTTCGTCCGAGTCTAAGGTCCAGAGCACTCTGGAAGAGGTTTTCATCCAGGATATCTCTGTACTTGGCCGCATTCATGTTTTCTTCAATTGTAACCAGTCATCCTGTCCCTGCAGCTGAAAAACACCCCCATAGCATGGTGCTGCCACCACCATGTTTCACTGTTGGGATTGTGTTGTGCACGTGATGAACAGTGCCTGGTTTTCTCCACACATACCGCTTAGAATTATCACCAAAAAATTCTAGCTTCGACTCATCAGACCAGAGAATCTTATTTCTCATAGTCTGGAAGTCCTTCATGTGTTTTTTAGCAAACTCCATGTGGGCTTTCATATGTCTGGCACTGAGGAGAGGCTTCAGTTTGGTCACTCTGCCATAAAGGCCCGACTGATGGAGGGCTGCAGTGATAGTTGACTTTGTGGAACTTTCTCCCATCTCCCTACTGCATCTGTGGAGCTCAGCCACAGTGATCTTGGGGTTCTTCTTTACTTCTCTTATCAAGGCTCTTCTCACACGATTGATCAGTTTGGCTGGATGGCCAGGTCTATGAAGACTTCTGGTGGTCCCAAACTTCTTCCATTTAAGGATTATGGAGGCCACTGTGCTCTAAGGAACCTTGAGTACTGCAGAAATTCTTTTGTAACCTTGGCCAGATGTGTGCCATGCCACAATTCTGTCTCTGAGCTCCTCGACCAGTTCCTTTGACCTCATCATTCTCATTTCGTCTGCCATGCACTGTGAGCTGTGAGGGCTTATATAGACATGTGTGTGCCTTTATAAATCAAGTCCTAAATTTCTATATTTCTGTTTTTTTCAGTCAAGATGGGGTGCTGAGTGTTCATTAATGAGAAAAAAATGAACTTTTTGAATTTACCAAATGGCTGCAATGAAACAAAGAGTGAAAAATGTAAAGGTTCTGAATACTTTCTGATCCCACTGTACCATTGCTGCACAAGGGCCCAAGAGGCAAGGAGGCAACTTCTACCTCTAAAACAGATGGAATTGTGCATTATGATGAGCTTTTTGATTGCAAAGGCCCATATTTTGTTATATATACTGTATTTTTCTATCTGTGTCCACTACTGGCATTGACATCACATTAACAGCCAGTCATTGAGTTCTAATCGGAGAGTTCCCTCTTTGAGGCAGAGCCGCTGAGTTCACTGATTGGCTATCAGCGTGCCGTCAGAGCTACAGCCAATAATACTGGAGCAGCAGTAGAGAGTCAGCACTGGACCCAAAGAAGGTGAGTAAAGCGTTTTTTTTTAAATTTATAAAACAAACTTCTCCCGGGAAGGGATATTTTCATAAAAGAGACAACATCTTAATTCTTTATTTCCATCCTGAATTAATATAGGTAAATTACCCATTATCTATGCTCTGAATAATGTGCACTATAAGCTATGCTTCACTATGTGCGTTCTAATTTGCTAAGGTTTATATATGTGAATCCTTGAGTTTGACTTTTAAGTAGTGACTGGACACTGGCTATATAGTAAGGAATGATGTGGAAAACAAGAAACCAAATATCATAATGGATTTTTGGGGGGCTATATACACTTTGAATGAATTCGGTCATATTTCCATCCACATAATGTCATAAAGAATGACCAATGATGTATATGAAGGTTATATATTTACAGATGACATCAGACGTAGCAAAGCAAGTGGCTACAGACGTGTTCAAGAGAGCAATGTTGAGTTCTGATTTTGAATCTCACTTTAATTCTGAAGAGGTAAGAGTAATTTCTTAATAAGACAGCATTGCTTTTCACAAATAAGTGACTGTCCTTACCAGAGTGTTAAAGGTAATCTGTCAGCAGATTTTTGCTATGTAATCTGAAGACAGCAGAAGATAGAGACTGAAACCCAGAATTCAGGGATGTGTCACTTGTCAAAGTGCTGCTGTTTACTGTGAAGGATTTATCACTAGGAGATTAATATTGCGAACTAGTCTAGTCATGCCCCCTCCTGTGATAGGCAGCTCACTGTCTATGGACATTGTATATATAGAGCCTGGTGAGGGCGGAGCTAGCTTCCTCAGCTCAGCTTCATTCTAAAACTGAAAGCTCCAATTGTGTAAGAACGGCTGCATCCAGTAATCTAAGTGATACATCATTGGATTCAGCTTGTCTCTCCATACATCATACTGCTCTTAGATAAGGTAGCAAAAACCTGCTGACAGATTTCCTTTAAAAAGTCTTCTTTCTTTTCTTTTTTGAAATACGGCCCTTTCTCTACTATAGATGAGTCAGGTGTTTTAATCCAAGTTGGAGTGATCCCCAACTCTTCTCTGTGGATGTCTTTTTGATGACCACACCCAGTTGCGTTATAGGCTAGGGTCACATGAGCATATATTTTCTCATCCCAGAGAATCATGCCGATTATACTAATCACGTTCTAATCAGTCTCTGATCAGTGTGAGATCATAGTAGTGTGATCTGATTTTCTTCATCTGCTCCATTCTGTAAGTCTGTGAAAATCGGACTGCACTTAGATGTCATCCATAAGCAGTCCAGTGTTTTCCACGGACCCATTGAGTTGCATAACCAAGTGTGATCCGATAATTGGATCTAACTCAGGCATGTTGCAATTTTTTCCTCAGACTCTGTCCGAGGAATAGATCAGACATGTGCACGGCCCTATAGATTAACATTGGTCCGAGTTCGATCCAATGTTTTGTTGCATGAGCCCTTAGGATACGTCCAGTATTTGGTCAGTATTTTACCTCAGTATTTGTAAGCCAAAACCAGGAGAGGAACAATCAGAGGAAAAGTATAATAGAGACACATCACCACTTCTGGATTTTGTCACCTACTGCAAATACTGACCAAATACTGATAGTGTGAACATGGCCTAAAAGACATATATCCGGGATGAAAAGGCTATATCTCAGTAACAGAAAGGCGCAGGAATAAAAAATAACAGCAGATTCAGAAAAACAGCAGCATTTACACTAACTATAATTATTTTTGTTGAGTGACTGGTCCTCTTTGAAGTATAATAATTTTAAAAGTTTTATTTTATTTCCCTTTGATGCGCATTTGGATACAATTTTATACTTGGCAATATTTAAAAAGTGTTCCGGGACACTATGGCTTTACAGCAATGGTTCATCAAGGCATTACTTTTTTTCCGATTATTGCCTGAATACCGTTCTTACCATAAAGGACTTACAGTCAGGACAGTATACAGGGAGTGTATTGCTTGTAGCAGTGCAATACTCATGGCCTAAAGTTTATACCAGACCTTAAGAGTTGTATGGTAATAGTACCTAACAAAAGTATGACTGTCGGGGCGAGGTCTTACTTTCTCTAGATCATTGATAGGTTGTAGTTAAAAAAAATATTGGGAGGATTAAACTAAGTAAAGTCTCCCAGAGTCTCAGTTGCAATAGAACCTTGTGTGAGCAGGTAGCGGGATGCAGTGACGGACAGGAGGCAGAGCAAGGGTTAACAGTTTTACTATAACAGGGGAATACTCCACGCAGGGAGGTAATGGGTTAAACAGGGGAAAAACAGTAAAATTGCAAAAAGGATATACGGAGTTCAAGAATAAAGGATCAGGAAATGGCAGTCCTTGTGAAGCACTTATGTCAGAAGTTCCTCAAACTGTAACTTCTTACTGGGAAGTCAATAGCGCCGGCAACGGCTGGCGCGGTGTCTTTTCAATAGGTTCCTGTAGACAACAATGCATGGTCTTCTGGCAGCAGCGGTCGGTCTCTGGTACCTTCCACTGAGCCCTAGTCCATATACTGCAGTGTCTGACAAGAGTGCGGGCCACAGTCCTGTACAAGCCCACCGTGGCTCTGCAAATATACACTGGTGAAGTCAGGGCGCAAGTGTCTGGGCAAACATTCACTGGCAACATCAGGGCGCAAGTGTCAGTCCCGTATGGGGTCCCTCTTATTTGGCATGTGTGCAGTACTCACGGACACTGAGCGTACGGCGCCCTTCTCTCTGGTAGTCACCAGCACACTGCACTTTCTCTCTGTAGTCACTGGCACACTGCACCTTCTCTCTGTAGTCACCGGGCACACTGCACCTCTCTCTCTCTGGTCCCTGCAGCTGGCGGCGGGAGATGGCGGTAGCTGGCCTGCACGATGCTGGTGTTCCCCGGACGGAGCACTCTTCTGCCTGGCTGCTGCTGGACACACAGCTCCCCTCAGCGCAGCAGTCCCTCTCCTTCTGGTCTGCTGCAGCACACCTGGCCCTTCTCTCTGCTGCGGCTCCTCTGCCTGTTGCAGTGCCGGTACTGTCAGTAGGTCTCACCGCGCGCTGACCCAGGTTTGCGCCAAAAGCCTCTTGCTGCGTGCTCTTTCCTCCTTTATCCCCCTGCTGCTGCACGCGCTTTTCTCCTGTCTCTCTCTTCCTTCCCGGGTTAGGAGGAAGGTCCCGCTCACTAGAGCTTCCCCAGGCAACAGGAGAAGGTCTACCTCACTCAAGCCTCCCCCTGGGAACAGAGGATGCAGCCCTATCAGTTCTGGACCCAGAACGCAGGTACCCGCGGTGCAGTCATCCCCCTTACACTTGCACCCATGAATATTGATAGTATCTAATGTATAACTGTATGCAGTGGCATAAATAGAGTCTGTTGGGCCCTGGTGCAAAATTTGAATCTGGGCCCCCACCTATATATTGGTCAGATGTATAGGCCTTATAGCTTTCTAGATCCTATAGACATGCGTTTTCATCCCCCATGTAATAATGTCCCCCGTCCTGGATCCTTCCTGTAATAATCTTCCCTATCCTGGACCCCTTCCAGGAATAATGTCCCCCATCCTGGGTCTCCTTCAATAATAATGTCCCCATCATGGCCCTTTGCGGTAATAAAGCTCCAGATTCTAGGCCCTTCCAGTAATGCCCTCCATCCTGGGCCCATCCTATAACAATGTCCCCCATACTGGGCCCCTTCCTGGTATAATGCCCACCATCCTGGGCCCCTTTTTGGTGTAATGTTTCCCATCATGTAATAATGTCCCTGTCCTGGACCCTTCATTTAATAACGTCCTCCATCCTGGGCTCCTTCCTATAATAATGTCCTCCATCCTGAGCAACTTTCAGTACTAATATTCCATCCTAGCCCCTTCCAGGAATAATGTCCCCCGTCCTGGGCCCTTTCAGTAATAATGCTCCCCATTCTGGGACCCATCCTATAACATTGTTCCCCATCCTAGGCCCCTTCCTGGTATAATGCCCACCATCCTGGGCCCCTTTTTGGTGTAATGTTTCCCATCATGTAATAATGTCCCTGTCCTGGACCCTTCATTTAATAACGTCCCCCATCCTGGGCTCCTTCCTATAATAATGTCCTCCATCCTGAGCAACTGTCAGTACTAATATTCCATCCTAGCCCTTCCAGGAATAATGTCCCCCGTCCTGGGCCCTTTCAGTAATAATGCTCCCCATTCTGGGACCCATCCTATAACAATGTTCCCCATCTTAGGCCCCTACCTGGTATAATGTCACCGATCCTGTTCCCCTTAGTGGAATAATGTCCCCGATCCTGGGCCCCTTTCATTTTTCTCCAGCACATTTTAAAAAGAAACAAACATTCTTATTATTATTTGTTGTTTCACCCTCTGCAATCTCTTTCGTTATGCCCCTGACTGTACAACACTGTTATTGTGAATGCTCTTACTATGAGGTTTCCCAAATTTCCATTCATTTGAGTAGAGATTTATAATTCCACTGACAATGGACTATAAGTATCGGTGAGGATTCCTGAATCCACTGAATCCACAAATCGAGAACCTCAAACATTTTAAAACCTAGGGTTACATTTTCTCATGCAAGAATTAGTAACCATATCCTCTATCCTATTTAATGAGAATCTTTAGACTTATTTTGGCTTATCCATTGTCCCATGGTCACAGCTGTAAAGCATGCCATGTATGAACCTTCTTAGTTAACACCTTCCTAACACAGCATGTACTAGAACGTCCTATGTTGAGTGTGGCATTATGGAACAGGCTCATGAGCTTAGCTAGCTCCAATTACTGCTGTTTAACCATTTAAATATCACAGTTAGCCTCAGACAGTGACATAGCTCCATTACGTGGCACAATCTCTACTGCAAAGAGTGATCAAAAAGCTATGTAGACCCCAAAATTGTATTAATGAAAACCGCTAAAAAAGCCCTCACACAGTTCTATCGATGGAAAAATCTAAAAGGTTACTGGTCTCAGGAATGGCAACACAAACCAATTGCTTTTTCATACAAAGCTCAAATTTTTCTTATACACTAACATTAAAAAATCTATACAAATTTGATATCACCGTAATCGTGATCTGAGAAATCATATTTCCATGTCATTTTTACCATTTAATAAATATCGTAAAAAAAAACACAAACATTTGCAGAATTGTCTTTTGACCGTTTCACCCCAACTGGAATTTGTTTTCCTGTGTTAAGTACATCATTTGGTAAAATGAATAATACCATTGAAAACTACAGCGCAAAAAAAACATATAATGTATGTTATCCAAAAAATCCACAACAAAATTTGCATAAAGGTAAAGATGGACATATTTAAATTAGCATTATTAAATGTCTGTACTTTATGAACTACTGTATTAATAGATGATGAGAGGAAGCACTGTTCTTCTAAATGTATAAATATTAAGACATGCTATTAGGAAAAGTTGCATCTGTGTCCCAGGGACCAGAGGAGCTAGCTGATAGTGCCAACTTCCATGCTCTATAATTAAATCTGTGAATTAAAAAGACAGCGAATGTTACCAGTTCATTGCGGTCCTATGGTTTCTGTCTCCATATAAATTACTTGTTTTCTAAATGGAACAAAAAGTCTCCATTTTTAAAATGAAAATCGGCTGAGATTTCACCCCGTTGTTTTGCATCTAAAAACCAATAATTAAAATGTATAATTACAACATCCCTATTGTGAATTCATCGGCTCTAATGGTTGCCCTATAAATACATTTTATTATATATATAGAATGACTAGTTTTAGAGGGTTGTACTTGTTTTTTCTTTACTTTTCTTGTTTCATTTGGAACTAAAACGTTTCTGTCATTTTAATAAAAATGTTCACTTGATAAATGGTTCTGCGTATTACTTTTGGACCTGTTGTTATTTTGACTGCTGATATACCTCATTTGTCTTTTGGTGCTAATGTCTTATTGATTGTGCATGGGAACCGGTGATATATTTTTACTTATTTATATATTTATTTTTTCTTTTAGGTTCAAGAATACTTCAAGAGCACAAATCCTTTAAATTTCTAACATGCATTTACATGAGGCTTGTTTTGTCGCAGTTTTCATGGCCAAATGATGTTGCATGAATAAGAAACAACTGACTTGAATACTCCTTAAAAGGCTTCATTCACACATCATCTGTTTTTCTTGTATGTGGAGAAAATAAAAAATATAATTTCCCTACCATCTCTATTTTGACAGTCCATGAAAATCAAACGACATCCCCGTGTTGTCCGATTTTTTTCATAATCAAAAATGTATTTGTGATTTTCCTTGGACCTTTTGAACTTCTCAAAATCACAGTCATGTGAATGTTCCCATAGATTATCATAAGTACGAGTGTTATCCGTCAAAAACACAGCACTTGTATATGAAAATCGGACATCTGAATGACTCCTTAAGACTCATTCAGAGTCAGAGTTTTCCACATATGCAAAAAATTTGGTATTGTTGTCATGAGTATTTGGTCAGTGTGTCATCAGTATTTGGTCAGCGTGTCATCAGTGTTTGGTCAGCATGTCATCAGTGTTTGGTCAGTGAGTCATCAGTATTTGATCAGCATGTCATCAGTGTTTGGTCAGCATGTCATCAGTGTTTCGTCAATGTGTCATCAGTATTTGATCAGCATGTCATCAGTATTTGATCAGCATGTCATCAGTGTTTGGTCAGTGTGTCATCAGTATTTGATCAGCATGTCATCAGTATTTGATCAGCAGGTCATCAGTATTTGATCAGCATGTCATCAGTATTTGATCAGCATGTCATCAGTATTTGATCAGCAGGTCATCAGTATTTGATCAGCATGTCATCAGTGTTTGGTCAGTGTGTCATCAGTATTTGATCAGCATGTCATCAGTATTTGATCAGCAGGTCATCAGTATTTGGTCAGTGTGTCATCAGTATTTGATCAGCATGTCATCAGTATTTGATCAGCATGTCATCAGTATTTGATCAGCATGTCATCAGTGTTTGGTCAGTGTGTCATCAGCATTTTTCATGACCCATAAGTACAAAAAGTTAAAATGAACATAGATAAAAGGAATCCAACATACAAACAAACAAACAAACAAACAGACAAATTGGTCAGTGAGTGACCCTGGGAATCTCAAAGTTAAGAGGTCCCAACAGTAGATGTTAAGTATATAATATACAGTAGATAATGTATATGTCACATAGATAACTGACAAGTAGTGTTGAGCATTCCGATACCGCAAGTATCGGGTATCGGCCGATATTAGCTGTATCGGAATTCCGATACTTAGTTCCGATATTTTTCATATATCGTATACCGGAATCGGAAGTTCCCATAATTCTTTGAGAGGCAATGTGATTTTAGTCAGCCAATGAGGAATCTTATGAAGTGTGGGCACATCCTGTAATGCTGCGGTCATCTTAACTAATGGCATGGCTGTGATTGGCTGCTGAAATGATGTCAGAATGCACTATAAAAGGCGCCGCCGCCATTTTAGCGTCACTGTGCTGTGAACTCAGTTAGGGACAGAACGCTGCTCTGCTGACTCTGAGGGACAGTTAGAGATTGCGATTTTGTGTACTGTGCTTTAGGCAGGCTAGTTTACCAACTGCTGTGTAAAGCTTCCTTTTGCCTTGCAGTGTTGTTTTAACAGCGCTATGCAAGGTGTGTGTGTGACAGTGCAGGTGACGCTGCAGTTTGCTCTGCATCCACCGCTGTTTGTAGGCATCTGCACGTGTCACTCACTGACTCTTTTTTTTTTTTTTGTGGAATTGGTGCAGCTCCATTCAATTGAAATTAACAGTGATCTATTAGTGTGACGCGCTTCCATCCGTATACAATACATTGGTTGCAAACACTATAGAAGTACAGAAAGGAGCCTTTCACAGCTAGTGAACAGTTGTGTTTCAGTGTTCACTGCAGTCTGTGAGGTATTTTTTTGTTGAGTGCAGATTACGCTCCAGTTAGTTCTTCAACCACTGCTGGTTGTAGTCTGCTGAGCGTGTGTCACTGCCTCATCCTTCAAATTTTTCTCTAATTGGTGCTGCTCCATTATATTTAAAAAAAATCTAATCTATTAGTGTGATGCGCTTCCATCCGTATACAATACATTGGTTGCAAACACTATAGAAGTACACAAAGGGGCCTTTCACAGCTAGTGAACAGTTGTGTTTCAGTGTTCACTGTAGTCTGTGAGCTTTTCATTTTTTGAGTGCAGATTACGCTCCAGTTAGTTCTTCAACCACTGCTGGTTGTAGTCTGCTGAGCGTGTGTCACTGCCTCATCCTTCAAATTTTTCTCTAATTGGTGCTGCTCCATTATATTTAAAAAAAATCTAATCTATTAGTGTGACGCGCTTCCATCCGTATACAATACATTGGTTGCAAACACTATAGAAGTACACAAAGGGGCCTTTCACAGCTAGTGAACAGTTGTGTTTCAGTGTTCACTGTAGTCTGTGAGCTTTTCATTTTTTGAGTGCAGATTACGCTCCAGTTAGTTCTTCAACCACAGCTGGTTGTAGTCTGCTGAGCGTGTGTCACTGCCTCATCCTTCAAATTTTTCTCTAATTGGTGCTGCTCCATTATATTTTAAAAAAATCTAATCTATTAGTGTGACGCGCTTCCATCCGTATACAATACATTGGTTGCAAACACTATAGAAGTACACAAAGGGGCCTTTCACAGCTAGTGAACAGTTGAGTTTCAGTGTTCACTGTAGTCTGTGAGCTTTTCATTTTTTGAGTGCAGATTACGCTCCAGTTAGTTCTTCAACCACTGCTGGTTGTAGTCTGCTGAGCGTGTGTCACTGCCTCATCCTTCAAATTTTTCTCTAATTGGTGCTGCTCCATTATATTTAAAAAAAATCTAATCTATTAGTGTGACGCGCTTCCATCCGTATACAATACATTGGTTGCAAACACTATAGAAGTACACAAAGGGGCCTTTCACAGCTACTGAACAGTTGTCTGCAGTGTTCACTGCAGTCTCTGAGGAATAACCACACTTAAGCCTTATAACTTTTCTGACTTTCTTTATCAATCTACCAAGATGAAGAAGGCAGGGAGTAAGGCACGTGGTCGTGGCCGTGGAGTTTCAGCAGGGAGAGGACGTGGGGATTCTGTGCCTGCTGCTGCCGCACCCAGTGACACAGCATCCACCAGTTTACCCCGTGAGCGTTCCTTTATGCGCAGTTTTGTAGGAGCTCGGCGTAACCCCCTGCTGCGGGAAGAACAAATTGAAGCCGTTGTTGGTTGGATGGCAGCCAATGCATCGACTTCAATTGCTTCCACCTCCTCTCAGGACCACAGCACTGTTGAACAACCATCTGTCTCTTCACCGCCTGCCAAATTGCCCAGGCAGTCAGAGAGCTCTGTAAAGGAGCCAGCTGAGTCTCTGCTTCTGTTCTCAGAATCTGTTGGCTTGCAAACAGGGGCCCAGCCAAGCATCATTCTGGAATGTGAAGAAGAGGCAGTATGCAGTGATGCGCAACAGCTGTGTCTCTCTGAATCTGAAGAGGCGGGTGAGCCAGTGCCGATGGTCAGCACACCGCAGAACGCATCTGATGATGATGAGACTCAGGTGCCAGTTTCTGTTGAGCATGTTGCTGACCAGACCACCCAACAGCAGCAGGTGTTGGAAGAGGGTAGTGGAGATGATGAGGTCCAAGACCCAACATGGCGTGAGGAACAGGAAGGTGGTGGTAGCAGCTCTGAGGAAGAGATTGCCCCAACGGTCCAAACAGTAGGGAGAGGTAGGCTGCAGACTCGGTTGCCTGTAGCCTCCAGTTTGGCACCCGTTCGTAGCAGTTCTCTTCCAACAGCCAAAACGGGTGCTCCCAGGACTTGCACTGCGTGGTCCTTTTTTGACACACTTGCAGATGATATTTGCTATGTCAAATGCAAGCTGTGTAATCAAAAAGTAAAAAGAGGTAAAAGTGTCAGTAACCTTAATACCACAAATATGTGGAAACATGTGCGGTCAAAGCACGTGGTTGAGTTACAAAGACACACTGGAGATGTAGGCCAACCTACAGCAGCACCTACATCTTCAGCTCGTGTTGGAGCCTCTTCCTCCAGCTCACACACAGCTGGTTCGGCTTCCTCACAGGATCGCCATGGAAGAACTTCTGTCACTGTTGTCCAGAGACCCAGTGTTATTCCACCCACAGCTGCAAGTTCCCTGTCATCCTCACACTCCCAGGCCACAAAACAGCCATCGGTAACACAGGCATGGGATAAAAGACGGCCATACTCGGCAAACCATCCACGAGCACAGGCTCTGAATGCTGGCATTGCAAAACTCCTGTCCCTTGAAATGCTGTCATTCAGGCTGGTGGAGACTGACAGTTTCCGTAATTTAATGGCATTGGCAGTCCCACAATACAATGTGCCCAGCCGATTTTATTTCAGCAGGCAAGCCGTCCCTGGTCTGCAAAAGCATGTTGAGGGAAAAATTAAACATGCGCTACTAAACGCCGTCAGTAGCAAGGTCCACCTGACACACCGATGCATGGACCAGTACCCATGGCCAGGGACGATACCTTTCCCTCACTGCCCATTGGGTCAATGTTGTGGAGCCGGGTACAGATCTTGCGAGTGGCGCTGTACGTGTTCTGCCAACTCCAAGGATTGCAGGAATCAAGTCTGTCTACATTGACTCCTCCTCCTACTCCAGTTCCTCAGAATCATCGCTGCAGGAGCCGTCACGGTCTACCTCCACATGGACCCGTGAACGCTTACCTGTTGCGACCGATATGAGCACAGCCGTGGCCAAACGTCAACAGGCCGTCCTGAAATTAATTTCCATGGGGAATCGAAGCCACACAGCGCAGGAGCTCTGGGATGCCATCAAGCAGGAGAGCGACGTGTGGTTTTTGTCAGCGAATCTCCAGCCAGGCTTGGTAGTGTGTGACAATGGCCGAAATCTGGTGGCAGCTCTGGGCCTTGGCAACCTCACTCACATACCATGTCTGGCACATGTGCTCAACTTGGTCGTGCAGAGTTTTTTGAGGGACTATCCGGATCTTGATGCACTGCTGCACAAGGTCCGCCTAGAGTGCGCTCACTTGCGACGTTCCAGCATGGCCAGATCGCGCATTGCAGCTCTGCAACGCAGATTTCGCCTTCCTGAACATCGCATCATATGTGACGTACCCACCAGGTGGAATTCCACGTTACATATGTTGGAGCGGTTGTGTGAGCAGCAGCCAGCAGTAATGGAGTATCAGCTGCATCAGGCGCAATCAACTCGCAATTTGCGCCGTTCACACTTCACCACTACTGAGTGGGCCTCTATGAAGGACATCTGCCACGTTTTGCGTGCGTTTGATGAGTCTACGCGGATGGCGAGTGCAGATGATGCACTAGTCAGCCTGACTGTCCCCCTTATCTGCCTGCTTCAAAAAACACTGCAAGCACTAAGGGATGAGGTTTTGGAAGAGGTGGAGGATGAGGAGTCACAAATTCCATCACCTTCTCGACAGTCAGCGCAACGTGGTTCCTCACAAAGGGCTGTGCAGGGCTCACTTTGTGAGGAGGATGAGGAGGAGTCAATGGAGGAGGAAGACATGGCTCCAGAGGGAGGTACACAACGCTCTAGTCAGTATGTAGAGCGAGGGTGGGGTGATGCAGAGCAGGCAGAGATGATGCCTCTTGCAGGGGACAGCGTTTCTTGGCCAGTTGGGAGTCTGCAGCACATGGTTGATTTCATGCTGCAGTGCCTGAGAAACGACCGCCGCATCGCCCACATTCTCACCACGTCTGATTATTGGGTGTACACCCTCCTAGACCCTCGATACCGGGACAACTTACAAAGCCTCATCACACCGTACCAAGACACACTGGTGCAATCCATAATGTTCTCCATTCCAGCCGAGAGCACTGCTGGCTGCTATGCTTTACAAAGCAGCTCTGTGCGTCGAGGCAGTGGAGACAGCTCTGCAACAAGAGGGAGCACAAGCAGCGCCTCTGCACAGGGCAAGACCAGTATGTTCCAAATGTGGCGAAGTTTTGTGGCAGCGCCACAAATGTCTACACCATCCGAGACGGCTCCAGTCAGCAGGAGGCAACGTTTCCGTAAGATGGTGACAGACTACATGTCTTTCCCTCTCAGTGTACTCCCAGATGGCTCTTCCCCATTCAAGTTTGGGTCTCTAAGCTGGATACATGGCCAGAGCTTAGCCAGTATGCATTGGAGGTGCTGGCTTGCCCCGCTGCCAGTGTATTATCGGAGCGCGTCTTTAGTGCTGCAGGTGTCGTGTCCACAGACCAATACACAGCTATAGGTTAGTGGGGTTCAGTAACGCCAGCTGTTCCCCTGCTGTGTGTCCGGCAAGAAGTCTCCTGTTCCCTCACATGCACAGAAAAACCCATGTCGAACTCTCCAAATAGGGAAGAGCCGTCACCCTGATTGTTATGCTTAAAACAGAAATTGTGAAGTTTTACAGCCATAAATGATAAATTTTTATAACAAATATGGACAAATAATAATTTGTCATCACAGCGCATATCTGCACCTGTCATAAGAAATGGAACAAAAACTAAAACATAGTGTTCACTTTTTGAAATTAATGCATAAAAGTACTTTTCATACTTATCAATTAATGCTTTTTAAGGAACTTTATCTGTACCTGTAAGCTAATGCAGTCAATGGATGTACGAATCATAAACATTCTCACATCATCATCATGAGTTATATTATGACAGACATTATAAAATACACATACATGCCAACTGTAACTCACACACCATATATGAAATGGCCAGCATCTAAACTGGTAATAATGTGCAATAAATAAATTATTACATCTAGAAAGTGCATCATGCATACTGACAATAGGTAGTTATACCGCAAGTGCTGTTGAAACAACCACAACAGATATAAATAATAATGTATATAGTATCACAGTGCATAGTTACTCATGGACAATGTCGATGTAATACTGTACCTCAATAAGTCAGCGTCAACCATTTTGCTTGTTAGTCTTCTAGATTGTTAAAGAGGGAACGTGTTTTTTTGGTGGTCATAGTGGAGTATTAGACAGTAAATGATTACTGCTGTCATTTTTTTTAGGCGTCCCTAGGGCAGAATAACACTGCTAAGGTCACATTTTATAGAGAGTCATCTAATAGACACACGCTACCCACCCTACGCGTGACAGTAGAAGGTAGTGTTGACGGATAAAGCCTTGCGCAACCAGACATGCTTTTACCCTCTTCAACACTGTACAAGCAAAAAATGCATGATTGCAGCCGCAGACTTTATTGACGTACAGTATAACATCGCCATTACCCATCAGAGGCTGTCCACTGTTGATACAGACATAGAATATACCTTTGCTATCCGTAGCCTTGTTTCACCTACACTTGCAGGCACACACTTAAATTGTGACAATGCATAATGTTTTTTTTAAATGGTTATTTTTTTTATTGTACATTATTGCGTCATCACATTGATGAGCCCATGCTGGACATGTCATACATGCGTACAAAGTAACAATTTTATTAACCTAAATAATTGAAATGTCTGTGACTGTCACATATAAATTGCAATGATGATGATGATTGACTATTCCAAAATCCATTGTCTTCACTATGTTATGGTTTAACATAGCGTCCTTAAGCATTATTTCATAAATACAAAAATGGACTTTTATTCTTAAATTTACAACACTATATTTTGTAACCAATTTTTTGGGTGGTGTGTTGTTCCATTTCTTGTTGCATGTGCATATATGCCTTTATATTTCCAGGGTCTTATATTTTTATTTTTGAAGTTAGGAAACATGTGTATCTTCGTACCGTTAGCCAGTAATAGAAAAATATTTAACTTGAGAGTCTGCAGTGGTTGATACCTTTAATGGATAACTGAAAAGATGGTAACAAATTGCAAGCTTTTCGAGGCTACCCAGTCCTCTTCATCAGTAAAAGACTAAAACAAAAAATGAAGCATCACATATTTCTATACACAACAGGACACAGGAATAGTTCAATAGTAAGAGAAGTGACGTGTAGCAGAACTGTCATTATGACAGAGGATGAACATAAAATCTTGGAACAGTTCCTAGATAAGGATAGAAAGTTTTATTGCCCTCTGATTGGGGTCTGGTTTTGTGTTTCATGCCCCTGGAAGGGCAGAGACGCAGATCCTTAATTGATATAGAATACATAAATCCTGTAATCATTCATTCCATCACTAAGAGGTCAAAGGTCATGATGAGCTTATTCTGAAACCTTTGTATCTTTCTCAGATTTGAAGTTATATTTTAATAACAGTAATTCCATATCCATCATGCATATGACCAGGCAACAAAAGTGTTTTGCCACAGGTAAATCTATTATTTTTTCTCTTATTGTGTGGCGCCTGATAATTCATCCTTGTTCTCATTTTTTGGCCGGTCTCCCTTCACTTGTCCCTCCTTCACTTGTCTACCTATTCCTGTGTCCTGTTGTGTGTAGAAATATGTGATTCTTCATTTTTTGTTTAGTCTTAGCCTGATGAAGAGACCTGAGTAGTCTCGAAAGCTTGGAATTTGTTACCACTTTTCAGTTAGCCATTAAACGGTATCAACCACTGAGGACTCTCAATATAAATATTTTTCTATTCTTGGAATTGAAATTCATCATTTATTGTCCTATAAAACTTCATTTATTCTTGTTTGAAGTACATACATTTGCAATGGCCACGTAACAATGCGATAATTGAATATTTTATGCCTACACCCTCCTTGACCCTGGGCTTCAACACCGCCAGTTGCTGGCTCAGAAGTGTTAGATGCACAGATGAAAACAATCGCTGATGTGTTTGTGGGGTTTCAGTAACGCCTGCTGTTCCCCTGCTGTGTGTCCGGCAAAAATTACTGCTAGCTACCTACACCTGTTGAAAAAAACATGACATGTCAAAGTGTGTAGTGCTACACATAGATTATGAGGCTACACCCTGATTTCTAAAGCTGTAACAATTGAAACGTCAGCTTTAAAACCATAAAATGATTAGTCTTTGTCACAAATCGTAACAAAATAATTGTGACATATTAATTTCAGATATGCATATGTCGAAAACAAATGCTAACACAAAAGCCTACTTATGCTATAGGATACATGATGTTCAACCTTGTCACTCCATAGCTTACACAAATCCAACCCACATCCTGACCAAATGCGCAGTGTTGGAAGTGCATAATGTGGGTTAAACTTTGACAACAGCTGCAGTGCGAAGGTTAGACTCAGTGTTCTTGACTTTTAAAAAAAGCATACAAGTAAATATAAAATCCAATGTTGATTAAGGGACGTGATGTACACCTGTAATATTGTGCAAACAATGCATTTAGGAATAGTCCTCTCAACATTACTTATATTTGTGTTATTTTACAAAATACATATTTAATTAGAAAGTTAACAGCCCATATCATAAAGGTCCTTCATGTAAACATGAAAATCGCTAACAAAAGTCATGCATTAACCTGTAAAGTCAATAGTGCATAGTCACAATAAGCAAAATTATACCTTAAGGGTGCTGAAAGAAAGAAAACGATAGAATTGAAGAATCTATTTATTTGAGTGAATAGCACACCTTACAATGTCGATATAATACTGTACCTTAAAAAACAGCTGTGTCACACCCACACCGTTTTTCTTGTAGCTTTTAGTAATAGGCACATGCGTGTAGTTTATCAAGGTCAGTTTCTGAAGATAAAGCAGCAGACAACGCTTTGTGTTTCGGTAACCTTGCGATGATGAACGATGCGCACCGAATGTTTCTGCGTCATAAGACCCAACCTCCAAACCCAAACGCCCAGCAGGAAGCCATTGGCGCCAACAAAGGCCAACATACGCCCGTACCCTTTTATAAAGCTTTATAAAATAAAGGATGTATTATAACGCCATTTTATTGAGGTACAGAAACATCCCATTCACCATCTGTGGCAGCAGTCCATCTTATAAACCTTATCTATCCTTGTCATCTTGCAGTCCCAATCAGGCAAAAAACTGTTTTGACTATGCACTTGCATTTTTTAAAAAAGGTTTTTGTTTGTTAAAAAATATTGGCACATATTACATTATTAATGATTGAAATTTTAGAATTTTTAAATACTTTTTAGGATTTTTATTCGCAAAGTAAATTTTATGAACGTCACGATAACTTGTAATGTTGATTATGTTTTTAAGCAGCCATTCTTGTCTATACAAAAAAAGTTAACTACGTTTACTTATCCCTCATAAATGGATCGATAGTACTTGTAGCTTTTATTTAAAACCGTATACAATAATTTAACCTATTTTTTATTGTGGTTTGCATTGCTTTCAAATGTTAAGTATCGTTTATGTTTTGTCAATTATTAATTTCTAATTTTTAAAGTAAAATCATCATCTTATGGTACTAAATTTTATTTCTCTTGTTTGGAGTATAGACATTTTTAATTGACACAACAAGGAAAATACTTGACTAGTTTTTAAACATCCCCTTGCCCCTGGGCTCCAACAACGCCAGTTTTGCTCGGAAGGCTGTTACACAGTCAACACTTTCCCGTTTACGGGGGGTTTTAGTAAGTCAGCTTTCCCGCTGTGTGAACGGCAAAAAGTCCTCTGCCTCCACCCTGTTCTTCTCATCCCGGGCTTAACAACGCCAGTTGTTGCTCAAGGCTGTTAGCACAGTCAACACTTCTCCTGGTTACGGGGGCAGAATGTACTGTTTCCCCCGCGTGTGAACGGCAAAAAGCCGCTGCCTCCAACCTGTTCTCTTCTCATCCCTGGGCTCCAACACCGACATTTTGCTTCGAAGTTCATTGGCACGGGTACCACCCTTCCCCAACTGTACAGGACCCATCTTTTCCGTCAGTGAAAACTACTTACCGCAATAAGTTCCGTCGGGGTTTGCGGTCGGTAGCCGACTCTATGGTGCCTGGAGTTTTAGGTGCTTCCTATGTTGCTGCGGGAATGCAAAAAAGGCTGTTTCCGTGTCAAAGGACAATCAACCCCTGTAAATGGGATTCGGGGAACGCGGCCCCGGCTCGCGGCCTGTCAACTTAAATTTCCAGGGACCTCTCTACCCGCCGGTTTCCAGTACCGTCAACGGTTTCTTCCGCATGCCTTTGGCCTAGGTGCCCCCCATCTCGTATCCAGTTCCACAACGCTGCGGTCCCCTTGGTAGTGCTTTGGAGCACGGTACCCCTGCTTATAACCGTGTCCCAGTAACTCACTGGCCCGGTTTTGCCATTGCTCTTTCCTCTGTCCCCTCCGGTTCCAGCACATTCACGCCCGTTACTTGCTTGGCTCTTGTACCTTCTGCTACCCGTCCGGATTCCATAACGTCAACTGGTTCTCCGCAGTGCCTTTTGCCTAGGTGCCTCCACCGTATCCGAGTTCCACAACTCTGCTGTCCTTGGTAGTCTTTGGAGCCGGTACCTCCTGCTTATAACCGTTCCCGTAACGCACTGGCCTCGTTTGCCATTGGCTCTTTTTCCTCGCCCCTCCGGGTTCCCCCGCAGTCACTGGTCCTCGTTACTTCATTGGCTTTGACCTTTCCTCACCCTCCGGGTTTCCGTAACGTCAACTGGTTTTTTTTGGAAGTTAGACGACCCAAAGCCACCCCGAAGAAGATGACACCCCAAGGACAAAAAGAGCATCAACCAACCACCTAAACCATCACAAAGAAAAATATAAATTACCCAAAGAAGATCCCAACAG
>JARQOD010000001.1:89469703-89553650 GCA_033576555.1 Oophaga sylvatica
AATAGACTTCCGTAGGGGTATCAAGGGAAACTGTTGTGAATGGGTTTGAGATGAGTTCTGAGCAGAGGCTCCCTCTGGTGGTTACAAGCGGTGCTGGTCTGTCCAGTGAAGATTGTGAGGATTGGGAATCAGGTGTTACTGACTGGTCTTATATAAGGGAGTCACCTTCCCATCAGGGTTGCCGGTGATCAATTGTTCTGGTCTCAATCCTTGAATCCTGTTTCCCTTGTAGCCTGCTGTGTCTTGTCTGCATCTCCTGCTATCAGATAAGACATTTTCTTCTTTTTGTTTTTGTGCTAGATTTTTGCATTTTGTCCTGCACTTCTGTGGGGGCCTTCAGGGTCCCCTCCGGGGGCTTTTGCCCTCTCAGTTTAGTTCAGCCACTGATGTTTGTACTTTTGCTTTTTACAGTTTTTTCAGTGGCTGCTGTTTTGATTTTGTTACACCAGAGAACTAATTTAGGTGGTAGAGGTCGTGTGATCTCAGGTGATTTTGAAATTAGTAGAGTTGGTGCTTTTCAGGGTTTTCTGGGATTGCAGTAAGTACCCTTCCTATCCTTTTCTATTTAGTTAGTTTGGGCCCCAGCGTTTGCTCATACTATTTTCTTTCTGTGTCAGTATTTCTTCTTGTCTAACCGCCATTACATGTTTGGGGGCTTTCTATTATCTTTGGGGTTCTGCTCCGGGGCAGATAGCTTTCCTATTTCTATCTTTAGGTGTAATTAGTTTCTCAGGCTGTGACGAGGCGTCTAGGACCAACGTAGGAACGCTCCACAGCTGCCTCTAGTTGTGGTGGTTAGTCAGGGTACTGCAATCTCATAGATTCCAACTGCTCTGGTGTATTGCCTTTTTACCTGCACTCCTCAGCTACCAAATCATAACAGTATCACCGGCCAAAAATTTAATATTGTATGGTACTCACAGAAGGGAAAAATATTGTGAAAGAAAAAAAAAAAAAAAAAAAGGGTTGTCAGAGATATTTTTTTGTTTGTTGCATTTTTTTTTTTCTCCCTCTGTATCTCTGGGTGCTGGGGAGGATCTTTTCTCTCAATGGAGTTTGCACAGTTGTCTGGCCGTGTGGATCAGCTTGCCACTGAGGTTCAGAGTATTGCTGCATATCTTGCTAGGTTGCCTGTTGTGGAACCTAGGATCCCCATGCCAGATTTGTTTTTAGGGGATCAAGCTAAGTTTCAGAATTTCAAAAATAATTGTAAATTGTTTTTTGCCTTAAAATCTAAGTCCTCAGGGAATGCAGCGCAGCAGGTTCAAATTGTCATCTCTCTCCTGCGCGGCGATCCTCAGGATTGGGCTTTTTCCCTGACACCTGGGGATCCTGTTTTGAGTGATGTTGATGCATTTTTTCAGGCTTTGGGGTTATTGTACAATGAGCCTAATGTCACTGATCAAGCTGAAAAAGCCTTGTTGGCATTAAATCAGGGGCTTGATGACGCTGAGTTATACTGTCAGAGATTCCGTAGGTGGGCAGTCCTGACCAAGTGGAATGACGACGCTTTGGCGGACCTTTTCCGGAAGGGTCTGTCAGATAATATAAAGGATGTTATGGTGGGATTCCCTGTCCCCTCTGGTCTCAATGATTCTATGTCATTAGCGATTCAAATTGACAGACGTTTGCATGAGCGGAGAAGTATGCGTGGAATAGTGTTGCCTTGTGAACCTGCTTCTGAATCCATGCAGTGTGATAGAGTGGTGTCTGGGGCACAGCGTCATGAGTTTCGAAAGCGCAATGGGTTATGTTTCTACTGTGGTGATGCCTCTCATGCTATTTCAGTCTGCCCTAAGCGGGGAAGACGTTTTGCACGCTCAGTTGTCTTGGGTAATGTTCAGACTAAGTTTTTATTAACTGTCACTCTGATATGCTCTCTGTCCTCATTTTCTGCTCAGGCTTTCGTTGATTCTGGAGCAGCTATTAACCTGATGGATTATGATTTTGCTAAACATTGTGGTTTTCCCTTGATACCCCTACAGAAGTCTATTCCCCTACTGGGGATCGATTCTACCCCTTTGGCTGAGAATAAACCTCAGTTCTCTACTCAGGTGATAATGAGGGTTGAACCTGATCACCAGGAGTGCTGCAAATTTTTGGTTCTGTATAATCTGCATGATATTATCGTACTGGGTTTCCCTTGGTTACAGTCTCATAATCCTGTTTTGGATTGGAAATCTGTGTCTGTAACCAGTTGGGGCTGCCAATGTGTTAATACCAACACTCCTGTTTTTTCTGCCTCCCCCCAGGCTCAGGATGTTCCTGACTTTTTGATTGATTTTTCTGATGTGTTTAGCGAAAGTAAATCTGCATCCTTGCCTCCCCATAGGAGCTATGACTGCGCTATTGAATTAGTGCCGGGTAGTAAATTCCCTAAAGGTCGCCTTTTTAACTTGTCTGTACCTGAACATGACGCTATGCGGTCTTATATCAAGGAATCATTGGAGAAGGGTCATATCAGACCATCCTCTTCACCCTTAGGTGCCGGTTTTTTCTTTGTGGCCAAAAAGGATGGTTCATTAAGGCCGTGTATTGATTATCGTCTTTTGAACAATATTACTGTGAAATATCAATATCCGTTACCCTTGATTTCTGACCTGTTTTCCAGGGTGAAAAACGCTACTTGGTTTACCAAGCTTGACCTCAGGGGGGCGTATAACCTTATTCGCATTAAGCACGGGGATGAATGGAAGACGGCATTCAATACCCCTGAAGGGCATTTTGAGTACCTAGTGATGCCCTTTGGGCTCACTAATGCTCCTTCCGTCTTCCAGTCCTTCATGAATGACATTTTCAGGGATTTTGTGGACAAATTTCTGATTGTTTATTTGGATGATATCTTGATTTTTTCTAATGACTGGGACTCTCATGTGAAACATGTTCGAACTGTATTCCAGATTTTGAGAGAGAATGCTCTGTATGTGAAGGGATCAAAGTGTCTTTTTGGCGTACAGAGGATCTCATTTCTGGGATTCATTTTGTCCCCATCTGTTATTGAAATGGACCCGGTCAAGGTTCAGGCCATCTGTGATTGGGTCCAAACTACTTCATTAAAGGCTCTTCAAAGATTTTTGGGTTTTGCCAATTTTTATCGTAAATTTATTGGTAATTTCTCGGTTATTGTTAAACCATTAACTGATTTGACCAAAAAGGGTTCTGATGTGGTGAATTGGCCTCCTGAGGCAGTCTCTGCATTTCAGGAACTTAAGCAAAGATTCACTTCTGCTCCTGTTCTACGGCAGCCTGATGTTTCTCTGCCATTTCAGGTGGAGGTTGATGCCTCTGAAATTGGGGCAGGTGCCGTTTTGTCCCAAAAAGATCCAGAGACCTCTAAAAGTAACCCTTGTGCCTTTTTCTCTCGAAAATTTTCTCCTACTGAACGTAATTATGACGTGGGTAATCGGGAGTTATTGGCCATGAAGTGGGCTTTTGAAGAGTGGAGACATTGGCTGGAGGGAGCCAAACATCAGGTGGTGGTCCTTACGGACCATAAGAATCTGGTCTATCTGGAATCTGCCAAGCGACTCAATCCTAGACAGGCCAGGTGGGCCTTGTTTTTCACACGTTTTAATTTTGTGGTTTCCTTTCTTCCTGGCACTAAGAATGTTAAGGCGGATGCCCTCTCGAGGAGTTTCCTTGCGGACTCTCCTGAGTTATCTGATCCTTCTGTTATTTTGAAAGAGGGTGTAGTTCTTTCCGCCATCTCGCCCAATTTGAGACTTGCTCTGGAGGGGTGTCAGGAGGATAGGCCCGAGTGCTGCCCTGTTGGAAAATTGTTTGTCCCGGACCAGTGGAAAAAGAGTGTGATGTCTGAGATTCATTGTTCCGCATTGGCTGGGCATCCCGGAATTTTTGGTACCAGAGACTTGGTTAGTCGGTCCTTTTGGTGGCCTACCTTGTCTCGTGTTGTCAGGGAATTTGTGCAGTCCTGCGGACTTGCTCTCGCTCCAAGCCTTGCTCTCGCTCTAGTGGTTTGTTGATGCCATTGCCTGTGCCCAAGAGACCATGGACCCATATCTCTATGGATTTCATTTCCGACCTTCCTGCTTCTCAGAGAATGACCACCATCTGGGTAATTTGTGATAGGTTTTCCAAAATGATACATCTTGTGCCATTACCTAAGTTGCCTTCCTCCTCTGAATTGGTGCCGTTGTTCCTTCAGCACGTGGTTCGTTTACACGGCATTCCTGAGAACATTGTGTCTGACAGAGGAGTCCAGTTTGTTTCCAGATTTTGGAGGACTTTTTGTTCTAAACTGGGTGTTCAATTGTCTTTCTCCTCGGCATTTCATCCTCAGACCAATCGTCAAACTGAGAGAACAAACCAGACATTGGAGACTTATCTAAGATGCTTTGTGTCTGCTGATCAGGATGACTGGGTCTCTTTTTTGCCTTTGGCTGAGTTTGCTCTTAATAATAGGGCTAGCTCTGCCACTTTGATGTCTCCATTTTTCTGTAATTCTGGGTTTCACCCTCGATTTTCTTCAGGACAGACGGAGGCTTCTGTCTGTCCAGGTGTTGACTCTGTTGTGGAGCGTATGCAACAGATTTGGGACCAGGTAGTGGAGAGGTTGTCCCTCTCTCAGGAGAAGGCCCAGCGGTTTGCTAACCGGCATAGGACTGATGGTCCTCGGTTTAAAGTAGGGGACTTGGTCTGGTTGTCCTCAAAAAATATTCCTATGAGAGTAGCATCTCCTAAATTTAAGCCTAGGTTCATTGGACCTTATAAGATCATGGAGATTATTAATCCTGTTTCTTTTCGTTTGCTTCTTCCAGGGACATTTAAGATCCATAACGTGTTCCACAAGTCCTTGTTGAAGAGGTTTGTTGAGCCAGTGGTTTCCGCTGCTGTGCCTCCTGACCCTGTTTTGGTTGAGGGCAATCTGGAGTATGTGGTTGAGAAAATATTAGATTCTCGTTTTTCTAGACGGAAACTTCAGTATTTGGTTAAATGGAGAGGTTATGGTCAGGAAGACAATTCTTGGGTGTTTGCTTCGGACATCCATGCTAGGAGACTTATCCGTGCGTATCATAGAACTCATCCTGACCGACCTGGTTGCTCAAATGAGGGTTCGGTGACCCCTCCTCAAGGGGGGGGGGTACTGTTGTGAATGGGTTTGAGATGAGTTCTGAGCAGAGGCTTCCTCTGGTGGTTACAAGCGGTGCTGGTCTGTCCAGTGAAGATTGTGAGGATTGGGAATCAGGTGTTACTGACTGGTCTTATATAAGGGAGTCACCTTCCCATCAGGGTTGCCGGTGATCAATTGTTCTGGTCTCAATCCTTGAATCCTGTTTCCCTTGTAGCCTGCTGTGTCTTGTCTGCATCTCCTGCTATCAGATAAGACATTTTCTTCTTTTTGTTTTTGTGCTAGATTTTTGCATTTTGTCCTGCACTTCTGTGGGGGCCTTCAGGGTCCCCTCCGGGGGCTTTTGCCCTCTCAGTTTAGTTCAGCCACTGATGTTTGTACTTTTGCTTTTTACAGTTTTTTCAGTGGCTGCTGTTTTGATTTTGTTACACCAGAGAACTAATTTAGGTGGTAGAGGTCGTGTGATCTCAGGTGATTTTGAAATTAGTAGAGTTGGTGCTTTTCAGGGTTTTCTGGGATTGCAGTAAGTACCCTTCCTATCCTTTTCTATTTAGTTAGTTTGGGCCCCAGCGTTTGCTCATACTATTTTCTTTCTGTGTCAGTATTTCTTCTTGTCTAACCGCCATTACATGTTTGGGGGCTTTCTATTATCTTTGGGGTTCTGCTCCGGGGCAGATAGCTTTCCTATTTCTATCTTTAGGTGTAATTAGTTTCTCAGGCTGTGACGAGGCGTCTAGGACCAACGTAGGAACGCTCCACGGCTGCCTCTAGTTGTGGTGGTTAGTCAGGGTACTGCAATCTCATAGATTCCAACTGCTCTGGTGTATTGCCTTTTTACCTGCACTCCTCAGCTACCAAATCATAACAGGAAACCCACAACGTTTAGCCAAATCAAAATCCATCAGGTTAATAGCTGCTCCAGAATCAACGAAAGCCTGAGCAGAAAATGAGGACAGAGAGCATATTAGGGTAACAGTTAATAAAAACTTAGTCTGAACACTACCCAAGACAACTGAGCGTGCAAAACGTCTTCCCCGCTTAGGGCAGACTGAAATAGCATGAGAGACATCACCACAGTAGAAACATAACCCATTGCGCTTCCGAAACTCATGACGCTGTGCCCCAGAAACCACTCTATCACACTGCATGGATTCAGAAGCAGGTTCACAAGGCAACACTATTCCACGCATACTTCTCCGCTCACGCAAACGTCTGTCAATTTGAATTGCTAGTAGAGTTGAGCGATACTTTCCGATATCCAAAAGTATCGGAATCGGAATGGTATCGCCGATATCATTAAAATATCGGCGATACCCGATACCGATACCGGAAGTCCCATGTAAGTCTATGGGAACAAAATATCGTAAGTAAAAAAAACCCCATTCTTTCCTTGTAAACACTAAATATACACACATAGAATACATATATATATATATATACATGTCATTGTGACATATATATATACATATATGTATAGTTTATATACTTCTACATAGTAAAATATCCTCTGATTCAATTGCCGGGTAAAGCCGGCTTCTGTGAAAAGACAGAAGCACCCGACATGAAATGACACTTGGTGTACATAGGGTTAACCATGTCTTTTCATGTCGTTTGCTATCTGATTTGCACAAACAATTAAATCAGTCTATGTGTGCAAAATTTCACACCTGTAGGGTTAATTAAAGGTGTAAATTCGTTGTAAAAAAAACGGACTTTTTTGCTACGAATTTACACCTTTAATTAACCCCTACAGGTGTGAAATTTTGCACACATAGACTGATTTAATTGTTTGTGCAAATTAGATAGCAAAGGACATGAAAAGACATGGTTAACCCTATGTACACCAAGTGTCATTTCATGTCGGGTCACAGCGGGTTTCTAGGCACAGCCCCGCGCCTGGAAACCCGCTGTGTACCTTGGTTACCAGCGGATCGCTGGTCTCCCGCCTGTCACACGCAGCGATGTGTGCCTGTCAGCAGGAAACCAGTGATCAAAAAAAGGTCCTGACATTTCAGCGACGATCAGCGATACCCGGCAGGGGGGCTGATCGTCGCTGAATGTCACACACAGCGATATCGCTGGTGAGCTCGCTGCTGCGTCACAAAACTAGTGACTCAGCAGCGATCTCGGTAGCGATATCGCTATGTGAGACGGGCCCTTAAGTGGAAAGCTTAATTGATTGCTTTCCACTTTCACTTCAGGTCAGCCAGGGACACAATCAGTGACGTCAGAGGGAACTGATTAACAAAAATAGGGGTTCCCTTCGAAAAAAAAATGGCGTGGGGTCCCCCTATTTTTGTTAACCAGCCAGATGAAGCAGACCGCTGAGGCCTGGATTTTCAGGCTGTTAAGGAGCCAAGATCCATGGACCTTGCCAGCCTGATAATACCAGGCCACAGCAGTCTGCATATCTTGGCTGATTAACAAAAATAGGGGATCCCCTCGAAAAAAATTGGCGTGGGGTCCCCCCTATTTTTGTTAACCAGCCAGATGAAGCAGACCGCTGAGGCCTGGATTTTCAGGCTGTTAAGGAGCCAAGATCCATGGACCTTGCCAGCCTGATAATACCAGGCCACAGCAGTCTGCATATCTTGGCTGATTAACAAAAATAGGGGATCCCCTCGAAAAAAATTGGCGTGGGGTCCCCCCTATTTTTGTTAACCAGCCAGATGAAGCAGACCGCTGAGGCCTGGATTTTCAGGCTGTTAAGGAGCCAAGATCCATGGACCTTGCCAGCCTGATAATACCAGGCCACAGCAGTCTGCTTAGCTTGGCTGGTTAACAAAAATAGGGGATCCCCTCGAAAAAAAAACGGCGTAGGGGTCCCCCTATTTTTGTTAACCAGCCAAGTAAAATGCAGACTGCTGCGGCCTGGTATTAAAAGACTGTCAAGGCCCATGGATTTTGGCCCTCAACAGCCTGATAATACCAGGCTACAGCAGCCCCACATTTGGCGCATCAAAAGATGTGCCAATTGTGGCACTTTACCCGGCTCTTCCCACTTGCCCTGGCAAGGAGGAGCTGACCCAGTGAGCTGACATTCCTTGTTTCTTGCTATTGTGTTACCAACCACTTTCTCAGTTCTAAAGGGGGTTTTACATTTAGCGATGCAGCAGTGATCCCGACCACGATACGACCCGGTCAGGATCGCTGGTGCATCGCTAAATGGTCGCTAGTGAGCTGCCACACTGGCAGATCTCACAGTGACTTAGCGACGCAGCAGCGGTTCAGACGCGGCGATCCTGACGTCCTCCCGACCGCTTCCACGCGTCGCTCGTCGGCGCCAGCAGGATGCCCAGCAGGAAGTGCCCGACGAGAAATGGAGCTGCACATTCTCGCGCGATCAGCGACAGACAGCGGGGGGAGCTGGTCGGAGGTAAGTATCACACATAGCGATATCGCTAGCAATATCGCTGCTGCGTCACCAAATCGGTGATACTTTAGCGATATTGCTGGCGATATCGCTATGTGTAAAAGGCCCTTAAGTTAAAGTTAATCTTTGCATTTCAGTACTTGAATGTGGATGCAAAAATTATTTAAAAAAAACATTCAAAGACAGATCGACAGCTAATTTTTAACACGTTACACAGTGAAGCTAAAAGGAAGGAATAAAATCTCATTAACCACGCTGTGAACCCCTTTCTTTCATCGCGAGGATCCTTGTATTTATTTTGGGTAGTTGTAGGTATCTGATAAAGCACATTCAAACACCATTTGACATAAATGAATGACTTCATAAAAGCCAGCTGAAAAAAATGCTGCATGTGAACGCCAACAAGATTTATAACCTGAGCCTTTGCTTAAATTAATGAGCATCCTTCTGCTATTTTATTAAATGTGTTGAATGGAGCTTAATGGGCTCTGGCCTGACGCCAGATCTTAACAGACTCCAGCCTGTAATTCCTGTAAGCTGGGCCTATCTTTTCATCTGATTTGCTCTGCATACAATATATAGTGGATGATATAAAGCTATTTTACCAACAAATATGACAACGTCAACCATGCATTGCCCTTAAAAAGCATGCTTTATCCAGATTACACTGGCTGATGAAGTCCCCTTCTTAGCATTATATCTTTCAACCCCTATCTATCTGTCAACTTTTACACTCATCCACTGCTCTTTTTTGCTCCATGTAACAAGCTACACCCCATGACATCTGGATTTCATTGTAGATAATCTAAGGCATAAAAATGGGTTACAGTGGGACAATCGCCTAGATCAGGGGTCTTTTACCTGTGGATCGGGAGCCATATGTAGCTTGTGGGGCCATGATAGGTGGCTCAAAGCCATCTGACAGCTGGGTACATTAGCACCAGATCTAGCAAACAGCTTTAAAGTGAAAGACACCAAATGGTGACTTTTCTGTGTAGCCCTGCCCAGAAAAGCAGATCTGATTACGCATATGTAAAGGCCCCTTTACACTAAGCGAGATCGCTAGCGAGATCGCTGAAACGTCACCGATTTTGTGACATAGCAGCGTCCTAGCCAGCGATCTCGCTTAGTGTGACACGCAGCGACGATCAGCCCCCCTGCTGGGTGTCGCTGATCGTCGCTGAATGTCCTGGACCATTTTTTGATTGCTGGTCTCCTGCTGGCCAGCACGCATCGCTGCGTGTGACAGGCGGGAGACCAGCGATCAGCCAGCCGGAGCTGGTAACCAAGGTAAACATCGGGTTTCCATGCGCCGGGCGGCGCTGGGAACACGATGTGTACCTTAGATACCAGCGCGCTGATGCAGGGGAGCTGGTAACCAAGGTACATAGCGGGTTTCTAAGCGCTGAGCGGTGCCTAGAAACCCGATGTGTACCTTGGTTACCAGCTCCCTGAACCAACGTGCTGGTATCTAAGGTACACTGCCGGTAACTAAACGACGTGTGTCGCTTGTTACCGGCATAGTCGCTGCCCTGATAGCTGCTGAGCTGCCTGTTTGGCAGCTCAGCAGCGATCATGTAGTGACACACCAGCGATCCTGACAAGTGCATATCGTTGTCGGGATCACTGGTGAGTCGTTATGTGTAACGGGACCCTAAGGGATTACAAGGACTGCTGTGTTCCCCAAACAAGTCCCGGTTAAGTATTAGTGTTGTACACATTATTGTATATATGTTTTCTGACTTGTACTGTATATACCCTTGTCTGTATGTATAATGTTGCCTTATAATGCTGCTATGTATATTGGTTTGTAGGGAAAGAGTAGTACCCAGTTAGTCCACTAGATGGGGGCACATTATCACATTTAAGATAGTACTGTACATAGTTAACTTAGGAGGAGCCAGCCATGGGTAAGCTAGGGGAATTTCCTGTTTCTAATTGAGCCGAGACAGGCGAGTCAGGCCTGTGAGCCCAGGTGCCTGAGAGGGGCCTAGTGCCCATGTAGGGTGGTTAGCTACGCAACATTTAAGTGAGATACGCAGCCATCCAGAGTCCGGCTGGACAGAAGTTCAGCTGAAGCAGCAGCGTGACTGAAGTGTGGAGCAGAAGCTTGAGAAGTAGTCTTGAGCAGTACAGGGACACAGGTCGCTCATCATGTGGCAGGTCATTGCATGGGCCGATGCCCTCAGACCCGGGGGGGAAACGGACAAGGAAACCCTCAAACATAGTGAATCTGGACAGGGAGGACGCTGTGTTACCTACCGCAAGAGGCAGTACGTCCCCGTAATGTACTGAAGGACATAGAGAGGAGTACAGTGGAAGTGAACAATGTAAACTGAATGGAACCTTATGCTTATGTTGTTACTGACAAGGATGTGCTGCGAAATTAAGAAAGTAAAGTTTTCCATTTTAAGTTTGAAATGGACTCTGTTTCTTTATATGGGACCCTGACGGTACAGAAGGCGAAGCAGAAGGTATGCTGCAGAGGGGACACTGTATTCATGTGATGGGAGGCCAGGGCACGCCAGAGCCACTAGTCTCAGCCACGACTACGGCCCTGGCACTCCCTCACACACACACTACAGTTCAAAATTTTGGGGTCACTCAGACAATTTTGTGTTTTCCATGAAAACTCATACTTTTATTAATCAAATGAGATGCCAAATGAATTTAAAATCTAGTCCAGACATTGACGAGATTCGAAAAAAAGATTTTTATTTGAAATAATAATTTTTCTCCTTCAAACTTTGCTTTCGTCAAAGAATGCTCCCTTTGCAGCAATTACAGCATTGCAGACCTTTGGCATTCTAGCAGTAAATTTGCTGAGGTAATCTGGAGAAATTTCACCCCATGCTTCCAGAAGCCCCTCCCACAAGTTGGTTTGGCTTGATGGGCACTTTTTGCGTACCATACGGTCAAGCTGCTCCCACAACAGCTCAATGGGGTTGAGGTCTGGTGACTGCGCTGGCCACTCCATTACAGATAGAATTCCAGCTGCCTGCTTCTTCCCTAAACAGTTCTTGCATAATTTGGAGGTATGCTTTGGGTCATGGTCCTGTTGTAGGATGAAATTGGCTCCAATCAAGCGCTGTCCACAGGGTATGGCGTTGCAAAATGGAGTGATAGCCTTCCTTATTCAAAATCCCTTTTACCTTGTATAAATCTGCGACTTTCCCAGCACCAAAGCAACCCCAGACCATCAATTACCTCCACCATGCTTGACAGATGGCGTCAGGCACTCTTCCAGCATCTTTTCAGTTGTTCTGCATCTCACAAATGTTCTTCTGTGTGATCCAAACACCTCAAACTTGGATTTGTCTGTCCATAACACTTTTTTCCAATCTTCCTCTGTCCAATGTCTGTGTTCTTTTGCCCATATTAATCTTTTCCTTTTATTAGCAAGTCTCAGATATGGCTTTTTCTTTGCCACTCTGCCCTGAAGGCCAGCATCCCGGAGTCGCCTCTTCACTGTAAACGTTGACACTGGCGTTTTGCGTGTACTATTTAATGAAGCTGCCTGTTCAGGACCTGTGAGGCGTCGATTTCTCAAACTACAGACTCTAATGTACTTGTCTTGTTGCTCAGTTGTGCACTTCTCTTCTCTTTCTACTCTGGTTAGAGCCTGTTTGTGCTATCCTCTGAAGGGAGTAGTACACACCGTTGTAGGAAATCTTCAGTTTTTGGCAATTTCTCGCATGGAATAGCCTTCATTTCTAAGAACAAGAATAGACTGTCGAGTTTCACATGAAAGTTCTTTTTTTTCTGACCATTTTGAGAGTTTAATGGAACCAACAAATGTAATGCTCCAGGTTCTCAACTAGCTCAAAGGAAGGTCAGGTTTATAGCTTCGCTAATCAGCCAAACTGTTTTCAGCTGTGCTAACATACTTGCACAAGGGTTTTCAAGGGTATTCTAACCATCCATTAGCCTTCTTACACAGTTAGCAAATACAAAGTACCATAAGAACACTGGAGTGATGGTTGTTGGAAATGGGCCTCTATACACCTATGAAGATATTGCATTACAAACCAGACGTTTGCAGCTAGAATAGTCATTTACCACATTAACACTGTATAGAGTGTATTTCTGAATCATTTAATGTTAGCTTCATTGGAAAAATCTGTGCTTTTCTTTCAAAAATAAGGAAATTTCTAAGTGACCCTAAACTTTTACACGGTAGTGTATACTGGCGGCGGGCAGGAGGAGTATAATATGGCAAGATGGAGATAGATATCCCCAGACAGAGGAAGTGCTCGAAGCTAGATGCAATAGCGTGGTCGGTGTGCTTGGTGTAAGAATATTCAGTGGGGGACAACTGGGAACCCCTGGATGTAAGTATCCTTCCTTTAAGTGGGTAGAACAAAAGATCTCGGTGAGCTTTCAGTGGGGAAGTTTTGGCTCTCATTATATCAATAATGGGGAGCACTGGGTCTCACTACTGGGGTCAGTGGGGGCTGAATGTGATCATCTGTTAAAGCTGAATGTGGATCTCACGGTAAAAAAGGTTGGGGACCGCTGACCTAGATCATAATTATTGTCATGTAATACACAAAAAAAAGAAATACCATAAAACAAAAATATAGGGTTAACAATAAAAAGATCTTTTTAGCCAGGTATATACAAACTTTTTACAGGTCCTTCATTTTAACGTAATGGTGTCAACTATGCTATCAGGAATGGATGCAACTTTAATTTGCCTAATTGTGCATTTTGCTGGGACCTGGGCTGGGGTAGATATATATATAGAGTTTGTCTCATTACACACCGGAAAGTACTTGTGGTGTGCCTATTTCATGCCCTGATTTCCATTTCTAATCCCTGTTTTGTGCATTTCACAGAGTTCCCCTTTTTCAGAGTACATTGGTAGATATATTTATCAAGTGGTGCCCAATCACTCTTCTTTTAATAAATAAATTATCACTCCAACCACTAATCATTGGATGAAGGAGCTTCGTGTTTACGGCCAATCAATGTTTATGTCAAGGGCATTGATCTGATTGGCAGTGCTATGTGGCCACTGCAGTGTTTGGAGAATTTTTATATAGGTGTATGTGCAGTATAAAAGTTGGAGTACATCTTATACGTCACTGTCATGTGTGGGCATAATTGCTGTGTGGCTTGTTTAGCTGAACATCCATTGATAGCATTTCCGTTTAGTATGGTCTTTTCTTTAGCTCATTATGTAAATTGTTACATTGGTACACTGCTATGGTGTAAGATTGCTGTCATGAACTGGGGGGTATGGTTGCCCCAGTTGTCAGGGATCTATCATATCCCACTTTCCAGCTCCGGTTAGGAACTTGCAGCTCTCTGGCGCCCCCCCTTACCCTCAGGTCAGTTAGGGAACTACATCTAGGATAAGTATTCGCCAAAAGGGCTGCCTTGCTGCGTACTGGCTATTGGGCACTCTGCAGTGAGGGTGGTATGTATACCACCTGTCTCAGGTGGGAAATTCACACATAAGACCTCCATTCTGTCACTGCCAGAGTCTCCCAAAAACCCCAGAACACATTGTTGCCACCAGCTCCTCGTTTGACATTAAAATCAATATTGGGTCAGGAGCCAACCCATAGGGTAGCATAATTTAGGTCAGAGGATGTGGCAGTACGTTATAGAGGAAAGAAAGCAAAACTAGTAAATTTTTATAGCTTTACTCCAGAAAATATAGCCAATGTCTACAAAAATATAAAAGATGTTACAAAAGAGACAAAATACAGTATATTCAGGCAATTACAAAATAAAATGGATTAAAATATGAAATTTACACATCTCAGTCAATGGCACAACTTGTGGAGGAGGGGGATCTTCCCAGAGCAACAGGTCAAAATACACAGCTTTCTATAGCTGATCCCCTGGGCAAAAGACCCCCCCCTTTTTCTGGGCCTCTGAGCTTTATACCTTTGCCCAAATCCAAGGGTCTTCCCCCTGGGTGACCTCACAGAGTGGGCTGGTTATGCCCCCTTTAGAAAGTTACTAAAAAACTTCTATTTGTCATAACTCTGGGTGGAAACCTCAGAACAAGATGACAATGGTATCATTTTCCTTATTACAACATTACCTTTCTTTTGATATCAAACATCATATGTCTATGCATTACTGGGGAGCAGATACCCTTTACTCGCTTTCTGGTGAGCGTAGAGGTTGCAAAACGCTGTGGTGACTAGCTTTAATGATGCAGATTCCAAAAATATAAGTTTCCTGCCTCTATGATCATTCTCGGTTATTATATTCAATTTTGAAGGAACAAAGGAAAGTTTAAATCCATGTGCTAGAGAACTGCCCTTAACCAGTTAGGGTCGTAAACGGATCATGTGCTGCAGGGCATACCATGATCTCACATTACACCAGCTAGTATAGCAGGAGAGAGGGGTGAGCGGACATTCCAACAGGGAGAAAGAGGGAGGGGGGAAGAGAGGGCTGCAGAGGAGCTCAGTGTTAACTGCACAAACCAGGGGGGTGGGACAGCATGTCATTCAAAAACCAAGGAGCTGCAGCCGATAGCTCTGTATTTGTAATCAAAACCATGGAAAAGGATTCATATTTTTCTGACAGTTGCTATTGTATATATTTGTATATCAATGTGTGGGAGGTTATAAGGGAGAACACAGGCCAATCAGTGCGCACCAGTTTAACAATAAGGTCGGGGTCACACTTGCGAGTTTGATGCGAGAAACTCGCGCGAGTCTCTCGCATCAATACCCGGCACTGCCGCCGACACTCGGGACCGGAGTGTGCTGCTGCATGTATTTCTATGCAGCCGCACACAGCGGTCCGAGTGCCGGCGCCAGTGCCGCGTATTGATGCGAGAGACTTGCGCAAGTTTCTCGCATCACACTCACAAGTTTGACCCCGGCCTAAGAAACAAACTTGTATTCAGAAGCTGTAATTTCCACATGTATGGCTTCCTTCATCCATAAATGAGTGTCGATTTTACATGTGACTGTGGATAATTGGGATTCTCTGGTGTACAAACTTGACATCTTTAAAGGAAACCTGTCTTGTATAGATACACTTTCTACCTTTAGATATATGGATAATCTGCAGGTAATTAGCATTTAAATCATGCCTGCCTGCCTTACTGGAGCAGCTACAGGGAGAAAATGAACTTCTATTCTCCCAGGATCCAATCGCTTGCAGTCAATGGGGCAAAGTAGGGAACTGTAACCCACACTCACCATACTGTACTGTGACAGTGCTGTAATCACTCCCCGGCATATTGATTGACAGCCTTGCAGCATGTGTGTGCAGCGAATGTGTACAAAGCAGGCTTGTGAATCAAAGTAATGGGGAGTAAATACCAGAAAAATAAAAAATGTAAAATAATGATCAGTCAATCAGGGGATATTACAATATGTGCAAAAATGGTCAGAGATTATGCTAAACTTTTAAGTCAAAAAATGTTATTATTGTGGAGTTGGCAGAGACCGTATCGGGGGTACATACATATATTTCATGCTTTGGAACAAGAGGTGTATATATCCTCCTTCGTTAATCGTCGGTCGCAATTGTCCTGACAATAGGAGGCAGCAGAAGCCAAAAGAACCAAAGGAATAAAATTGGGAAATAATTCAGCCTACTTAAAGTCTATTTGTGGATTAATAAAACAGGCATGATTTGAAGATTGCAAACTGACATCTTTAGAGTAAGGTTTTTTTTTTACAAAGAGTGATCATTAGAAGAATGTATAGGCCTAAGTATTTGTCGCTGTGATCTGCCACCAATCAAGCCAAACACTCAGGCAGCTGATCACATGTCTTATGAGACTTAAAAGATACTGTTTTTGGCAACAAATCTCCCGATATCCATCCATATCCTCACTCCATACAGTGTTGGCGCAAGTTGTGCTTGCTATACTAGAATGAAGGGGGTCACTACTGATGCCCATTGCCCGCCTACGAATTGATTGAAGGGAGCAGATGGGATCGGGCAGGGTCCTCTCTCCTTCTGTACTTGTGTGTCCCTTGTCTAGCACACGTTTATTGTACCTGTCTATATTTTCCCTTTTCATATGTAAAGCGCCATGGAATAAATGGCGCTATATAAATGTGTAATAATAATAATAATAATGGGATGTCATTGCAACTGGTGACATACTAAACGCACCCATGCCTGCCATGATGCTACTTGTATGATGCCAAGCTCAGCAATGTGACCACTGCAGCCAATCAATAGCCTAAGCTGTAATGCCTTTATGTGCAGCACAAGGCAGTGCTGGAGCCAGTGATTGGCAGCAGCATTCAAGTGAAAAAAAAAAAAATAATAATTAGAATTCTGGATAGTCCCTTAAATTTATCGGCATTTTTCAGTAGGCTCCTAGGTTTCCCAAGCGGTGGTGGAAGAATTTAAAGGGGTTGTCCATGACTCGTTCAACACCTTCGGAATCCCTAAGTTTTCCTCTTGGTAAAATATTAGCACTTATACTCGTCTACAGTGTTGTAGACGTGTCAGCACTGGCTCTCCCAGGGATCACGTGACATTGTTATGTTATGCGCTCCCTGCAGCCAATAAGCACTGGCTGACCTCTCCCCTTTTTAGACAAATCAAGACATTCGGAGGAAGTGACAGAGAAGCCATAGCTCTCACTTCCTCTGGGTTACATTTGTAAGAATGGACAGTGAAGATGGCATTGATTGGCCCAAAATGATCGCGTAAGATAACAATGTCACGCATTCCGCATGAAAGCCAGTGAGAACGTAACGGTGGTGGGAGCTGATAGATTGCTCTTTGACACTCATGGGTTAAATGTATTTGATGCCCATGTATGTGATTAAGGTATGATAGCCACTGGGGCTGCAGTTAGCTGGGACAGGGTTAACTGTTGTGGCCAGCCCAGTTTGGGAGGTGGAACTTAGAGTTGGTACAAGGTTCAAGAAGTCAGTGTGTGGACAGCAGTGAGTGGACTAGCAGGTCTGGGCTGCTAGGGACAGCGTGAGCGTAATACTCAGGGCAGTGGATTACCGCAAATACCTTTCCATGCGATTCCATCTAAATGGCCTGGGGCAACCTCGAGATGAACGTCAGGGGTCAGAGGTACACTCAGCTTTTGAAGCTACAGGGAAAGATGGACTCAGACTACATTGGGCAGAAGGTATTGCAATCCGAATATACTGCTAGAGGTGAGGAAGATTCCCTAGAGATAGGAAAGCCAAACAGAGGGACATGCCACCTATACCGAGAACCAGTGCTCAAATTGTGTACTGTTCCTGTGGGAGAGATGACAACCCGCTGGGCCTTATCCTTTGCATCTGCCTGTAAATACTGTACATACTTGCCAATCACAAAGTAAACGTTTGGTTTTTATAAACCTTGTGTCCCTTTAATAATTGCTGCCCTGGTTCCAGAAAAGGATTCCTGGAGTCAGAAGAGGCCTGCAGGCCAGAAGTAAGTGGGAAGCACCGCATACACAGCAGCACACTGGGACTGAGATACACCCTGTCTGTAGGATGCCAGAGTGAGTGAGGACCGAAGCTCACCCATGACTACCTCACTTGGGCACCTTACACCAACACCACGGGAACTGCGCGGGGACCGGAGGCGAGTGTAAGTGTTATTACTTTACTGGGGGAAATATAGCAATTCTGCAGGAGTTGTCCGAGAAGTAGACAACCACTTTAATAAGCATATCAGAATTTTATTTTCATTTTAGAATTATATTGTTGTAGGCAGCTCTTAAATTCTTAGAACGCCGTGTAAATACAAACAACCAACCTGAGGTTAGGGGAAAGCTCCATGATGAGTGGTGCGGCAGCCTGTGACTTTTCCCCTGTAAAGGAAGACATACAGTAAAATAGTAGGTTATAGACTCCACAAGTATGCTCACTGCTATTAATCTGGTTCCAATAGACATGTCTTCTGCACTTTTATAGGTCGCTTATTCTCATGCTGTTTCATGTTGGAATTCTCAGACTAATTCCTGAGGATAGGCTCAAGCAAGGGTCATAGTTTTTTTAACTTACGTGTGAAAATTAAGAATCAAAGAGTCCATCTTCTCCTGCCTAGTGACTAATCATCATAAAATAACAGTGTGTCTAAGACATGTCATAGAAGGTAATACCTCCCAACTTTTGAAGATGGGAAAGAGGGACAAAGGTTGCGGCGCGCTGCGCGCGCCGCGGCAAATTGTAGGCCACGCCCCGACCACACCCATTTCAAACTAGTCACACCCATGTCCACGCCCCAACCACACCCATTTAGCACTGGTGATCACACTGACTGGTACTGAGGGCACACTGGTACTGAGTAAAAGAAAGAACAGAGAGAGAAAAAAAACAGAAAGAAAGGAGATAGAGAAAGAAAGAAAGAGGGGAAAGCAACAAAGAACAGAGAGAAAGTAGAGAGAAAAAGAAATAAAGAAAGGGAAGAGAAAGAACAGAGAAAAAAAAAAAGAGGGGAAAGAAAGAGGGGAAAGAAGGAACAGAGAGAGAAAGAAAGAAAGAGGGGAAAGAAAGAACAGAGAGAGAAAGAAAGAAAGAACAGAGAAAGAAAGAGGGGACAGAAAAAAAGAACAGAGAGAAAAAAAGAAAGAGGGGAAAGAAAGAACAGAGAGGGAGAGAGAAAGAAAGAGGGGAAAGAAAGAACAGAGGGAGAGAGAAAGAAAGAGGGGTAAGAAAGAACAGAGAGAAAGACAGAGGGGAAAGAAAGAACAGAGAAAGAAAGGAAGAAAGAAAGAGAGGAAAGAAAGAACAGAGAAAGAAAGAACAGAGAGGGAGAAAGAAAGAAAGAAAGAAAGAGGGGAAAGAAAGAACAGAGAGAGAGAAAGAAAGAACAGAGAGAAAGAAAGAAAGAAGGGAAAGAACAGAGAGAGAAATAGAAAGAGGGGAAAGAAAGAACAGAGAGAGAAAGAAAGAATAGAGAGAGAGAGAAAGAAAGAGGGGAAATAAAGAACAGAAAGACAGAGGGGAAAGAAAGGACAGAGAGAAAAAGAAAGAAAGAATAGAGAGATAAAGAAAGAGGGGAAAGCAAGAACAGAGAGAAAGAAAGAAAGAGAAAGAGGGGAAAGAACAGAGAGAGAAAGAAAAAAGAACAGAAAGAACGAAAGAAAGAGGGGAAAGAACAGAGAGAGAGAGAGAAAGAAAGAAACAGAGAGCGAAAGAAAGAGGGGACAGAAAAAAAGAACAGAGAGAAAAAAAGAAAGAGGGTAAATAAAGAAACAACAGAGGGAGAGAGAGAAAGAAGGGAAAGAAAGAACAAAGAGAGAAAGAAAGAACAGAGAGATAGAGAGAAAGAATGATGGGAAAGAAAGAACAGAGAAAGAAAGAGAAAGAAAGAACACAGAGAGAGAAAGAAAGAACAGAGAGAGAGAAAGAAATAAAGATTCTATAAAGATACTATAGCAGCCCAGCTCCCATTGTAGTGCCCACAAAAGCCTCCCGGTGCAGGACATATCATGATCAGCTCACACGGCCGACATCCCCGATTCCAAGGCGAGGACACGGTGATGGATCTGAAGCATTCCCTGAAGTGCCTCCATGGTTCCGTCACAATCTCCTCCCGAAATTACCTAATTTCCGGTCATCTTCCAGCATGTCACTTCTGGTGGAACATCACGTGCGAGTTTTAAAGTTCTCTTCGGGGCTCCGGCATGTACTCCTGTGTCCACGGGAAAAGCTCCCAGCCGGGACAGCGGGGCAGACTCTCAAAATCGGGAGTGTCCCGCTGAATTCAGGACGGTTGGGAGGTATGAATGCTCCCCACCATACACCTTGTACATGCACGGCTCTGCACACCTCACACACACACGGTTCCGCTTTGTATGCCTCACACACACACGGCTCCGCTCCATCCACCTCGCACACACAAGGCTCCACTCCGTACACCTTGTACACACGCAGCCACGCTTTGTACACCTTGTACACACACGACTCCACTCCATAAACCTTGTACACATGCGGCTTTGCAGCATACACCTCGTACACACGCGGTTCTGCTCCGTACACCTCGTGCACACGCGGCTCCGCTACATACACACAAGGCTCCATCCATACACACACGGCTCAAGCACGGAGCCCTGTGTGTATGGAGCTGAGCGACTCAGCTCCGTACAATTCACACACAGGGCTCCGTTTCGCACACACACAGCACTGCTACATCCACCTCGTACACACGGCTCTGCTCCGTGCACCTCGTACACACGGCTCCGCTCCGTGCACCTCGTACACGCGCAGCTCCGCTCACCTTGTACATGTGCGGCTTACCTTGTACACACACGACTCAGCTCCGTACACCTCGTACATACACGGCTCCGCTCCGTACACACACGGCTCCGCTCCGTACACCTCGGCCACACACGGCTCCGCTCCGTACACCTCGTACACACACGGCTCCGCTCCGTACACCTCGTACACACACGGCTCCGCTCCGTACACCTCGTACACACACGGCTCCGCTCCGTACACCTCGTACACACACGGCTCCGCTCCGTACACCTCGTACACACACGGCTTCGCTCCGTACACCTCGTACACACACGGCTCCGCTCCGTACACCTCGTACACACACGGCTCCGCTCCGTGCACCTCGTACACACACGGCTCCGCTCCGTACACCTCGTACACACACGGCTCCGCTCCGTACACCTCGTACACACACGGCTCCGCTCCGTGCACCTCGTACACACACGGCTCCGCTCCGTGCACCTCGTACACACACGGCTCCGCTCCGTGCACCTAGTACACACACGGCTCCGCTCCGTGCACCTCGTACACACACGGCTCCGTTCCGTGCACCTCGTACACACACGGCTCCGCTCCGTGCACCTCGTACACACACGGCTCCGCTCCGTACACCTCGTACACACACGGCTCCGCTCCGTACACCTCGTACACACACGGCTCCGCTCCGTACACCTCGTACACACACACGGCTCCTCTCCGTACACCTCGTACACACACGGCTCCGCTCCGTACACCTCGTACACACACGGCTCCGCTCCGTACACCTCGTACACACACGGCTCCGCTCCGTACACCTCGTACACACACGTCTCCGCTCCGTACACCTCATACACGCACGACTCCAACTTGTACACACTACAGCACTGCTACATCCACAGTCCCCACCCCACACACACACACAAAGAAACTTACCCTCATCCAGCACCATGACAAGTTCTACCATGAGTGCAGATCCTGCACACAAGAGGACACTGATCATGTGACCCCTGACTCCTCCCCTCCTGTGACCTCATCACAGGTCCTGTGGGCACAGAAGAGAACATCATAGCAGCATCTCACTGCTAGCTGTGAACCGCTGAACTGTAGAGACAAGGAGGGCAGCAAGGGGTGCATGGGGGCGTGGCGGCTCATCTCACTGCGGGACACATAGTGTCCTCAGCGGGACGGGGGGGTCAAAATCGGGACTGTCCCGCTCAAACCGGGACGGTTGGGAGGTATGTCTCGCCCAGACATGTGCCCCGTATCTGTCAGGTCACTTCTTCGTCAGTAGTCTGCAAGCAGATAATCCATCACACAAACCCACATAAAAATATTTAATCGTTCCCTATAGTTAATTTACAGGAACATTCGCATCTCAGACATTTATGGCATATTTATCTCTGGAACCCACAATTATGTTGCAAGAGGGAGCCCCCAAACCTCGTTACATCTGATGCCCACTTCTTTAGCTGTTGTGGTAACTCGTATAGAACAGAATGAAGAGCATCACGTATATGCACATCCAACTCTAAATTTCTTAATCGTAAGGTTGAAGTGGCCAGATTGGAGGAACCACAGTTTTGACATAATGCAGGACCCAGAGAAGCAGATGCCATAAATGTCTGAGTTGGAAGTACCCTTTTATTCCATAAATAACCAGGTTTCTATAATCAAGGGTAAATACACATGGGGGAAGAAACATAAAGATAAGCTCAGACATAACAGATTTATCTCATGTAATTTTTTTTTTTGCAGCTTTGTGATGAAGTTTACAGTCGATTTGCAATGGGTTTAACCCTTTGCATTGCAAAAATCCATGAAAAAAGAGAAAATAACATCATGTAGAACTTTTTCTCTCCTTTCTAAAAAAAGGGACATAAATAATGGGACCAAGACAAACCCAATCAAAATCAACTGATCCATTTTAAATTTTAAATTAATCTGTTTGTCTATTTCGTTAAAATGGAACAGATTTATGGAACAGACTTATTTTCACAAGATAGCCAAACATATTGGAGAACTGATTTAAAAAATGACTTCCATATTTCAATAAGTTTTTCTCAATTGTGCTCCTATACAAGTATGACTACAAACACACGTGAATGACCAACAGTCAAACTATCTACAAAGTGCCTATTTCTTTCTCCAATCCTGGTAGCTTATCCTCTATAACATATATTGCAGCATTGTCCAGAGACTGTATAGCATATATGAATGTAAAAATATTAGGGTTGGGGGTTCAACTGTAAAGAATTAATTGCAGATGAACTCAGAAACCCTGCCATACACCTAAAATCAGAATATGTGCAGAATACTATGTCTACTTACCGGCTGAATACGATTGCCTTATGGTTCCATGTGAGGTCAGTCAGTGGTGCTCAGACATGGTACCTAGGCCAACAATTCAGCTTCAGTAGAACCAATGTGCGCTGGCCCCTTAGTATAGAGTCAAATGACCGATTTCTCTACATCTGAGAAAAACGGTCCAATTATTCTGATTAGACTTTAATCAGAGATTGATCGGAGTGTCATCAGTTTTTCTCGGTCATGGGGAGAAAAAAAAAGTTTCTCCGCTTTCTCCATTCTGTCAGTTCGTGTCAGTCCGATTTTTTGCACGAACCCATAGACTTACATTGCCGATTTTGATCTGATATTCGGATCAAAATCGCCCATGTGCACAGCTCCATAAAATATCTAATAGGTACAAGTGCTATACATGAAATCCACAGCCTTGGTAGAATCCTCCCCAACCCGCAATTCATTATGGTGCTATCAGGGACTTAATTTATTGGGGAGTGGGAGAGGAGGGTGCAAAGTGGATAGTACACTTTGTAAAGAATTCAGAGGTGGAAGAAGATGCTGTCAAGGACATGTAATGAATTAGGAGGTGGCTGAGGATGCCAAGTACCTCCTCCACCCCCATTTCATTAGACCCCGATACCATCTTCTCCCACCACCAAATTCATTATGACGCTATCAGGAACTTATAATGAATTGTGAGGAGAGGACAAAGGACAGAGACTAAGGTCTCTTTCAGGCGTCAGAGTGAAAGTTTCTCAGTGTGACCTGCGGTGAATTAGCACCAGTAAATTAGGCAGTCTGTCATCACTATAGAAATGCCAAACATGTGGATGCTAAATGTGGTTTAGGCACACTAGTGCTCAGAAGAGAGGGGGCATTTGGATTTGGGAGTGCAGAATTCACTGGATTTCTTTTTGGGGGCGAGGAGCCATTTTGCTTTTCCAGAGCCTTTGTACTACCAATAACATGGAAGCCCCTATATTTATGTTAGCAGATGACAAATCTGAGTGGGGACTTGTTTTTTTGTGGATTGATTTGAAGCTTTTGTTGGGAACACTTTACATAACATTTGGGATCACATTTATCCGGTGCTCTAAACTGAGCACTTTGTGGTTTCCATCTAAATCTCCGAGTGACACGACTCAGATGAAACCCCCGAGAGATCCATTCATTATAATGAGGCAGCAGTTACTCTGGACTCCATCTGGCTTTTTTTCAGCTGTATCCTTTTCAGAAGTGCACAAAACTGTGGCAGACCGCACTTTTATGATCGCTTGAAAAGATGGACACTTCCTGATCATAGGCCAAACAGTGCCCACAGTGCTTCAATCTGCCATCTTCTGGGGGCTCCATCTGAATTACTGTACATATTTCAGAGATTTACACAGAAACCTTGGTGTAAGCACTCAGCGCAGAGTGCAGGATAAACATGCACCTAGCCTTACTGCGAACTTTGGGAGGCAGAATGAACAAATCAACAGCAGGTAAAGAATTGGTTTTATTTATTTTTTACAACATTCCTCATGCGGTATAAGTGATTAGACGACTTTTGTCTTAGGCCGGCGTCACCCTCATCGTAGAAAAATACGGACCGTATTGTACGAGCGTAATACGCCAAAATTTTGCCGGCACAACAATCCGTATTTCATCCGTTGTCAGGGTGTAGCTACGTATTTTGCGCATGTAAGCATCCGTATGCAATCCGTACAGCGTTTTTTTCTCACTGCCTTGCAAAATGGACATTTAACGGTTTTTAGGCCTGAAACTCATTCAAATCATCATCAGCAAGGCTATTTATTGCCTCTGCATCCAGTTGCAGCCCCCAATCTTCCCATTTTTGTGGTGTGCTTGTGTTGGAGTCCTGCTGCTTGCTTGCCAACATGTCTGACACTCTTCAGTTCACCCCAACTAATCGAGTGTTGTACAACTGGGTTTTGTCCCGCCGCTTTGTCCAGCCTTACCCAGTGATCGTTGATCCATTGAGGAGGAGGCGAATGTGGGTGCATCCGCATTTGAGGCAACGCCTCACTAAAGGCCATTTTCACCACCTTTATGCATCTCTGCGGACTCATCCTGACAAGTTTTTTCTGTTTTGTCGGATGACCATTCCCACATTTGATGTTTTGTTGAATGATGCAATATCTATGCTGTAATGTTTGTGTGTATTTAAGTAAACTATTTCTTGAACACACAGTCTCTGGTGTTAATGGTAATAACACATGTGATGGTGATTGAGTACAAACAACTTATGAAAAAAGACTCCAAACTTTTTATAAAACTAGACATTTATATGTGCAAACTGCCACTTGAGGTAGTGACTACCATATTTGCTTCATATGGTATATGTATTTACAGCACAATAGTATAAGTGTGCATTCTTACACAAGTACCAAAATAAGGCATGACAAAATTACAAATGTTTCTATACATAATAGTATTTAAATACAAAAACCAATACTCAATATGGCTAGTGCTGATCATATGTGACCCATATGTGTGATTGGTCACAATAAACAAGTGCAAAGATGCATCTGACAACTGTGAATTAAATTAAATATAACAAAAGAACATACCTTCACTATATATAGTGAAGACCATATGTTACCCATATGTTTGTTTCACAAGATTTCACTACTGCAAATATGCAATAGACATCATGGATTAAAAAAAAAAAAAAAAAATAACAAACTTTCACTATCACTAGTGAGCACCATATCTGCCCCATATGGTTGGGTTATAAGACTAGACTAATGCAATGATGCATTAGACAACAATTTTTAAAATGGATGGGGAAAAAATAACAAACATTGGTATAAATTATAAGATCTAACTAAATAATAAATTGTCACCTAGGACACATCCCACCAGATGAGTACCATATGCTGTTTGTAGGCATTCAGATGAGTGCAAATATGCGTTACACAACATGCTGTAAAAATAAATGTAAAAAAAATTACAAACGTTGAGTATGCCTACGCAAGAGCATATTGGAACCATATGTTTCTTACAGGCATATAGATTAGTGCACATTTCTTTTGCACAACATGAGTCTAAAGTAAATATAAAAAATTACAAATTACTTTTTAAATCATAATATATAAGAATAAAATAAAATCACAGCTGGTGGTATATGGGTGGTGGGGTTGGCGGGTTCCCAGAATCTCTGTGTGGTTGACTTGGATGACTACCTTGACTATCACCCTGTTGGGATGGATTTTCTGGGCCCTGAGCTAACATCTGCCCACGGTCAGGTTGGTGTATGGGCACATTGCCATACAGATAAGGGAGATTATATTCCTGTGTAAGATGATACCCACGAGAATCATACCCCCCAATATCACCATGTTGAGCACATCCAGGTTGGGACCAGCCTCCAACACTGGATCTGTACAAGTGGCCATATTGGGAAGTCTGATTATAGCCAGCCATTTGACCCTGTTGTTGCCAAGGTTGTTTCGGTGGAGGAATGGGTTGAGGTGTAGGCGCCCGTGCAGGTGGATCCTCAGATCTGTTGGGAAATGAAAGGGGATTAGAACATGTAGGAGAGGTGAGCCTAAACTGCATATGTGTTATGTGGTGTGATGTATGTACTTACGGTCTCAGATCCACAATAGGAGCCAGAAAGCCAAGGCGGCCAAAGTAGACATTTTCTTTTTGTCTGTTCCGCAGACTCGCTCCTGGACCTCTGCTGCTGTTCCCGCTGGTACTGGTCGCGGATGCTTCTCCATCTTCTCATAACATCATCCACTGCAATGACACATATAATGTAATCAATTATGTAGCTGCACAAAGCAAAATTCTTCTACATACACGTAATATAGTCATGGGGCCTAGTAGGATGTGACTATACTAACATTTTGGCGCCAAAAAAAAAAAACAACATTTTTGGGGCAAATTCTGCGCTAAAACTACGCTTTGACCGTTAAGAAGGTTTGAAAAAAATCAAGTAACTTACTGATTCGCTGCTGCTCCTCGCGTGGGCTGTCGCTAAAGTGGGGAAACATCTGCCCATGCCGCCTCTTTACTTGCGCGGTCTGCGTAATGTGCATCTCTTGGGTACAACATTTCGGCCCTCTCCTGCACTAAGATTATCAACATGTCCATATTGATGAGCGTAGATATCATGGCCGACTCTGTGGAGGCGTTCTTCCGGGATGTCTGGCGCTCTTTTTGAGCTCATTTGCATGTGTCAGCTTCCTGCAGCATGTGTTGCACCATTTACTGTGAGCTGCAGAAGTCTTACATATTTCTCGCAAGTCACACGTGTGGTCCGTGTGTAATCCGTTGTTTTCTCGCACCCATAGACTTTCATTGGTGTACAACGGGTGTAATACGCGTACAATCGCAGCATGCTGCAGGTGTCTCGCACCGTAAGATACGGGCGAGAAAAATACACATGATCAGAGCTGCCCCATAGAGAAATATTGGTCCGTGTATAATGTGTGGTTTTCACGCCTCTCACTCATCCATATTCCTCCTTAGTGTGACGCCGGCCTTAGGGTCTGTGCAATTACAGCAATACCAGATTTATATTTTTTTATGACTGGCTGCTGTCACACAATAAAAAACACTTTTTATTGCAAAAACTAGATTTTGCATTACCATATTTTGAGAGCTATAATTTTTCCGTATTTTTTTGATCGTTTTCCATTTCTGATGAGTGAGCGTGCTCAGATATCGTGTTATGTGAGTGAACAAATTTAAGCATGCCCAAGAAACTCAGATAACTTTATAGGGCAGAACGGTGGCTCAGTGGTTAGCATTGCAGCGCTGCGGTCCTGGGTTCAGATCCCACCAAGGACAACATCTGCAAGGAGTTTGTATGTTCCCCCCGTGTTTGTGTGGGTTTCCTCCGGGTAATCCGATTTCCTCCCACAATCCAAATACATACTGATAGGGAATTTAGATTGTGAACCCCATTGGGGACAGTGCCAATAATGTCTGTAAAACGCTATGGAATTAATGGTGCTATATAAATGAGTAAAATAAATAAATTCCAATTTTTGGGAGGCATTCCACATTCCATGTGTGGTAAAATTGATAAGGCAGCTTTATTATTCAGGTCAGTAAAATTACACTGATATCACATTTATCATTTTTTTATGTTTTGGCGCTTTTACACAATAAAAACTTTTTATAGAAAGAAAATAATTATTTTTGCATTGTTTTATTCCGAGCGTTATAACTTTTTTTATTTTTCCATTGCTGGAGCTGTATGATGTTTTCAGTGATACCATTTTTATTTACATTAGTCAATTTGATTGCGTTTTATTCCTCTTTTTGCTCGGCAGTATGATGAAGAAGCATCATTTTTTTGCCCAGTTGTTTTTTTTTTTTTTTACTGTGTTCACCGAAGAGTTTAACTAGTGTGACAGTTTTATGGGGCAGATCATTCAGGACACAGCAATACCAAACGTGTACTTTTTTTTACCTATGTTTCATTTTTATTTTATTTTTTTTACATAAAACTAGCAATTAGTCGGTCGAATATATTTTTATTTTTGTTTATTATTTTGATTTTTAAAAAAATATTTTTACTGTTTTTAAAATTTTGTCCAACTATGGGACTTTCACTTTTAGGCCAGAGTCACACTAGAGAGAAATACGGACGAGTGCTATGTGAGAAAAAATAGCACAGCACTCGGGCCAATGTTAATCTATGGGCAGCTCCCATCGCCAATGCAAGTCTATGGGTGCGAGAAAAACTTGCACACCACACGGACCATCAGTGTGACTTGCGAGAAATACGCACCCATGTCCTTTGAAAGGCCGACAATTCATGTGCGGTGTACAGTAAAATCACACTGACAGCTTACAATGGAATAGATAGAATAGATATATACACATAGAATAGGTGAATATATATAGGTCAGTGATATTATATACAGTACAGACCAAAAGTTTGGACACACACAAAAATTTTAAATAACCAATAAATTTCATTCAACTTCACAATTGTGTCCCACTTGTTGTTGATTCTTCACCAAAAATTTACATTTGGTATCTTTATGTTTGAAGCATGATATGTGGGAAAAGGTTGAAAAGTTCCAGGGGGCTGAATAATTTCGCAGGACACTGTATATATATATATAAATATATATATATATATATATGTATATACATATACATATATATATATATATATATATATATATATATATTTATATATATATACAGTACCGACCAAATGTTTGGACACACCTTCTCTTTCAAATCCCCAACAGTGTCACCAGCAAAGCACCCCCACACCATCACAGCACCTCCTCCATGCTTCACAGTGGGAACCAGGCATGTAGAGTCCATCCATTCACCTTTTCTGTGTGCAAAGCAGTAATCAAAGCAAAAGGTGGCTACTTTGAAGAACCTAGAATATAAGACATATTTTCAGTTGTTTCACACTTTTTTGTAAAGTGTAATGTATAATTCCACATGTGTTAATTCATAGTTTTGATGCCTTCAGTGTGATTTCACAATTTTCATAGTCATGAAAATACAGAAAAATCATTGAATGAGAAGGGTGTCCAAACTTTTGGTCTGGACTGTATATATACACACACTGCTAAAAAAATAAAAAAAACACTTAAACAACAGAATATAACTCCAAGTAAATCAAACTTCTGTGAAATCAAACTGTTCACTTAGGAAGCAACACTGATTGACACATGCTGTTGTGCAAATGGAATAGACAACAGATGGAAATTATTGGCAGTTATCAAGACACACTCAATAAAGGAGTGGTTCTGCAGGTGAGGACCACAGACCACATCTCAGTGCCAAAGCTTTCTGTTATGTTTCGGTAACTGAGGAGAAATAGCAAAAAATAGCAAAAGCGGTAATACACCAGAGAGGCTGGAATCTATTGGATTGCAGTAACCTGAACTAACCACACAACTAGAGGTAGCCGTGGAGCGTTCCTACGGTGATCCTAGACGCCTCGTCACAGCCTGAGAGATAACTACACCTAAAGGCAGAAAGATGAAAGCTATCTGCCCCGGAGAAGATCCCCAAAGAAAATAGGAAGCCCCCAAACATGTAATGACGGTTAGACAAGAAGAAAGCACGGACACAGACAGAAAATAGAATGAGCAAACGTTGGGGCCCAATCTGTCTAGACAGAAAAGTACAGGAAAGAATTCTGACTGCAATCCAACAAAACCCTAACAAAAATACCAACACTTCTGATTGCCAAAAAACCTGAGATCACACAATCTCATCCCCTTAAATCAGATCTCTGGTGTAACAAAACGCTATTCAGCAAATAAAAAGTAACATAGGAGCAAAGCAAAAGTGCAGACACAAATGGAGCACAATTGCAGCGCCAGACCCCCAAAAGGGGACAGGCTGCAGTCCACTGCCAGCAGCAAAGCAGCAGAGAAAATCAAATAGAGGAAAAAAAAAACAGCAAACACTTATCTGAAGGAGAGCAGGAAACTAGCAGTGCTTCAAGCAAGACCAGAAGGAAGAATTGATAACCGGCAAGGCTGCTGGGAACTCAGGCTACTTATATCCTACCATTCAGCGCCAGCTGAAGGCCATTCAGTAATCAGTTCATTACCCTCACCAACCACAGGAGGAAGCCCCAGCTCAGAAGCCGCCTCCAGCATATTCACAACAGTAACCCCCCTTGAGGAGGGGTCGCCGAACCCTCACCTGCGCAACCAGGCCGATCAGGATGGGCTCGATGATAGGCACGGATAAGTCTCCCAGCATGAATGTCCGAAGCAAACACCCAAGAATTGTCCTCCTGACCATAACCTCTCCACTTAACCAAATACTGGAGTTTCCGTCTAGCAAAACGAGAATCCAATATCTTCTCAACCACATACTCCAAATTGCCCTCAACCAAACAGGGTCGGGAGGCGCAGCCATAGGAACCACTGGTTTGACAAACCTCTTCAATAAGGACTTGTGGAACACGTTATGGATCTTAAATGTCCCTGGAAGAAGCAAACGGAAGGAAACAGGATTAATAATTTCCATGATCTTATAAGGTCCAATGAACCTTGGCTTAAATTTTGGAGATGCAACCTTCATAGGGATATTCCTTGAGGACAACCAAACCAAGTCCCCCACTTTAAAATGAGGACCATCAGTCCTATGCCAGTTGGCAAACCGCTGGGCCTTCTCCTGAGAGAGAGACAACCTCTCCACCACCTGGTCCCAAATCTGCTGCATACGCTGCACAATAGAGTCAACCCCCGGACAGACAGAAGACTCCGCCTGTCCTGAAGAAAATCGAGGGTGAAACCCGGAATTGCAGAAAAATGGAGACATCAAGGTGGCAGAGCTAGCTCTATTATTAAGAGCAAACTCAGCCAAAGGCAAAAAAGAGACCCAGTCATCTTGATCAGCAGACACAAAACATCTCAAATAAGTCTCCAAGGTCTGGTTTGTTCTCTCGGTTTGTCCATTGGTCTGAGGGTGAAATGCAGAGGAGAAAGACAACTGAACACCAAGTTTAGAACAAAATGTCCTCCAAAATCTGGAAACAAACTGGACTCCTCTGTCAGACACAATGTTCTCCGGAATGCCATGTAACCGAACCACATGCTGAAAGAACAAAGGCACCAACTCGGAGGAGGAAGGCAACTTAGGTAATGGCACAAGATGTATCATCTTGGAAAACCTATCACAGATTACCCAGATAACAGTCATTCTCTGAGAGGCAGGAAGGTCAGAAATAAAATCCATAGAAATATGGGTCCATGGCCTCTTGGGTACAGGTAATGGCATTAACAAACCACTAGAACGAGAGCAACGCTTGGAACGAGAGCAAGTCCCACAGGACTGCACAAAGTCCCTGACGTCACGAGACAAAGTAGGCCACCAAAAGGAGCGACTCACCAAGTCTCTGGTACTAAAAATCCCGGGATGACCAGCCAACGCGGAACAATGAATCTCAGACATCACACTCTTTTTCCACTGGTCTGGAACAAACAACTTCCCAACAGGGCAGCGCTCAGGTTTATCCTCCTGACACCCTTCCAGAGCCAGTCTCAAATTGGGCGAAATGGCGTAAAGAACCACACCCTCTTTCAAAATAACAGCAGGATCGGATAACTCAGGAGAATCTGCAAAGAAACTCCTCGAGAGGGCATCAGCCTTGACATTCTTAGTGCCAGGAATAAAAGAAACCACACAATTAAATCATGTGATAAACAAGGCCCACCTGGCCTGTCTAGGATTAAGTCGCTTGGCTGATTCGAGATAAACCAGGTTCTTATGGTCCGTGAGGACCACCACCTGATGTTTGGCTCCTTCCAGCCAATGTCTCCACTCTTCAAAGGCCCACTTCATGGCCAATAACTCCCGATTACCCACGTCATAATTACGTTCAATTGGAGAAAATTTTCGAGAGAAAAAGGCACAAGGGTTACTCTTAGAGTTCTCTGGATCGCTTTGGGACAAAACGGCACCTGCCTTAATCTCAGAGGCATCAACCTCCACCTGAAATGGCAGAGAAATATCAGGCTGCCGTAGAACAGGAGCAGAAATGAATCTGTGCTTAAGTTCCTGAAACGCAGAAACTGCCTCAGGAGGCCAATTCACCACATCGGAACCCTTTTTGGTCAAATCAGTCAATGGTTTAACAATACCAGAGAAATTACCAATAAATTTATGATAAAAATTGGCAAAACCCAAAAATCTCTGAAGAGCCTTCAATGAAGTAGGTTGAACCCAATTACAGATGGCCTGAATCTAGACCGGGTCCATTTCAATAACAGACGGAGACAAAATGAATCCCAGAAATGAGATCTTCTGTATGCCAAAAGGACACTTTGATCCCTTCACATACAGTGCATTCTCTCTCAAAATCTGGAACACAGTCCGAACATGTTTCACATGAGAGTCCCAGTCATTGGAAAAAATCAAGATATCATCCAAATAAACAATCAGAAATGTATCCACAAAATCCCTGAAAACATCATTCACGAAGGATTGGAAGACGGAAGGGGCATTACTAAGCCCAAAAGGCATCACTAGGTACTCAAAATGCCCCTCTGGGGTATTAAACACCGTCTTCCATTCATCCCCTTGCTTAATGCGAATAAGGTTATACGCACCCCTGAGGTCAAGCTTGGTAAACCAACTAGCACTTTTCACTCTGGAAAATAGGTCAGAAATCAAAGGTAACAGATATTGATATTTAACAGTGATCTTATTCAGGAGGCGATAATCAATACACGGCCTCAATGAACCATCCTTTTTGGCCACAAAGAAAAAAACGGCGCCCAAGTGTGAAGAGGATGGTCTGATATGACCCTTCTCCAATGACTCTTTGATATAAGATCGCATAGCATCGTGTTCAGGTACAGATAAATTAAAAAGACGACCTTTAGGAAATTTACCACCAGGCACTAATTCAATAGCGCAATCATAGCTCCTGTGAGGGGGCAAGGATGCAGATTTAATTTCACTAAACACATCAGAAAAATCAGTCAAAAACTCAGCGACATCCTGAGACTGGGGAGAGGCAGAAAAAAAAGGAGTGTCAGTATTAACACATTGGCAGCTCCAACTGGTCACAGACACAGATTTCAAATCCAAAACAGGATTATGAGACTGTAACCAAGGGAAACCTAGTACAATAATGTCATGCAGATTATGCAGCACCAGAAATTTGCAACTCTCCTGATGATCTGGTTCAACCCTTATTATCACCTGAGTAGAAAACTGGGGTTTATTCTCCGCCAAAGGGGTAGAATCAATGCCCAGTAGGGGAATAGACTTCCGCAGAGGTATCATGGGAAACCCACAACGTTTGGCAAAGTCAAAATCCATCAGGTTAATAGCTGCTCCTGAATCAACAAAAGCCTGAGCAGAAAATGTGGACAGGGAGCAAATCAGGGTAACAGTCAACAGAAATTTAGTCTGAACACTGCCCAAGACAACTGAGCGTGCAAAACGTCTTCCCCGCTTAGGGCAGACAGAAATAGCATGGGAAGCGTCACCACAGTAGAAACATAACCCATTGCGCTTACGAAACTCATGACGCTGAGCCCCAGAAGTCACTCCATCACACTGCATGGGCTCAGGAGCTGGCTCACAAGGCAACACTATCTCACGCACACCTCTGCGCTCACGCAAACGTCTGTCAATTTGAATAGCCAAAGACATAGAATCATTGAGACCAGAGGGAACAGGGAATCCCACCATAATGTCCTTTACTTTTTCTGACAGACCCTTTCGAAAAAGGGCTGCCAAAGCATCATCATTCCATTTGGTCAGGACTGCTCACTTTCGAAATTTCTGACAGTACAACTCAGCGTCTTCAAGACCCTGATTTAATGCCAACAAGATCTTTTCAGCTTGATCAGTGACATTAGGTTCATCGTACAATAACCCCAGAGCCTGAAAAAATACATCAATATCATTCAAAACAGGATCCCCAGGTGTCAGGGAAAAAGCCCAATTCTGAGGGTCGCCGCGCAGCAGGGAGATGACAATTTGAACCTGCTGTGCCGCGTTCCCTGAGAACTTAGGCTTTAAGGCAAAAAACAACTTAGTTATTTTTGAAATTCAGAAATTTAGATCGATCCCCCAAAAACAAATCTGGCATGGGGATCCTAGGTTCCACAACCGGCAACCCAGCAAGATAGGTAGCAATACTCCAAACCTCAGTGGCAAGCTGATCCACATGGCCAGACAACTGTGCAAACTCCATTGAGAGAAAAAAAAATTCCTCCTCAGCACCCAGAGAAAAGAGGGGGAAAAAAAATGCAACAAACAGAGTTTCCTTATTACTATATTCCCCTTCTGTGAGTACCATACAATTTTCAGTTTTTGGGCCGGTGATACTGTTATGTTTTGGTAACTGAGGAGAAATAGCAAAAAATAGCAAAAGCGGTAATACACCAGAGAGGCTGGAACCTATTGGATTGCAGTAACCTGAACTAACCACACAACTAGAAGTAGCCGTGGAGCGTTCCTACGGTGATCATAGACGCCTCGTCACAGCCTGAGAGATAACTACACCTAAAGGCAGAAAGATGAAAGCTATCTGCCCCGGAGAAGATCCCCAAAGAAAATAGGAAGCCCCCAAACATGTAATGACGGTTAGACAAGAAGAAAGCACGGACACAGACAGAAAATAGAATGAGCAAACGTTGGGGCCCAATCTGTCTAGACAGAAAAGTACAGGAAAGAATTCTGACTGCAATCCAACAAAACCCTAACAAAAATACCAACACTTCTGATTGCCAAAAAACCTGAGATCACACGATCTCATCCCCCTAAATCAGATCTCTGGTGTAACAAAACGCTATTCAGCAAATAAAAAGTAACAAAGGAGCAAAGCAAAAGTGCAGACACAAATGGAGCACAATTGCAGCGCCAGACCCCCAAAAGGGGACAGGCTGCAGTCCACTGCAAGCAGCAAACCAGCAGAGAAAATCAAATAGAGGAAAAAAAAAACAGCAAACACTTATCTGAAGGAGAACAGGAAACTAGCAGTGCTTCAAGCAAGACCAGAAGGAAGAATTGACCTCCAAGTCGGAGGGCGTTGGTGGAAAGCCTTGGGAAGATCCGGATGCTCTTGGAGGTGAACCAGGGAAGAATAGAGCAGCTAAAACTTGAGAAGAAGCAGACTAACAGACAGCTGCAAGAGTTGAGAAAAAAAAGGCAGTCACCTTCAACTCACAATATAGAGAGGCGCAGAGGTTCGCTGCAGAATGAAGGTCATCAAAGTGAAACTAAGACAGAACATAGATGGCCTGAAATGAGAGCTAGAGGCAGTGACACCTCAATTAGATCAGGACTCAGTGACCTAAGGCAAACGGTGACAGACCGGCTGATTGTGGAGACGACTGAAAGGAGTTTCTAGTCGGTGAATGAAATGTGCCAAGCCCACGGCTTTAGGCAGAGGGGGGAGGTATGTAGTGATAGTAAGACTTCACTATACCTTTGTAGGTGGTTTGAGGACCTGTGATGAGGTCACTGCCATGTGACCTGTCATGTGCTCTGTGTGAGCTGAATACCTTTGTGTGTGGTTTGAGGACCTGTGATGAGGTCACTGCCATGTGACCTGTCATGTGCTTTGTGTGAGCTGAATGGCTGGTGTATATAAGTGAGCCTGCTGCTGACCACAGGTGTGAGTGACTGGGGGTGTGGAAACCTCCAGTGTGGGAGTTCTGAGGAGATGTCCAGTCTGTGTGCTGAAGAGAGTGCTCAGTTAGAGTACCAGGACTTTCTATCTGTTTTCATTACTTTGTGCCAGAGAAGGCTGTTTTTGTTTTCTGTTTACAGCAAGTTTATGAAACCTTAATAAACTTGCTTAAAGAACCAGAAGAGTCGCCCTCCTGCTTACCTCCGGTCGCACACCAGCGAGACCACATCCCTACAATACATAGAATAGGCTTCTTTTCAATCAGACTTCCGACTGCTTCACTCAACTGAAACTGCCCTAACTAAAGTCACCAACGACCTACTAACTGCCAAGAGCAAGCAACACTATTCTGTCCTCCTCCTGGACCTGTCTTCTGCCTTCGACACTGTGGACCATTCACTCCTGCTATGCATTATCTCATCTCTGGGCATCACAGGCTTGGCCCTATCCTGGATCTCATCATATCTAACAAACCGAACATTCAGTGTCTCCCTCTCCCACACTACCTCCTCGCCTCGCCCCCTGTCTGTCGGTGTTCCTCAAGGCTCAGTTCTAGGACCCCTACTCTTTTCCATCTACACCCTCGGCCTGGGACAGCTCATAGAATCCCATGGTTTGCAGTATCATCTCTACGCCGACGACATGCAGATCTACCTATCTGGACCTGACCTCACCTCCTTACTGACCAAAATCCCACAATGTCTGTCTGCTATTTCTGCTTTCTTCTCTGCTCGCTTTCTAAAACTAAACATGGACAAAACAGAATTCATCATCTTTCCCCCATCTCACTCTACCCCCCCACCAGACCTGTACATCAACGTCAATGGCTGCTCACTTTCCCCAGTCCCGCATGCTCGGTGCCTCGGGGTGATCCTCGACTCTGCCCTCTCTTTCAAGCCACATGTCCAAACCCTTGCCTCCTCCTGCCGTCTCAAACTCAAAAATATTTCCGGGATCCGTGCATTCCTCGACCATGAAACTGCAAAAACACTAGTGCATACCCTCATCATCTCCCGCCTCGACTACTGCAACCTCCTACTCTCTGGCCTTCCCTCTAGCACACTGGCACCACTCCAATCCATCCTTCACCCTGCTGCCTGACTAATACACCTGTCTCCCCGTTATTCCCCAGCCTCTCCTCTCTGCCAAGCCCTTCATTGGCTTCCTATCGTCCAGAGGCTCCAGTTCAAAACCCTAACCATGACCTACAAAGCCATCCACAATCTGTCTCCTCCATACATCTGTGACATGGTTTCCCGGTACATACCCACACGCAACCTTCGATCCTCTCAAGATCTCCTCCTCTACTACCCTCTTATCTCTTCTTCCCACAACCGCATACAAAAGTTCTCCCGTGCCTCTCCCATACTCTGGAACTCTCTACCCCAACACATCAGACTCGCGCTTACCATGGAAACCTTCAAAAAGAACCTGAAGACCCACCTCTTCCGACAAGTCTACAACCTGCAGTGATCATCAGTCTACTGAACCACCACACGACCAGCTCTATCCTCTCCTAGTGTATCCTCACCCATCCCTGTAGACTGTGAGCCCTTGCGGGCAGGGTCCTCTCTCCTTTTGTACTTGTGTGTGCCTTGTATTACTCACGTTTACTGTACTTGTCTATATTTGCCCTTTTCACATGTAAAGCGCCATGGAATAAATGGCGCTATAAAAATATATTATAATAATAATAATAATAATAATAATAACCGGCAAGGCTGCTGGGAACTCAGGCCACTTATATCCTACCATTCAGAGCCAGCTGAAGGCCATTCAGTAATCAGTTCATTACCCTCAGCAACCACCGGAGGGAGCCCCAGCTCAGAAGCCACCTCCAGCATATTCACAACAGCTTTCTGGTTGATGTTTTGGTCACTTTTGAAAGTTGGTTGCGCTTTCACACTCGTGGTAGCATGAGACGGACTCTACAACCCACACAAGTGGCTCAGGTAATGCAGCTTATCCAGGATGGCACATCAATGTGAGCTGTGGCAAGAAGGTTTGCTGTGTCTGTCAGCGTAGTGTCCAGAGGCTGGAGGCGCTATCAGGAGACAGGCCAGTACACCAGAGATGTAGGGGGGCCCGCAGGAGGGCAACAACCCAGCAGCAGGACCGCTACCTCCGCCTTTGTGCAAGGAGGAACAGGAGGAGCACTGCCAGAACCCTGAAAAATGACCTCCTGCAGGCCACAAATGTGCATGTGTCTGCACAAACGGTTAGAAACCGACTCCATGAGGATGGTCTGAGTGCCCGCCGTCCACAGATGGGGGCTGTACTCACAACCCAACACCATGCAGGACGCTTGGCATTTGCCACAGAACATCAGGATTGGCAAATTCGCCACTGGCGCCCTGTGCTCTTCACAGATGAAAGCAGGTTCACACTGAGCACATGTGATAGACGTGACAGAGTCTAGAGACGCCATGGAGAGCGATCTGCTGCCTGCAACATCCTTCAGCATGACCAGTTTGGCAGTGGGTCAGTAATGGTGTGGGGTGGCACAGCCCTCCATGTGCTCGCCAGAGGTAGCCTGACTGCCATTAGGTAATGAGATGAGATCCTCAGACCCCTTGTGAAACCATATGCTGGTGAGGTTGGCCCTGGGTTCCTCCTAGTGCAGGACAATGCCAGACCTCATGTGGCTATAGTGTGTCAGCAGTTCCTGCAAGATGAAGGCATTGAATCTATGGACTGGCCCGCCCATTCCCCAGACCTGAACCTGATTGAGCACATCTGGGACATCATGTCTCGCTCCATCCACCAACGTCACGTTGCACCACAGACTATCCAGGAGTTGGTGGATGCTTTAGTCCAGGTCTGGAAGGAGATCTCTCAGGAGACCATCTGCCACCTCATCTGGAGCATACCCAGGCATTGTAGGGAGGTCATACAAGCACAGGGAGGTCATACAGACACGTGGATGCCACACACACTACTGAGCATCATTTTGACTTGTTTTAAGAACATTACATTCCACTTTAATTTTGTGGGTGACTCCAAATTCAGGCATCCACTGGTTAATAAATTTGATTTCCATTGATGATTTTTGTGTGATTTTGTTGTCAGCGCATTCAACTTTGTACAGAACAAAGTATTCAATGAGAATATTTCATTCATTCAGATCTAGCATGTGTTATTTGAGTATTCCCTTTATTTTTTTGAGCAATGTATATATCTTTATATTTCATAGAGTGATAGATAGCAGAATAGCCATTAATTCATTTGTCAGCTTCTGTAAAATCATTGCAGAAGCCGACAAGGTAGGAGACGTGGTTTACATACTGTAAACCATGCAGAAGAGTTAGATTTAGAGATGTCAGTGACTAATACAGTTAGTATAGTGTGTGTGTAAAATTTGGGACCTGTATGTATTTAATAAAAAAATGTTTTCACGGAAAAAATGGCGTGGGCTCTTATGCAATTTTCTGTGCCAGAGGGGGAAAGCCAGTGACTGAGGGCAAATATTTATAGCCTAGAAAGGGACCATTGTTATTGGCCCCCCCGGTTAAAAACTTCTGGCATCAGCTACCCCAGAAAAGGCGCATCTGTAAGATACGCTAATTCCAGCACTTAGAATCTCTCTTCCCACTGCCCTGTAGCAGTGGCATATTGGGTAATAAGGGGTTAATGTCACCTTTGTATTGTAAGGTGACATTAATCCTGGCTTATTAATGGATTTGTGTCAATAAGACACATATCCATTACTAATCCTAAAGTTTGTAAAGGGAAAAATAAACACATACAGGCAGAATAAAGTATTTTAATGAAATGAAAGACCACACAGTTTTGCTATCTTTTATTCTTCTGCTAATCCAAACGATGCCCTCGATCTCCTGTAATAAAGAAAAAATAAAAAACCAACAATATATCATACCTGTTCATTTTCCCACACTAAAGAGTTCGCCCTGGGTTAGGCTGCGAGGCTGCGCAGCATCAGTGATGTCAGTGCTACTCACTGATGCTGCCGCCGGCAGCTTCTCATTCATTCATCAGTGGTTTACAGCCGTGGCGGTCGCATTAGCACCGCTCCCGGTTGTAAACTGTATATCCCACAGATATAGATTACGGCGTGGGACAGATCGCCGGAGAGATATGGTATATTGTTGTTTTTATATTTTTTCTTTATTACAGGAGATCGAGGGCATCATTTGGATTAGCAGAAGAATAAAGATGGCAAAACTGTGTGGTCTTTCATTTCATTAAAATACTTTATTCTGCCTGTGTGTGTTTATTTTACCCTTTACAAACTTTAGGATTAGTAATGGATAGGTGTCTTATTGACACCAATCCATTAATAAGCCAGGCTCAATGTAACCTTACAATACAAAAGTGATATTAACCCCTTATAACCCCATATGCCACCACTACAGGGCAGTGGGAAGAGAGAGACTAGTGCAGGAATTGCCGCATCTTACATATGCGCCTTTTCTGGGGTGGCTGGGGACACATGTTTTTAGCCAGAAGGGGGCAATAACCATTGTCCCTTTAAAGGTTATTAATATCTGCCCTCAGTCACTGGCTTTCCCTCTGTGGTGCAGAAAATTGCGCGGGAGCACACTCCATTTTTTTCCGTGAAAACATTCTGTTATTAAATACATACAGGTCCCAAATTTTACACTCACACTATACTAACTGTATTAGTCACTGACATCTATAAATCTAACTATTCTGCATGGATTTACAGTATGTAAACCATGTCTTCTATGTTCTATCATGTCGGCTCCTGCAGAGATTTTACAGGAGCCGACAAATTAACCCCTTCACCCCAAGGGTGGTTTGCACGTTAATGACTGGGCCAATTTTTACAATTCTGACCACTGTCTCTTTATGAGATTATAACTCTGGAACGCTTCAACGGATATTCGCGATTCTGAGATTGTTTTCTCGTGACATATTGTACTTCACGTTAGAAGTAAAATTTCTTCGATATAACTTGCGTTTATTTTTGAAAAAAACGCAAATATGGCGAAAATTTTTAAAATTTTGCAATTTCAAACTTTGAATTTTTATTCCCTTAAAACAGAGAAATATGTCACACAAAATAGTTAAAAAATAACATTTCCCACATGTCTACTTTACATCAGCACAATTTTGGAACCAAAATTTTTTTTTGTTAGGAAGTTATAAGGGTTAAAAGTTGACCAGCGATTTCTCATTTTTACAACAAAATTTACAAAGCCATTTTTTTTAGGGACCACCTCACATTTGAAGTCACTTTGAGGGGTCTACATGGCAGAAAATACCCAAAAGTGACACCATTCTAAAAACTGCACCCTCAAGGTACTCAAAACCACATTCATTAAGTTTATTAACCCTTCAGGTACTTCACAGGAACTAAAGCAACGTGGAAGGAAAAAATGAATATTTAACTTTTTAGCCACAAAAATTATCTTTTACAAACTTTTTTTTTATTTTCACAAGGGTAAAAGGAGAAAATGGACAGATAAGGTTGTTATGCAATTTCTCCTGAGTACGCCAATACCCAATATGTGAGGGAAAACCACTGTTTGGGCACACGGCAGAGCTCGTAAGGGAAGGAGCGCCGTTTGACTTTTTCAAACTAAAGTTGGCTGGAATTGAGATTGGACGCCATGTCGCGCTTGGAGAACCTCTGATACGCCTAAACAGTGGAAACCCCACAAGTGACACCATTTTGGAAACTAGACCCCTAAGGTACTTATCTAGATCTGTTGTGAGCACTTTGAACCCCCAAGTGTTTCACAAAAGTTTATAATGCCTGGGTGTGTGAAAAAAAAACAAAACAATTTTCCACAAAAATGATTTTTTAGTCCCAAACTTTTGAATTTTCCCAAGGAAATTGGACCCCAAAAGTTGTTGTCCAATTTGTCCTGAGTACGCTGATACCCCATATGTGGGGGGGGGAAACTGTTTGGGTGCACGGCAGGGCTTGGAAAGGAAGTAGTAACGTTTTGGAATGCAGACGTTGATGGGGGTCATGTTCCGTTTGCAGTGCCCCAGATGAGCCTAAACAGTGGAAATCCCCCACAAGTGACCCCATTTTGGAAACTAGACCCCCTAAGGAACTTATCTAGATCTTTGGTGAGCACTTTGAACCCTCAAGTGCTTTAAAAATCATATTTTTTCCACAAAAATGATCTTTTCACCCCAATTTTTATTTTTCCAAGGGTACCAAGACTCCAAAAGTTATTGTGAAATTTGTCCTGAGTGCGCTGATACCCCATATGTGGGAGTAAACCACTGTTTGGGTGAATGGCAGAGTTTGGAAGGGAAGGCGCGCCATCTGACTTTTTCAACGCAGAATTGGCTGGACGCCATGTCGTGTTTGGAGAGCTCCTGATCTGCCTAAACAGTGGAAACCCCATAAATGACACCATTTTGGAAACTAGACCCCTCAAGGAACTTATCTAGATGTGTGGTGAGAACTTTGAACCCCAGGTGTTTCACTAAAGCTTATAACGTACAGCCGTAAAATAAAAAATCCTTTTTTTTTTTTACAAAAATGATATTTTCGCCCCCAATATTTTATTTTCACAAGGGTAACAGAAGAAATTGGAACCCAAAAGTTGTTGTCCAATTTGTCCTGAGTACGCTGATACCCAATATGTGGGCGAAAACTACTGTATGGGCACACGTCGGGGCTCGGAAGGGAAGTAGTGACGTTTTGGATTGCAGACTTTGATGGAATGGTCTGGGGGCGTCATGTCGCATTTGGAGAGCCCCTGATGCACCTAAACAGTGGAAACCCCCCACAAGTGACCCCATTTTGGCAAATAGACCCCAAAAGGAACTTATCTAGATGTGTGGTGAGCACTTTTAACCCCGAAGTGCTTCACAGAAGTTTATAACGTACAGCCGTAAAAATAAAAAATCTTTTTTTTTTTTACAAAAATGATTTTTTCGCCCCCAATATTATATTTTCACAAGGGTAACAGGAGAAATTGGACCCCAAAAGTTGTTGTCCAATTTGTCCTGAGTACGCTGATACCCAATATGTGGGAGAAAACTACTGTATGGGCGCACGTCAGGGCTCGGAAGGGAAGTAGTGACGTTTTGGATTGCAGACTTTGATGGAATGGTCTGGGGGCGTCATGTCGCATTTGGAGAGCCCCTGATGCGCCTAAACAGTGGAAACCCCCCACAAGTGACCCCATTTTGGAAAATAGACCCCACAAGGAACTTATCTAGATGTGTGGTGAGCGCTATGAAGCCCCAAGTGCTTCACAGAAGTTTATAATGTACAGCCGTAAAAACAAAAAAAATCATTTTTTTTTTTTTACAAAAATGATATTTTCGCCCCCAGTTTTTTATTTTCCCAAGGGTAACAGAGGAAATAGGACAAATTGCACAATAACTCTTGGGGTCCAGAGTACGCTGATACCCCATATGTGGGGATAAACTACTGTTTGGACGCATGGCACAGCTCAGAAGTGAAGGAGCACCGTTTGACTTTTTCAACGCAGAATTGGCTGGATGCCATGTCGTGTTTGGAGAGCTCCTGATCTGCCTAAACAGTGGAAACCCCCATAAATGACACCATTTTGGAAACTAGACCCCTCAAGGAACTTATCTAGATGTGTGGTGAGAACTTTGAACCCCAGGTGTTTCACTAAAGCTTATAACGTACAGCCGTAAAATAAAAAATCCTTTTTTTTTTTTACAAAAATGATATTTTCGCCCCCAATATTTTATTTTCACAAGGGTAACAGAAGAAATTGGAACCCAAAAGTTGTTGTCCAATTTGTCCTGAGTACGCTGATACCCAATATGTGGGCGAAAACTACTGTATGGGCACACGTCGGGGCTCGGAAGGGAAGTAGTGACGTTTTGGATTGCAGACTTTGATGGAATGGTCTGGGGGCGTCATGTCGCATTTGGAGAGCCCCTGATGCACCTAAACAGTGGAAACCCCCCACAAGTGACCCCATTTTGGCAAATAGACCCCAAAAGGAACTTATCTAGATGTGTGGTGAGCACTTTTAACCCGAAGTGCTTCACAGAAGTTTATAACGTACAGCCGTAAAAATAAAAAATCTTTTTTTTTTTACAAAAATGATTTTTTCGCCCCCAATATTATATTTTCACAAGGGTAACAGGAGAAATTGGACCCCAAAAGTTGTTGTCCAATTTGTCCTGAGTACGCTGATACCCAATATGTGGGAGAAAACTACTGTATGGGCGCACGTCAGGGCTCGGAAGGGAAGTAGTGACGTTTTGGATTGCAGACTTTGATGGAATGGTCTGGGGGCGTCATGTCGCATTTGGAGAGCCCCTGATGCGCCTAAACAGTGGAAACCCCCACAAGTGACCCCATTTTGGAAAATAGACCCCACAAGGAACTTATCTAGATGTGTGGTGAGCGCTATGAAGCCCCAAGTGCTTCACAGAAGTTTATAATGTACAGCCGTAAAAACAAAAAAAATCATTTTTTTTTTTACAAAAATGATATTTTCGCCCCAGTTTTTTATTTTCCCAAGGGTAACAGAGGAAATAGGACAAATTGCACAATAACTCTTGGGGTCCAGAGTACGCTGATACCCCATATGTGGGGATAAACTACTGTTTGGACGCATGGCACAGCTCAGAAATGAAGGAGCACCGTTTGACTTTTTCAACGCAGAATTGGCTGGAATTGAGATCAGACACCATGTCACATTTGGAGAGCCCTGATGTGACTAAACAGCGGAAACCCCCAATTCTAACTCCAACCCTAACCCCAACACACCCCTAACCCTAGTCCCAACCCTAACCACAAACCTAACCCTAACACACCCCTAATCCCAACCCTAACCCTAATCCTAACTTTAGCGCCAACCCTAACCCTAACTTTAGCCAAAACCCTAACCCTAATGGGAAAATGGAAATAAATACATTTTTTTATTTTATTATTTTTCTATAACTAAGGGGGTGATAAAGGGGGGTCTGATTTACTATTTATAGCGGGTTTTTATGATTGGCAGCTGTCACGCTAAAAGACGCTTTTTATTGCAAAAAATAGTTTTTGCATCGCCACATTTTGAAAGCTATAATTTTTGCATATTTTGGCCCATAGAGTCATGTGAGGTCTTATTTTTTGCGGTACGAGTTGACGTTTTTATTGGTAACATTTTTAAGCACGTGACATTTTTTGATCGCTTTTTATTTCGATTTTTGGGAGGTTAGAATGAACAAAAATCAGCAATTCATGAATTTCTTTTGGGGGAGGCGTTTTTATTGTTCCGCGTGTGGTAAAATTGATAAAGCAGTTTTATTCTTCGGGTCTGTACAATTACGGCGATACCTCATTGATATCATTTTTTTATGTTTTGGCGCTTTTATAGAATAAAAACAATTTTATATGAAAAATAATTATTTTTGCATCGCTTTATTCTGCGAGCTATAACTTTTTATTTTTTCGCTGATGATGCTGTATGGTGGCTCGTTTTTTGCGGGACAAGATGACGTTTTCAGCGGTACCATGTTTATTTATATCCGTCTTTTTGATCGCGTGTTATTCCACTTTTTGTTCGGCGGTATGATGATAAAGCATTGATTTTTTGCTTTGTTTTTTTTTTTTTTTTAAGGGGTTCACTAAAGGGGTTAACTAGTGGGACAGTTTTATAGGGGGGTCGTTACGGACGCGGCGATACCAAATATGTGTACTTTTATTGTTTTGTTTTTTTATTTGCAGGAAGAAATGAATTTATTGGGGAATATTTTTTTTTTTTTATTTATTTTGGATTTTTTTTTAAAACATGTTTATTTTTATTTTTTTTACTTTTTTACTTTGTCCCAGGGTGGGACATCACTGTATTTTATCAGATCGCTGGTGTGACAGTGTGCACAGCACTCTGTCACACCAGCGATCGCACAGGCATAGATGCAGGCTTCTCAGTGCCTGCTCTCAGCAGGCACTGAGGAAGCCGCCTCCCTCCAGGACCCCGGCGCCATCTTGGATCCGGGTCCTGGGAGGGAGGAAGCCCTCAGAACAGCGCGATCACATCGCGCTGCTCTGAGGGTCTCAGGGGGGGCGCGCAGGGAGCCCCCACCCTGCGTGATCCTCCCCTGTGCCCCCAGTACACCGCGATCATGTTTGCGGTGTGCAAGGGGTTAATGTTCCGGGAGCGGTCCGTGACCACTCCTGACACACAGTCACGGGTGTCAGCTGTGATAATCAGCTGACACCTGGCAGCGATTAGCTGCGCTCCCTCTGGGAGCGCAGCTAATCGCCTATGACGTACTATCCCGTCCATGGTCAGATTGGCACGGGTTTCATGGACGGGATAGTACATCTGATGTCAGAGAGGGGTTAATTACTGCCTATTCTTCTATGTATCTCTCTAGACAATATAAAGACATATATATATATATGTGTACATTGAAAGCAAAGAAAAAAGTTCCGGTGGCACTCACCAGTAAAAGTCCATACTTTATTATACACACGGGTTACAGCATCTTCAAAGAGAGAAGGGATCAGGAGTGTACGGCTGACGACGGCCGTTTCCCTCTATTGAGCTTCTACGGGTCAGTTTTTTTTGTTTTTTTTTTCTTTTTGTATCATTGAATATATATATGTGTCTCACTGACATATATATTTTATATATATATATATATATATGTTTAGACAAATATTTCAGGCTATGGATCAGTTAAATGTCCATTTTTCAAGTCTGGGAGAAAATCACGACATACGCATGCCATACGGATGTCATACGGATACTTAGATGTGAGGAAAGCGCATCCTCGTATTGCAAACGGATTACATACAGATCGGCCGTCAAAATTGGACCGATTTTTTATACGTTAAGTGTGACTCCAGCCTTACAGCTCTGATCACTGTTATAAACCATTGCAATGCAGGAGCATTGCAATGGTTTATAACTGTCAGCGCTACACTGACACAAGTTAGTTAGATAATGCACTGCGCATGATCTAACTGACTTGCAACACACTGGTGACCAGAATGTCATCGGGACAACATTGGGTCACCATGGCAACGATCGGGCCCTCTGCCTGCCTTCTAAATGCTGCGATTGATATCGATCGCTGCATTTAGGGGGTTAAACTGCCGGAAGCAGTGTGGGCATCACTTCTGGCAGAGAGTGCCGAGTGTCAGCTGTGATTTTAGCTGATCACTCAGTGGTCCAAGTGTGGGAAGCACTTCCCAACCATCATGTACTGAGTATGTCCAAGATCGGGAAGGGGTTAATAGGCTGGGAACCTTTATGGCTATTGGCCCCTTCCCAGAATATTAACACCAGCCTGCAGCTGTCTACTTTCCCTCAGTTGGTTAGGAAAATTAAGGTAGACCCACACTTTTAAAAAAAAAAAAGTACTATACTATTCCAAGACGGCAGGTGCTGACTCCAACTCTCAGCAGCGTGTTAGATATAAAATAAAATGACTTATGATTGAGCAGCATCTGACTAAAAGACCAGTGCATCAGCCTCCTCTTTCAGAAAATAAGATTTCCTATGTTCCATCAGCAGTCATTTCATTTTATATCTAACAAGAAAGGACGGTATGAACTAAAGACACGAAGCTATAAACAACAAGAGAATCCAATATGTAAGGAACGGTGCTGTATATAACAAGAGCGGGCACGGTATAATAAGGGGCAACAATATACATAATAAGAGGAGCCTATGTAATATATACTGTATATAATAAGGGAAACCCAGACACCTTTCCATGCACAGGGGCCCCAAGTACGGAGTTTAGAAATTGTGGAATTGCACTTTAGGGATATTTCAATTAGTAGAATATTGTTATATTATAAAAATAAATGATTGTTTCCATTTTTCAAAATTAAATTATATCTGTACAAGAGCTTTTACTTTGTGAATTGAGCGCAGTCCTCTTTTTTAGTTTATGTCGATATGTTCACTGCACAATGTACAAATATGGAGCTTCACATCCTACAATATTCTATCAATGTCCTTATATTATGACTCCATATGGATATTGAGAACTAAACGTCAAGCCCTACAATAGCCATACTATCCTGTTCTATTAATGCTTGAGTTTGGAGAGAATACCTTGTCCTCTCTCCTGTGTAAGGGTCTCCAGGAGTCAGTCTAACAATAATGAACGTTGTCAGATTTCCCTGATCTGGTCGCTCTATCCCCTGGCTCCTGGCCATATTTGGCAATAGTAGTCCTGTGTCCATGTCCGCTGATTGAGATATGAGGAAACAGTGCATAGCTGCATTCTATAATTGGTAAAAACATACCATCTCTAAAGAAATCATTCTGTGCTTCCAAATTCTTAAGCTCTTTTCTCAAATGTTCCTTGGCCGCTTCCAGTTTTCTTAAAAAAATAAATTTCTATATTTAGGATATTTAACAAAACATCTTTAAAGTTGTAGATTGTTTAGACTTTCTGATGGAAATGTGACGAAGAAATAAAAGAGACAATTTTAATTAAGCAATTTTCCAAGGAGCGCTGTACATTATTATTATTTGCTTAAGGAATATTATATTTCCAGATACCTAATAACGTCATGGTGCTGCTTCTGTCTATGGGCCTGCTCCATGCTTCTTCTGATCAGAACCTTGTCAAGAATCTTCTGAATCGGCTGAGAGCCCGGTGTTGGGTCTTTAAGAAAAGCAAAGAAGAGGAAACAGCATTTACAAAGAAAAACAGCTTGTTACAATATTTGTATGAGACCATATAACACTTATTAATGCAATGAATCTTTTGATATTAACAGAGAATTAAAGAGAAGGTCCACTCACCTTTGGAAACAATTTTTATTGATCCAATGCAATTATAATGCAAAATGATGCAATTTTCCATTAGTATTAATAATAAATCTCTTAGTGTTTTTTATCTACAGCACCAATGCAGAACTATTGATCTCTCAGCTACAGACTGCAAACAAACACTATGTAGCCTGATCTTACACTCACAATTCATTACATACATTGGTCCACTACTGATTACTTTGTGAGGATGGCTCATCTCCCCGGAGAGTAAAAAAAATGGAATGAGCCACCATATACATTAGATGGCTGGACAATACTTTTTCCTTATCTCAAAGGGGACCTTCTTGTGTCTACTGACTTCATTCCGCACCTTTTGAAATATAGGAGGATTGGCTATGGTTGGTGTTTTCCTCCAACACAAAAGTGACACGCAAAATGACACAGACAACTTAAAAATGAGGTCACACAGAAAAAAAATGTTTTGAAAAATGACACTATAATGGATTATTTGTCTCTTTTTTTGTAGCAACACTTTATTCTGATAACTGACAAAGTGATTAATAAGACTTCTGTTATATATTTGTTTAAAGGGTAAAACTATTTAATATACATTAGTCTTTAGATCCATGAGCTCAAAAATGAAGGGGCCATGACGCATCAACAAGGCAGCACAGAAGAGGAAGATTTTAAGCAACTAGATCACGGCAGTTGCAGTCAGTGACCCTTCAGAGACAGAGCTCAATAGAATAGGCAGGTAGTTAGTAACTGCCTGCCTGATAGGTTTTTGGCTCATAGTACAAAAAAATAATATAGTCCTGGATAAACCCTTTAATCTTATATAACATTTTTTGTGCATTCTGTAAAAGTCTCCCAATACTGATATGATCCCAGCTGTGTAACCCATTTTTTATAATGACTCATAATTTAGTATAATTTGCACCTGCCCGGCAGACGTATTTAATAACCTCCTGGGAGTGCACAATATGATAGCAGATGGCTTATTTATTAATGAGTGAAATTTCTACTGCTTATTTTGTTATTTTAATGAATGGAAGATATATTTTTTTAATTATAGAAAATTCCTAATTACTGTAGATTTGTGAATAAAGTTCATTGAAGTTTAAAAAGAATTAAAAATAAAGAGACAGAAGATCATTATATTAGTCTTATATGGCTCAATGGGCTTCAGTTTAGAAAAAGAGACCTGAGCTACAATTAGTTGCTATGAGTAAAAAGGGCAATTTTGATTAAAGAAGACCATTGGGAGAGATTAATCGAGGTAAAGGGAATGTGTTATTTAAAAAAAGTTCAACTATTAAAAAAAAATAATGTTTTATTTTTCAACATTTACATTATTTTAATGTAAAACATGAAAAAAATTTTTTAAAGTTTTTTATTTTTTTCATCTTTTAAACACTAGGATGACTTGTGCCATGAAAATCTAGTGTGCTGCTAACTCGCACTACGACTGTGGTAAATGTAGGCAGAATCTGCTCACATTTGTCTGTGGTCACTCCTCCCTTCACAGTCTGGGTGTTTTCAAAAGGATAGATGAGAATGAAGTTTAGGGCTCGCTCACATCTGCATATAAAGTTGGCAAGTGCAATGTAAGAAAAAAAAAATCACATTGCACTAGCAACAATGTTAATCAATGAGGCAGTGTTCATCGGCGAGTTTTTCCTTACCTGGAACTGGGGTGAGGGAGAAAAAATAAAAAAATCACAGAGATTAGTATTTAGCTAATAAAAAAATAAAATAAAAAATGGTGTGAGGTTCTCCCCCCCCCCCTTATTTTTAATACACAGGTGAAATTTCTTATGCACAACAGTACAGTAAGGCTAAGTGCACACGTTCAGGATTATTCGCGGTTTTTCGAGGCAAAAAACGAGTAAAAAACGCATGAATTAAGCATCCTATCATTTAGAATGAATTCTGCAATTTTTGTGCACATGGTACGTTTTTTTCCGCGAAAAAAACGCATCGCGGAAAAAGAAGCAACATGTTCATTAATTTCGTGTAATTCTAGAGTTTTTCCCGCTATATTATTGACCTAGAAAGTTCAGGGAAAAATCGCGGTAAAAACGTGCAAAATCCACGCAAAAACGCACCAAAAACGCTTTTTGGTTTTTACCGCGAAAAAAGTCCGGTTTTGCTCAGGAAAATTCTGCACACATTCCTGAACATGTGCACTTAGCCTAAATGTATTGTTAAGTGCCAGGATTCTCCAGCTGCACAAGGTAGATTGCAAGCTGTATCATCTTCTGCGGTCTCCTATTCAGCTTCAGCCGCAGAGGATGCTGCTCAACAAAGACATCAGTCCCAGCATCTTGCACAGACTCGTGCTGTTCGCTTGGTTACTATTGGCTCTCCAGCCAAAGCTATGGTAACAAGCAATGGGCAGTAGCGTACAGACGGTTCTGAGCCTGTCCAGAAATCACCCTACTGAGCATGCTCGTGAGGCGACCTCTCATTGGTGGTCGGTCGTCAGCTGCTCAGCTGACCTGGCAGTTCGGATTGGTCCACGAGCAAGGTCCTGACTTCAAGACTGGACTTGAACAGGAACATATAAAAGGTCCTCTGGAGCGCGTGTCGGCGAGCTAAGATAACGTGTTTTGTGTGTTGGTGGAAGCATTACCAACCTGTGTGCACGTGTCCTGCTACTAGCTTTGAGAGCGTGTTTAGACAGGCAGTGTAGGGAGGGAATTCCCGCTTGAGCTTAGCACCTGCACCGGGCGACTTCGTTGCATGTGCGAGTTACACAGATCATGTGACAGGGCAGGCTCAATCACCAGCATAGTGGTGGGTGAGTCATAGGGACCCCAGCTAGCGTCATTCCTACTATGCTCCTGTGACGTTTAACAGGGCATAACTTAGAGTGCTCTCTGTTTTGTGTGCGCTCTGTGGAGTAACAGAGTAAGGTACTTTGCATTCTGTTCACACCGAGTGACGTTTAACTCGATGTGATTACGGTGCTTGCTCGCAGCTACGCTCCGCCATTGTTTCCTAGCTGCGGTTCCTCCATCACCACACGGTGGACCCCAGATTGCGATCGCACCTTATCATAATTTATATTTGGTGCTATCCGCAAATCCTAACAGTATCTTAGCCCCAGGGTCTGGCTAGCAATGGCGGACGAGCAGCAGCTACCGCGGAATATCCAGCAGCTGGAGAGAAGGTTGTCCGCGTTAGAGCGTGCAACTTCAGCTGTGGATCAATCTGCAGTAGCAGCACAGGCAGCCAGTGAAGCTGCTACCAGGGTTTCAGCTGCAACTCTGTCCCACTTTTTGCACACTTCTCACTCCTCAATAAGTTTTCTGGGGATAGCAAGGCTTGCAGGGGATTTGTGACCCAGTGCTCGATCCAGCTGGAACTTCTGAGTTCACGTTTCTCAACTGAAAGGGCAAAAGTGGGTTTTTGTGGTCTGTCTTTTGACGGATAAGGCATTGGAGTGGGCTATGCCGTTATGGGAACATAGGAACCTGGTGGTTCGGAGCGCCTCTCGTTTTTTGAGCGCTCTGAAAGAGGTCTTTCTAGGGCCCCAGGTTACCCATGACGTCGCACTCCAACTCCTGGCCTTAACGCAGGGCTCTATTCCAACCAGCCAGTTTGCTATACAGTTTCGGACGTTAGCTTCCGACCTGGAGTGGCCAGATAAGGTCTTGATCACGCTGTTCTGGAGGGGTATTGCAGACCACGTTAAGGATGCTCTGGCCACTAGGGAGATCCCAACTACACTGGAGGATTTAATATCTAGATCCATTCGTATAGACCTTCGGTATACCGAACGAAGATTGGAACGAGCACAGTGTAGGCAAAGGATTCAGTTGGCACCTAATATTATCAATCCTTTGGGGTCTCCGACTCAGACTAACATACTGAGGGAACCTCTGGAGGGTCATCAGGCGGAGGCTAAATCCAGTCCTGTACGTCCATCTCCAATTTGTCAGGTTTCTGGGCAGGCTGGTCATGTCACCCACAGGTGCCCCAAGCGTCAGGGAGAACTTATGTCTCTAGTAGTTATTGGAGGGGGCACTCCAGATTCGTCAGCGATGTCCTCCAAATTACCATCTAAGGTGACACTGTCCTATGGGTCGACCTCACTCATTGCAGAGGCTTGCGTAGACTCCAGGGCAGAGGGTAATTTCATGTCCTCTTCCTTCATCCAACGGCATCCGTAGTGATGCTCTCTAAGCCCATTACCATCCGAGTGGTTAATGGCTCTGCGCTACCCTACCAAATCGCCCATCAGACCATTACCCTCGAGTTTTCTCCAAAACACAAGGAGTTAATCTCTTTGCTGGTCATCCCCAAGGGTATTGATGAGGTGTTGCTGGGTATGCCTTGGTTGCGTCACCATTCACCCCATATTGATTGGGCTACTGGGAGTATACGAGGATGGAGTAGGTCATGCGAGGGACAGTGTCTCAAGGCCCAAGTCCTGGTTGGGTCGTCCGCAGGGGTGGGATTCAAATTTTTAACCACAGGTTCTGTGTTTGTGCGTCGGAAAACCACACCCATTTTAAGTCACACCCATTTTAAGCCACACCCATTTTTAAAGCCACACCCATTCACACACACACCTTTTCCTCAAACATATAAGTAGGGGCGCAGTCAGTTGAAAAACAATAAATTGGAATGGGATCAGAACAGTGCACATTCTGGCCAGCGGCTCTCCTGACCGAGTGTGACAGCTGCATATATTTCTATATATATATTTCTATGCAGCTGTCTCACTTGACTGACCGGCTGGCCAGGCTGTGCACTACATTCTGATTAAGAAGTCTCTTTCTAGTCTCATACTGAACTGAAGATTAAACTATAGTATTATGTAGCTGGGACTTACAGTTCTACCTTCTATCCAGAAATACAATATTCAATAATTAGTGATGAGTGAACGTACTCGGATAAGGTGTTATCTGAGCATGCTCGGGTTCTAACCGAATGTCTTCTGCATGCTCAAAAAATATGTTCCAGTCCCCGCGGTTGCATGTCTCATGGCTGTTCGACACCCGCAACACATGCAGGGATTGCCTAACAAACAAGCACATTTGCTCATCAATAATAATAATAATGTATTTATTCTCTAAGGATAGGGTCACACGACCGTATTTTGTCTCATCCGAGAAAATCGTTCCGATTAAGCTAATCACACTCTGATCGGAGTTTGATCAGAGTGTGCTCACAGCGTGCTGCGATTTTCGCGGATGTGGAGAAGGTGGAAATAAAAAGTTCCCCATCTTCTTCATTCTGTAAAGCTGTGAAAATCAGACTGCACTCAGATGTCATCCGAGTGCAGTCTGATTTTTTTTTTCACGGACTCACTGATTTGCCTGGCTGAGTGCGATCCCATAATCGGATGCAAATCGTGCATGCTGCCATTTTTTCTTCTGACCAAAAATACGATTGTTTGGATCAGCCTAAAGTCGATACTACATAATATCTGAATAATAAACGTGTGTTTTAATATCTAGACAAATGGGGAGATGCTGGGACTTATACTAGTGATTGTAATAATAGAACATATTTATTGTATTACCTGCAGTAATCTCTATAGATCAGATGCCAATATGCAATGCTGGGACTTAAGGTACTGCCACACTAAGCTATCCCGCTAGCGATCTCGTTAGCGTTGCATACTAATGAGATCGCTAGCGGGATTGTTTCTATATCGCTAAATGCGGCCACATTTAGCGATATAGTTAACGACGCTATCGCCGTTAGCGATCTTCTTAACGACTTTAGCGGTACAAAAGTACCGCTAAATCGCTAAGAAAAGGTGCCACACAGCGATTAGATACTTACAGCAAAGGTGCCACACAGCGATTAGATCACAGCAGGAAGCTCGTCGCTGGAAGCTGCCGCACTGAACAATATCGCTAACGGGATCGCTAAATAGTGACGTTTTTTAGCGATCCCGTTAGCGATATTGTTTAGTGTGGCATACCCTTTACAGTTCCCCCACCACCACTGCATGTACAGTAACTAAGGTACGATATAGGTATTACTGTCATCTTTATAAAGTAGACTGTATAAAAAGCCGCAGGATGTAAATGTGACTCTATACACCTGGGTACATACAAGTGGATTGCAAGCTTCTCGGTAATAATGTCTAAGAAGGCACCAGGATCTGGGAGCTGGTGGTCTGTCTCCAGCTGGGTGGCTTTCTACAGCTGTGCCCTACAGACAGCTCTGAGCATAGACCTCAAGCTCTCCAGAGAAGAAGACAACGCAGGGGGCTAGAAGAACTGCTCTTCCATGGAGGCCTTACTACTCTGACCGGCGTCTATCTATCATACATAGATAGACGCCGGTCAGACCACCTCAGTCCACACAGACACACTCCTCCAGCTCCACTGCAGGGCCCAGGCAGCGCCGCAGCTCAGCTCACACAGTACCTCTCTCCTCTCCGGCTCCGCCTCGTGACTAAAGAAGATGGCCGCGGCCGCGCCGCTACCCAATCGCCGCACTGCAGAGATCAGTCCGCGGGGGCCGGGGCTGGCGGTGTGTTGCGGCGCTGCAAGCTGGCTGCAAAATAGTACCGGACATAGGCGTACCCAGGATCAAAACTAGGGAGGGGCAAGCCAATGTCACATCTTATACAGCTTACATCATATACACTGTACATTATCCTGCATATTAGGTATGGAGCATTAGAACTGTTGTATATTGTATAATACAGCAGTGTATGCGACACTACGCTGTATATACCATATATTATACATGGCAGTCGCGCTCATGTCAGGAGCGGTACCAGCAAGTCCGAGGATTGCAGTGTGATCCTCGCATGAGTAATACGGCCGTCTGTCTATGCCCTTGTTATAATAATACTGAAATATTAATCTATTATTAAAGTATTAAGGAGCTCACAAGTAAAAAAAAAAGCCCCCTACCTCCCCTGTCCCCCACCCACACCCCAACAGCCCATCGTCTCACATGCACCCCTTAGTGTTCTGTCCCACTGACCCCACAATACCCCCATCCTCTCACATGCACCCCTCAGTGCTCTGTTGCCCCTCCCCACAATACCCCCATCCTCTTACATGCAACCCCAGTGACCTGTCCACCCTCCCTCACAATACCCATCCTCTCACATCAACCCCTGTGTGCCAGCCCCCACAATATCCCCATCCTCACACATTAACCCCCCCAGTGCCCTAGCCCCCACAATACCCCATACTCTTACATTAACCCCAGTGCCCTGTACCCCTCCCCCACAATACCCCATCCTCTCACATTAACCCCCCAGTGCCCTAGCCCCCACAATACCCCCATCATCTTATTCACCCCAGTGCCCTGTACCCCTCCCCCACAATACCCCATCCTCTCACATTAACCCCCCAGTGCCCTTGCCCCCACAATACCCCCATCCTCTTACATTCACTCCAGTGCCCTGTACCCCTCCTCCACTGTACCCCATCCTCTCACATTCCCCCACAGTGACCATGACATGCCTGAGCAGAATGAATTTAATAAATTCCATCCCGTCTTACATTGAAGCTTGCAGGCAGTGGCTGAGGCAGGAGCAGGAAGTGTCCAGTGTTGCACACAGAGGGCACTAGGACCCAGTGTGGCTGAGACAACCAGAGCCTGCACGGCAGAAAGTGAAACTACAGCTGCTGCAGCCAGGAAGGAAGGAAGGAAGGAAGAGGCTCCTCTGGTGAGACAGCAGCTCCGTGCACTGCACACACTTACGCCCATGGTACCGGATCGCCGCTCTGATTCTCCCCGGTTCGGGGAACCGGCTGCTTTTTGAACAACCGGTTCCATCGAACCGGGGAGAACCGGCTGAATCCCACCCCTGGTCGTCCGAGGTTCCAGCAGATCTAACCTCGCTTCCCAAGCACTACTGGCAGAATGCGGACGTGTTCTCTAATAAGGCCGCAGAGACTCTTACTCCTCATCTTCCCTATGATTGCCTAATTGACCTCATTCCGGGGGAAGAGCCCCCTCGCGGACGTGTTAACTGTTTACCTTTGTCGCTCCCGGAGATTGAGGTGATGTCGGAGTATATTAAGGAGAATCTGGAGAGTGGATTTATTAGGAAGTCAGTGTCTCCTGCTAGAGCTGGGTTATTCTTCATCCAAAAGAAGAACGGGAAACTCCGTCCTTGCATAGATTATAGGGGTCTGAATGCCATCACTATTAAAAGTAAATATCCTCTGACACTTATCTCTGAGCTTGACAGACTGCAGGGTGTGAGTATATTTACCAAATTAGATCTGCGTGGCGCCTATAATCTAATACGTATTCGAGAGGGTGACGAATGGAAGACTGCTTTAACACTCGGGAAGGGCATTACGAATACTTTGTAATGCCATTCGGTCTCTGTAATGCCCCTGCTGTCTTCCAGGACTTCGTCAATGACATCTTTCGGGAGATGTTATCCACTTCAGTAGTAGTCTATTTGGATGGCATCCTTATTTTCTCTCTCGATCTGGATGCTCATTGTAAAGATGTTGCCAGAGTCTTTGAACTCTTGTGTGCCAACTCTCTCTATGCCAAACTTGAGAAGTGTGTCTTTGAGCAGGAGTCCCTACCATTTCTTGGCTATATCATCTCAGCCAAGAGTTTGGCTATAGATCCTGCCAAGGTGGAATCGGTGTTGAACTGGCAGGAGCCACATTCCCTCAAAGCGGTGCAGCTCTTTATGGGATTTATCAACTACTACCACCAGTTCATTCCCCACTTCTCTACTCTGGCGGCTTCCTTGGTAGCTCTCACTAAGAAGGAGCTAACCCTAAGTTATGGTCTAAGGAGGTCTCTGAGGCCTTTGTCTCCTTCAAGTCCTATTTCGCTAGGGCCCCTGTGTTACATCGGCCTGATGTGGATAAGCCCTGTATTCTGGAGGTGGATGCCTCTTCCGTTGGTGCGGGGGCTGTGTTATACCAGAAGGATGCTAACGGTCAGAAATGGCCCTGCTTCTTCTTCTCTAAGTCCTTCTCACCGGCAGAGAAGAATTATTCCATTGGGGACAGGGAGCTACTGGCCATGAAGTTGGCCTTCTTCGAATGAAGATATCTCTTGGAGGGAGCTCGGCATCCCTTCTGGGTGTTCACGGACCATAAGAATCTGCTCTATCTGCAGATAGCCCAACAGCTAAATTCTCGACAGGCTAGGTGGTCTCTATTCTTCTTCCAATTTAAGTTTACCATACATTTTCTATCAGGGGAGAAGAATTTACGGTATAACGCCTTGTCCCGTTCCGTCGCCTCTTCCGAAGAAGGGGACAAGCCACGGCTAATCATTCCCTCGGAGAGTGTGGCTCCGGTTTCACTTGAGTCGGTGCTTCCAGGCAAGACCCTTGTACCACCAAACCTGCGGCCGGAGGTCTTCTCTTGGGCTCACACATCTAAGTTGGGTGGGCACTTCGAGACCAAGAGGACTACCGAGCTTTTGACGAGGTCTTATTGGTGGCCACGGATGGCACATGATGTTAGGGACTACGTTCAGGCCTGTGTGTCTTGTGCCAAGAACCAGCCTTTCCAGCAGAGGCCCGCGGGCTTGTTACATCCTCTGCCGGTAGCAGATAGGCCCTGGGAAATGGTCGGGATGGACTTCAATGTGGGCTTGCCCAAGTCCCGTAACAATACTGTCATCTGGGTAGTCACCGATCATTTCTCCAAGATGGTACATTTAGTTCCCCTTCGCGGTGTACCGTCGGCACGGGCTCTGACCATGCTTTTCGTGAAGCATGTCTTCTGTCTCCACGGGATGTCTGATAAAATAGTCAGCGACCAGGGTCCCCATTTAGCTTTTCGGTTCTGGAGAGAGCTCTGTCAGCTGCTCAGTATTGAGCTTAATCTCTCTTCAGCATATCATCCCGAGACGAACGGATTGGTGGAGAGGCCCAATCAGACTCTGGTCACATATTTATGGCACTTTGTCTCTGCAAGGCATGATGACGGGGCATCCTTACTACCATGGGCAGAGTTTGCCCTTAATAATGCCATCGCCGATTCTACAGGGCAGACACCGTTCCTCCTTAATAACGGTCAGCATCCACGTGTTCCCGTGCCCATGCCCATTTAGAATCTAGGGTGATGGACTGGGCTGTGGAGGCTCGTGACATCTGGGACTGCACACAGGATGCCATCAAGGCCTCTAAGGAGAGAATGAGGGTATCCACTGACGCTTACCGCCATCCCGCTCCTGTCTTCGCGCCCGGCGACTTAGTGTGGCTCTCAGCTCATAATATCAAGCTGCATGTAGAATCCACTAAATTTGCTCCTCGTTATTTAGGTCCTTTTAAAGTCCTTGAGCAGGTGAATCCTGTAGTATATCACCTGTCCCTTCCACCAAGCCTAAATATTACCAACACCTTTCACATCTCCTTCTTGAAACCCATTCACATGTCACAGTTTTCGGAGTCTTCTGCTGGGACTTCGGGTACGTCTTCGGACAATTTTGAGGTGAACGCGATTGTTGGGTCTAAAAGTGGTGTGTGGCAAAAAAAGTTTTTTAGTCAATTGGAAGGGTCAAGGACTGGAGGATAATGTTAGACGCTGGGATTCTCCTGCTGTACAGGGTAGATCCCAAGCTGTGTCATCTTCTGCGGTCTCCCATTCAGCTCGGCCGCGGTGGTTGCTTCTCAGCAAAGACGTCAGTCACAGCATCTTGCTCAGACTCGTGCTGTTCGCTTGGTTACTGCTGGCTCTCCAGCCAAAGCTATAGTAATGAGCAATAGGCAGCGGTGAACAGACAGTTCTGAGCCTAAGTCCAGAAATCACCCTACTGAGCATGCTCATGAGGTGACCTCTCATTGGTGGGCAGTCGTCAACTGCTCAGGTGAAGTTGCAGTTCCGAACTGGTTCACGAGCAAGGTCCTGTCAGACTGGACTTGAACAGGAACGTATAAAAGATCCTCTGGAGCGTGCATCGGCGTGCTAAGATAACATGTATTTGGTGTGTTGGTGGAAGCATTACCACCCTGTGTGCACGTGTCCTGCTACTAGCTTTCAGAGCGTGTTTAGACAGGCAAGTGTAGGGTGGGAATTCCCGCTTGAGCTTAGCACCTGCACCGGTGACTTTGTTTCATGTGCGAGTTACACAGACTGTGTGACAGGGCAGGCTCAATCACCAGCATAGTGGGGGGTGAGTCATAGGGACCCCAACTAGCGTCATTCCTACTATGCTATTGTGACGTTTAACAGGACATAAACTTAGAGTGCTCTCTGTTTGTGTGCTGCTCTGTGGAGTAACAGAGTCAGGTACTTAGCATTCTGTTCACACCGAGTGACGTTTAACTCGGTGTTATTACGGTGCTTGTTCGCAGCTATGCCCCTCCATTGTTTCCTAGCAGCGGTTCCTCCATCACCGCACGGTGGACCCCAGGTTGCGATCGCACCTTATCATAATTTATATTTGGTGCGATCCACAAACCCTAACATGTATTAGTGCTATTATATATATTGCACTAACATATTTCTTATAATCATCTATCCATATCTGTATATAAGATTGTTTTATTATTTCAAAAACTAGATTCAAATGACAGAGAAATACTGTATATAAAAGCTGATGTTAATATCGCATTGCATACACATTTCATACAGAGGTCATACGGATGCTAGGTGATGGAAAAAAATGCATGACACTCGCCTGATACACTCCAACTTTTCTGTCCGAGACTCTCAGCTACTTTATATATGCAGATGTGAGCAAACCCTTAAAATCACATTTTGTTGATGACTGCAATGTGATACCGAGACATGGACAGTGTCACCGAGGATGGCTGGCAGTGCTGCACCAAATAAGAGAATTGGTCTTTACAGAGATTAGAGCGGACCAGTCATAGCATTGCGGCTGCAGCAATTACACAGTTAGGGCTCATACTCACTGGCTGGAAAAAAATCGGTCCGTTTTCTGCAGGAAAAAACGGTACATTTGTTGTAAAAAGACATGCGATTTTGATGCGATTTTAAATTGCACCATGCGTTTTCCATCAGTTTTCCATCTGTATGCAATGCGATTTTAACATGAAGTTTTACATAGAGCAGTTATCTCTATGTAAAAAGTCATGTAAACATCACATTGTAAAAAAAAATGTACACAAAAAGCAAATAATTATATATATATATATATATATATATATATATATATATATATATATATGAGTCGCACAAAGTACCAGGGCAATGGGGTACTCGGCACCGAGCCCATGAAAGTCTATGGGGTTTGTCACTGGTAGCGGTGGCTCGGTCCGTGGCCCTGGGCGCTCATACAATGGGGGGAATATTTACAGGGGATTTGTAGGTAGTTCGTGACGCCACCTGTGGTATCTGGTTAATTGGACCAGCGCTGCTATAAGGACTTTCACAGGGGATGTTATGGGGCAGCTTGGTGGTAAGTCTCCCACAGGTGAGACGGGTCCCTGGAAGTCTATAGTGATGATGCAGGGTGTAGTAAGAATTCAGTCACACACAATGCAGCTTCTTTTCATACCTTTTACTGGTAGATGGTTCAAGTAGATCCCGGGGAGCTGGTCGGGGTGGAGAGTGCACATTCGGGTAACCGCTGAGCAGGTTAGAGGCCTCCTTAACTTCAATATGTATGTGAGTCCAACTTGCCTGAAGCGAAGTTAACTCTGAATCTCCAGCTTTCTCAATAGCTGTACTGCCCGGCCAATATTGTGGTGGAGCCTTCTATATGGTGAGAACAGAGTCCTTCTATGCTTGGCCTAGCTAAAAGTCCTTGTTCCTCCTGACTCCGATTACGTATCGGCACTTAGGGCTGCTCTCTGCGACCTGTAGTCCAGATGCCTCCGGTTTTCTTGTTACTATGCTTGAAACACTAGCAACGCCTCGGACTCCGGTGTCCGGCAATTTAGTGCAGGCAATCAAATACCTGAAGCACTTCTCTATCTGTCTTCTCCACTATGCCCTTCGCCCTGCTCTCGCTCTTAGCATAAACACTTGTAGCTTCGATGGTAATGTCAGCTTTCTCCTAGAGCTCGCTGAGCAGCTCTCAGTATCCTCCTTCCTTCAGCTTCTGTTGAGGTACTGATTAAGGGTAGCTCTGACTAGGCTAGGATGATCCACTTCACCCGTACTAGCCTCCACTTGCTTGTCAGGTGAGCTACGCTAGCTCTGCGAGGATTCAATCCTCTCTCCTCTCCTTCCAAGTCCAGACTCCACTGGCACTGAACTGCACTGTCCGAAGACAGGAAACAGACTGAACCCTGATTGCTAAGTGTCACTTCCTCTTGTACCCCTGATGGGTGTGTCTGAAAGGGCGAGTGGCAGTGAATGCATATCAAGCGTTGCTGTTACCTTCCTGTGCACTCTCCTGGACTTTATGTGTGCCTGCGTAGCTGGGCTACACATCCCCCCTTGGTAAAACACAGCACTCCCGGGCTGTAAAAGAGAAAAAGAAAAACATTTTTGTTTTGCATTAACATTAACATTTTAACACTTCCCATCCGGGAGGTAAGACTTCTTGAACGTTACAATATGTACAGTAAGAAAAATACAAAAGTATCAAAATATCAAACATGTTCATAAATACTAGATACTTGTGGAGGACCCGCACCAAAAACCTCCCACGTGGGTCCTGGGTGGGCTGCAGGACTTCTGACTGCAGACCTCACTCTAGGCCCACCATACGGGTTTTTCTTCAGAGGCGAAGTAATGGTTTCGTGTAAAACCAAGATAATGCACCGTAGCGCAACTATTTACAAGACAAGTTCTTGGGCTGGCACAGTCCACAGCCACACAGTCCTTTGGCATGGTTAAAACACATTGATATATATAAATTTTAAACTTTATACATTTGGTCAGTGACAATAAACCCTGTCTGGGTCTTGCTAACTAGTCTACTAGGACTACTCCTGATAGCGAATAGGTAGTTTACCTTTAGTGATACGTTCTGACCTACGTGGGGTAGCGTCAGGTATGGTATTCTCTAACCTTTCTGTTCTGCGTAACGGCAAACGGTAATACTGTCTCAACCTTTCTATGGATCTGGCAAGCGTGCTAGTGACTGGACGAGGCGGTACTGCTTCACCAAGGGATTCCACTTCTTGTGGCGCTGCTTCTTGCAGGTCCGCTTCTTGGGGTTCCTCTGGTTGAGGTTCCTCTGGAACTGGCTCTACTGGCACAATTGGTATGACTGGTTGTAGAGACTCCTCTTGCGGTTGATAAAACTGCAGCACAGGAATAATTACAGCGTCTCCTAATCTGGGCCAATCTGCAGGTAAATCTCCCAAATCCGTGTGTATGACCGCTTCATCATTTTCTTTCTGAAGGACAACAGGTTCTTCTTCACGAAGCTTTAATGGGCCAGGACACAACTTCAAATGATCTCTAGACACAGTTGCCGTCGTTTTTCCTCCATCCTTGCTGATGGTACAGACCTTGCTGTTATCGAAATTGGAATTTTGCACGACATATGGCTCCTGTTCCCACTGATCATCCAACTTGTGTGTTCTTCTTTTCCTTTTGAGCACCATTTCTCCAGGCATTAAAGGCTTAGCGGGAGCATTTTTGTTATAGTTCATCTCTTGCTTTTCTCTTACTTTGTTGAGACTGTTTTCCACGCAGGCTTGTACTCTCTTGTACTGTTCTTGTCGGGTAGTGTCCCAATCTGCAGCACTGTCATCAGCCTCTGGTTCTACCACACCGAGTTCTAAGTCCATTGGCAGCTTTCCCGGTCTTGCTCTCATAAGGTAGGCTGGAGTGCAGTTGGTGGAACTTACTGGAATGTGATTGTACAAGTCAACCAGGTCAGGTAACAAGTCTGGCCACCGATTTCTTCCTTCCAGTAGTACAGTTTTCAGTAAGTCGATGACAATGTGATTCATTTTTTCACAAAGGCCGTTGGTCTGAGGGTGGTATGGTGTTGTTCTGATCTTTTTACATCCATACAATTGACAGAATTCCTGAAACAGTTCAGCTTCAAAGGCTGGACCTCGATCAGTCAGTACCTGTTCTGGATATCCGTGTGGTCTGCAGAAACTTGCTTGGAAGGTTCTTGCTGCTGTCTCTGCTGTCAGATCTTTGACAGGGGCGACCACCAGAAACCTGGAATAGTGATCCACCATGGTCAGGGCATATGTGTACCCTGACCTGCTCGGGGACAACTTGACGTGATCCAATGCCACGATCTCCAAGGGACGAGTCGTCCGGATAGGCTGCAAGGGTGCCTTCTGGCTACTGTAGTCTTTTCGCCTGAGGCCACAGGGTCCACAGTTCCGGCACCACTTCTCGATGGAGCTGCGCATCCCTACCCAGTAGAACCGGCACCTCAACAGGGTCTCCAGCTTTCTCCAGCCAAAGTGTCCTGCTTGATCGTGGTAGGCTTCCAGCACCATTTGGATGTCTGCTCTCGGGACCACTATTTGCCAAACCATCTCATGGTCCTTGGGTCGACGTATCTCCTGCACAATTTCTCACGGTAAATGAATAACCGGCTTCTCTCATTCCACAGGAGCTTTGCTGGCATGGATGCATCTTTCTCCAAGGAGGAACCTTCCTGTTTTATCAGCTCCTTGACACGGCTGACCACGGGATCGCTGTCCTGAGTCTCTTTCCAGCTGTGATGAGGTAAAGGGTTCAACATCTCACCACACCGCTTCCTGTAGACCCGTTGCTCTTGGACCATCCCATTTCGGTGGAACGCAGGTAGCTCGATTTCTTCCAGATCGTCTGATTCTTCCTCCGTGTCAGATTCATGCGGCATTCTGGACAAGGCGTCCGCGTTAGCATTTTTACGGCCCGCTCTGTATTTGATGGTAAACTGATAGTTTGACAACCGAGCCATCCACCGTTGCTCCATGGCTCCCAGCTTGGCTGTTTCAAGATGCGTCAAGGGGTTGTTGTCTGTAAACGCAGTGAACTTGTTGGAGGCAAGATAATGTTTAAATCTTTCGGTAATGGCCCAGACCAGCGCCAGAAACTCCAGTTTGAAGCTGCTATAGTTTTCGGGGTTTCTCTCAGTTGGCCTGAGTTTTCTGCTGGCATATGCGATGACTTTTTCTTGGCCATTCTGCTTCTGACTGAGGACAGCTCCTAATCCTTCGTTACTGGCATCTGTGTATAGCAGGAACGGTTGGCTGTAATCTGGGTAGGCTAAGATTTCATCGCCTGTCAGTATCTCTTTCATCTCTTTGAATGCCTCAGCTTGTTCTTTTCCCCAATTGAATGGAGGGTTTCTGCTCTTGAGAGGTTGTCCGACCAGGAGGTCCTGTAAAGGCGCCGCCTTCTTAGTGTAATCTTTCACGAACCTCCTGTAGTAACCTGTTAATCCCAGGAACTGACGCACCTCCTTTAGATTCTTCGGCTCCGGCCATTTCTGGATGGCTGTGACCTTCTCGGGATCCGGCGCTACTCCTTCGGAACTGACAATATGTCCCAAGTACTGTACCTTCCGTTTGAGCAGATGGCATTTAGAGGGCTTCAGTTTCATCCCATACTTGGACAGTGACTCGAATACCTCTGCCAGGTGCTTCAGATGATCTTCATATGTCTTGGAGTAGACAATCACGTCGTCCAGATACAGCAACACGGTTTCGAAGTTGAGATGTCCTAGACAGCTCTCCATCACTCTCTGGAATGTCCCGGGGGCACTGCTGAGGCCAAACGGCATTCTGTCAAACTCGCAGAGTCCCATTGGGGTGGTGAAAGCAGTTTTCTCCCGATCCTCCTCAGCCACAGCTACTTGCCAGTACCCACTAGTAAGGTCGAGGGTAGAAAAGTAGTTAGCCGTTTTCAGAGCAGCTAAGGATTCCTCTATGCGTGGTAATGGGTAAGCATCTTTATGTGTTATACGATTTACTTGCCTATAATCTACACACATTCGCATGCTACCATCCTTCTTCTTAACTAGCACTAGAGGTGCCGCCCAGGGGCTACAACTATCCCTTATCACCCCGGCTTTCTTCATGTCATGCAGCATTTCCTTAGCTTTCTGATAGTGGGCTGGAGGTATAGGCCTGTACCGCTCTTTGATGGGAGGATGACTGCCTGTAGGGATATGATGCTGTACTCCCTTAATTGTCCCAAAATCAAGTGGGTGCTTGCTAAATACTTGTGCGTACTCTTGTACCACTCGTAGTACCCCCTGTTTCTGGTGGACGGAAGTGGTGTCTGTCCCAATATGAAGCTGCTGACACCAGTCCGCTACCGGGGTTGCCGGATCATTATCCTCCGCTGGTTGGCGGGAGGCTAAGGACTCGGTTGTGAGGATAGAATTGTTATCTACGGCATGTAATTTAGCAACTGTAGCATAACGTGGCAAATTTACTTCATCGTCCCCCCAGTTGAGAAGCCGTACTGGTACTCTCCCATTTATTACTTCCACTACCCCTCTAGCAATCATGAGTGTAGGTCTGTGTTCGGAGCGATGGGGTTCTACTACTGCTTGGTAGTTCTGTCCTCTCAGACCCATGGCTGCTCTACACCATATTAACATTTCGCTCATTGGGGGTATTACAGTGGGGTTCGAATCTGTGACCCGTACATTACCGATTTCACCATCCGTAAGCTTCACTTGCTGCTGGCACATCAGGGCCCGGATCTCCCTCTGGATCACTCCCTTCTGCTTTGGCCTGGCAATTTCAGCGAGCTGTTGGAGCAAAAACACAACTTCTCCCAGACAGTTACTGATAATGTTAGTACCTAGTATCACATTTAAGGCATTCTCCTCATTTACAGTCTTTACCACTAAAAGTCCCTGATCCTTCAGCTCCACCCTGCCCACTTTTACGTTTATGTTTTTGGCTCCAATTACTTCAACAGGGAGACCATTGGTGGCGTACACTATCAAGTCAGGGCTCGGGGGCTGGAGACTGTCCATGGACCAAAATTTTTTGTAAAGGACGTCAGGTATGATGGTCACCTGAGATCCCGTGTCCAGCAGTGCAGGGATTGCAATCCCGTCCAGAATCATGGATAGGTAGGGCCGTCCACCCACGAACCTGCGGTTCCAGTCTAAGGGGCCTGATGAGTCTACTCCTGGGTGTTGGCCCTCTGACCCAGGATCGGCTCGTTTAAAGGACATTGCTGAGCCATATGACCTTTTTGATTGCAGCGGTAGCAGATGATCTCCCGGCGAGGATGGTGTTGCTCAGGAGTCGCTCCTGGGGGTGGCATGGTCCTCCTCCGATGAGGCGACGTCCTCCATTTCCTCCGGTTCATCCAAGGGACATCCTCCGGACAGTCGGCTAGTAGGATCTTCCCTCCTTCCTCTTTCCGCAGTTGCAGGGCCTCCATTACAGTGGCCAAGTTCTTAGTCAGCTGGCGCACTTCTGAGCGCAGACATTCCAACTCACTAGGGGGCGCCACCTGCGTTTTAGCTTCTGCCACCTGCGGGGAAAAGGTGGGTACTGCCGGCTTAAGAGTGGCTTCACCCGGGTGATACTGATTTGCCACCTCAGGCTTTTCCAGGGGTCGCAGTCCTTTTATTGCCATGTCCTTGAGGGCATCAAAGGTGGCATCTGGATGATCCAAGGACCACCAGTTTACAGTCCTGCTTTCCTCTGGAGACCTCAGTCCTCGCACGAATTGCTCCTTCAACATTTGGCTCTCATCAATGGGACTTGTAGGGTTAGCCTGTTTAAGAGCTCGCAGGGCCCCCTGTAGTCGGCAGGCGTAGTCCCTAATACTGTCACCCGATTTCTGGAAGCACTGATAAAATGCCATCCGGAGATCCGTTTCTGTGCGGTCCTCAAAGATGGCCTGTAGCTTTAAGAGAATCGCAGGTACCGACTCCTGGTCTGCAGCTGTCCAAGTCTCTACTTCTCTCTCAGCCGCACCAGCTAACTGCCCTATTACCACAGCAGCTTTTTGCTTCTCAGTCATGGAGTACATATCTAAGATGCTACATATTTTCCTTTTAAACCCTGGCAGGGTGTCGGGCTCGCCGCTGTATTGAGGGAGCCACTTCGCTCCTGGCATGTATGGGAGCGCTAGGGGCATAAGCGGGACCACTGGACCAGGTGAGGGGCCCGCACCTCCATCCTGCACTACAACGCCAAGCGGTGGGTTATTGGGGCCACCGGCGGGGGCCGCTCCGTCTGCTGGTTGCTGCGACATATTGATGCCCCCTTGGTTAATCTGAGCCTACCTCTTTCGCAGGCTGCAGCGTCGCAGGCACAGCGGTGGAGACAGGACCTTCGTGGCAGGCACAGCGGTGGAGAGAGGACCTTCGTCGCAGGCACTCTGATGTCAGAGCGTTCACTTCCTGTTTCACAGGACCTGTGGCTGAGTCAGAGTTGGGGGCGTGTCCAGGCAACAGCGCGCTCTTTCAGGTACGCCCCCCTTCTTCACCAGCGCCTGAGGGCGCGAATATTGCGGTAAAGATGGCGGTATTATGGCGCCAAACGCAGCAAACAGTCTTTTTCACCAAACAGTTCAATATAGGCACACAGGACTCACAATTGCAAGCTCCGCATCCTGTTCGTGACGCCAAAGATTGAGTCGCACAAAGTACCAGGGCAATGGGGTACTCGGCACCGAGCCCATGAAAGTCTATGGGGTTTGTCACTGGTAGCGGTGGCTCGGTCCGTGGCCCTGGGCGCTCATACAATGGGGGGAATATTTACAGGGGATTTGTAGGTAGTTCGTGACACCACCTGTGGTATCTGGTTAATTGGACCAGCGCTGCTATAAGGACTTTCACAGGGGATGTTATGGGGCAGCTTGGTGGTAAGTCTCCCACAGGTGAGACGGGTCCCTGGAAGTCTATAGTGATGATGCAGGGTGTAGTAAGAATTCAGTCACATACAATGCAGCTTCTTTTCATACCTTTTACTGGTAGATGGTTCAAGTAGATCCCGGGGAGCTGGTCGGGGTGGAGAGTGCACATTCGGGTAACCGCTGAGCAGGTTAGAGGCCTCCTTAACTTCAATATGTATGTGAGTCCAACTTGCCTGAAGCGAAGTTAACTCTGAATCTCCAGCTTTCTCAATAGCTGTACTGCCCGGCCAATATTGTGGTGGAGCCTTCTATGTGGTGAGAACAGAGTCCTTCTATGCTTGGCCTAGCTAAAAGTCCTTGTTCCTCCTGACTCCGATTACGTATCGGCATTTAGGGCTGCTCTCTGCGACCTGTAGTCCAGATGCCTCCGGTTTTCTTGTTACTATGCTTGAAACACTAGCAACGCCTCGGACTCCGGTGTCCGGCAATTTAATGCAGGCAATCAAATACCTGAAGCACCTCTCTATCTGTCTTCTCCACTATGCCCTTCGCCCTGCTCTCGCTCTTAGCATAAACACTTGTAGCTTCGATGGTAATGTCAGCTTTCTCCTAGAGCTCGCTGAGCAGATCTCAGTATCCTCCTTCCTTCAGCTTCTGTTGAGGTACTGATTAAGGGTAGCTCTGACTAGGCTAGGATGATCCACTTCACCCGTACTAGCCTCCACTTGCTTGTCAGGTGAGCTACGCTAGCTCTGCGAGGATTCAATCCTCTCTCCTCTCCTTCCAAGTCCAGACTCCACTGGCACTGAACTGCACTGTCCGAAGACAGGAAACAGACTGAACCCTGATTGCTAAGTGTCACTTCCTCTTGTACCCTGATGGGTGTGTCTGAAAGGGTGAGTGGCAGTGAATGCATATCAAGCGTTGCTGTTACCTTCCTGTGCACTCTCCTGGACTTTATGTGTGCCTGCGTAGCTGGGCTACACATCTATATATATATATATATATATAATATATATATAGGTCATACACATCTACATAGTATAATAGCCGCTAATTCATCCCCGGCTATACTGTAAAATCACACTGACAGCTTTAATAAAGAATAGAAGCAATACATATACGCACATAGAATATATATATATATATATATATGTGTAATTGTGACATATATATATACATATATTTAAAGTTCATACACTTCTACATACTGTAAAAGCTGCTAATTCAATTGACGGCTTTTGTGAAATCACAAAAGCCGACATGAAATGATACATTGTTTAGACACAGTTAACCATGTCATTTCATGTATTTTGATATATGTTTTTAACTTACAATTACATAAGTGTATGTGTGCAAAATTTCAGACATGTAGGGGTTAATTAAAGGTGTAAATTCGTTGAAAAAAATGAGTGGGCTCCCGCTGTATTTTCTCCACCAGACAGACAAAGCCAGCGAGTGGGGGCAAATAATAATAGCCTAGGGAGGGTACATTTTTTTGTGCCCCCCCTGGCTACTAACATCTGCCCCCAGACACCCCAGAAAGGGCAAATCTCTAATTAGATTTGCCCTTTCTGGCACTTTGCCCGTCTATTCCCATTGTCCTGTAGCGGTGGCGAATGGGTTAATAAGGGGTTAAAGCCACCTTGCAATTGAAAGGTCACTTTAAGCCAGGTTAATAATTGAGAGCTGTCAATTAGACAACTATCAATTATTAATCCTATTGAAGTAAATAAAAAAACACACACACTTTAAGAATAAATAATTTTAATGAAATAAAAACACATTTTTTTGACCATCTTTTATTTTACTCTTAATCCGTGCGAAGCCCTTGATCTCCTAAAATAAATATAAAATAATAAAACAACATTATTCTTACCTATCTGGCGATCTGTCACTTCCCACGATGTAATCCTTCACAAAGGTTTAACTAGCAATCAGCTAAGCAGCGCAACTAATGCTGAGTGCTCAGCTGATAGCTCCTGAATGAATGAGCTTATCTCCTGCCGACAGGAGAGGATGTGATTAATGAATGAAGCTTAATTGATTGTGTCCCACTTTCACCTTAGGTCAGGTCACTGAAGTGAAAGTGGCAATAAATCAATTAAGCTTCATTCATTCATCTCTTCCTCTCCTTTCGCTGGGAGAGGAAGTTATTCATTCTGGGTGTTACAGCTAGGAGACAGCATTAGCTCTCTGCGAGCTGTAACCTGTTAACCCTTTCTGATGGATTACACCGTGGGACCTGAATGTACATCGGATTGGTAAGAATAATTTTGCTTTTTTATTTTATTTTTATTACAGGAAATGGTTTTAGCAGGAAAATAAAATATGGTCAAAAACTGTGTGATTATTTCATTAAACTTCTTTTTTATTAAACTGTGTGTGTTTGATTTTTCTTTCATACAATAGGATTAATAATTGATAGTTGTCTAATTGACAGCTCTCAATTATTAACCTGGCTTACAGTCACCTTTCAATTGCAAGGTGCCTTTAACCCCTTATTAACCCATTCGCCACCGCTACAGGGCAATGGGAATAGACGGGCAAAGTGCCAGAAAGGGCAAATCTAATTAGAGATTTGCCCTTTCTGGGGTGTCTGGGGGCAGATGTTATTAGCCAGGGGGGGCACAAAAAAAATGTACCCTCCCTAGGCTATTATTATCTGCCCCCACTCGATTGCTTTGTCTGGTGGAGAAAATACAGCGGGAGCCCACGCATTTTTTTTCAACGAATTTACACCTTTAATTTACCCCTACATGTCTGAAATTTTGCACACATACACTTATGTAATTGTAACTTAAAACCATATATCAAAATACATGAAATGACATGGTTAACTGTGTGGAAACAATGTATCATTTCATGTCGGCTTCTGTGATTTCACAAAAGCCGGCAATTGAATTAGCGGCTATTACAGTATGTAGAAGTGTATGAACTATAAATATATATATATATATATGTATGTGTCACAATGACATGTATATATATATATATATATATATATATATATATATATGTAATCTATGTGTATGTATCTAGTGTTTTGTGAGCTGTCAGTGTGATTTTACAGTAGCCGGGGATGATTTGCCAGCTTTTCAAAGGAGACTGGTGCATATAAATCGGACAGCACATGCATGGTGCGAGTGCTGTGCGTTTTTTAATCGCACCCATTGACTTGCATTGGCGATTATCATGCCAAAATCGCATCAAATCGCAGCATGCTGCGATTTTTTTCTCACACCAATATCTGATGAGAAAAAAATCGCAAATGAGAACTCACCCATTGACTAACATTGGTCAGATTTGAATCCGATTTTTTTTCGTCTGATTTTCATCCGTTTTCGGCGCCAGTGAGTATGAGGCCTTAAGCAGTTAGTATCGCACATGATAAAATTAGACACATGGTTCAACAGTCAGCATGGATCAAACTCACCAAGGCAAGTCAATGGGTTCTTCTTCTTCAAAAAAGAGGACCTCAGTCAGATGCCATCTATTTGCCATATGTGTGCTGTCCAATATTCATTTTTATTTAGTAGACTCTTAAAGAGAACCTGTCATCCCAATTTTATACCTCAAACTAATGGCATGCATGTATAGGTGCTTTAAAACTACTTAAATCCTTACCTTTCTTGTAGAAATATGTTTTGCTTGTTTAGAGAAATCCATAGTTGAAATTGTTTAAAAATGAGCTGCAAGTGCAGTGGGCGGGGACTGACCTTACAGCTCTCCTGCCTCACTCCCTATTCACTGCCCTCTGCCTGCCTCCTATCTCTGATTCACATGTGACTGAAACATCGGTTACCTGTCTCAGGAGGCAGGTAGCAGACAGGGAATAAGCAGAGAAGAAGGAACTGATGATAAGTTCTCTTTAAGAAAGCTGCAAAAAAATCCTGATGAAACACTGACCAAACACTGATAAAACTCTGAACCAAAACACTGATGAAGTCATTTTTTTCATATGACAAACATTAGTTACATCTGAATGAGGCCTCAGGGTTCTTTTTCCATACTCCTGGGGCTCATTAAGTGACGGCTCATATGTGGTTTGCATACTTGCGATCAACAGCTGACTACTTTTTCTTCCAATCATCTCAATTGAGACCATAGTGTTCATATGTATTATATATGCAGTTGGGGAATTCCACTAAAGGGGCTGGCAACTTTTTAAATATTTTTTTACAAATGTGCATTTAGGAATATGTTTTTACTATATGTACCGGACTATTAGTGGTGAGTGAACCTGCTCGGAAAAAGTGTTATCCCTGCATGCTCGGGTGCTATGCGAGAGTCTTGGGATTGCCTGAATAAAACAGGCACAAACACGAAATCCCTGTATGTGTTGTGGCTGTCTAACAGCCACAAGACATGCAGCTGCGGGGACTCAAACATATTATTTGAGTATGCCCAAGACATTCATATAGCACCCGAGCATGCACGGATAACACCTTTTCTAAGAACGTTCACTCATCACTACGGACTACCCACAGGAAAATCTGAAAGGATTTATTACAATCTCTGCCTTCCTAAACATTGTAAAACACAAGTGCTTTGTATAAAGTATAGAAAGTGCTAAAAGAACTTCCCCTCCACATCAGCAGTCATGTGGTAACTGTGCAATGTGAAGGAGCAGGAACTGCCAGATCCTAGCAGACAGAAGTTCACTTCTGCAGTGCTGGCAGAAGACTGAATTTACCCTGTAACTGGGGCTAATATGCCAGCCCCAGTTAAAAAGAAACTCAGCAATAATAAAAATGTATAAAAATTAAAGGTATGTTTATGACCTTATGGAGAGCACAATGTAAGAAATTACTGGAATAATAATTTTAAAAAAGCACAAAAAAATGCAAAAAAAAAGATAAAAGAAAAGAAAGCTTCCTCCAGTCTGAAATATCATTTCTAGACCCACACCCATAGAATAAAAAAACAAAACACATGTCCACAACATAAAAATAATTGCTGTGGAAAGTGGAACATGACTTTAAATTGTAGTAAAAAAGAAAAAAGTGTAAAATAGTCATGTATTTATTTTTTTTATATATATTTTCCCATAATATCTGGAAAAAAATATGAAGATTTCATAAATATTGACTACTGCAACCTCCTGCTCTCTGGCCTCCCCTCTAGCACTCTGGCACCACTCCTGTTGTGTTTCGGTAGCTGAGGAGGACAGGAACAACAGCAGGGCAGCAGAACACCTGAGATGTTGGTAACTGATGGGTTGCAGATTCCTAAACTAACGACACAACTAGATGTAGCTGTGGAGCGTTTCTACGTTGATCCTAGACGCCTCGTCACAGCCTGAGAGATAACTACACCTAAGGGCAGAAAGATGAAAGCTATCTGCCCCGGAGCAGATCCCCAAAGAAAATAGGAAGCCCCCAAACATATAATGGCGGTTAGACAAGGTGAAAACACAAACATAGGCAGAAAATAGATTGAGCAAACGCTGGGGCCACAAGCTGACTAAATAGGATAGGAAAGGAGAGATTACTTTCTGCAACCCAGAAAACCCTACAAAAATCCAACAATTCTGATTACAAAAATACTGAGATCACACGATCTCGCCACCCGCTAAATCAGATCTCAGTGTGAACAAAACCAAGCTGCAGCCGCTGAAAAAACAGGAAAAAGCAAATGAGCAAATAACAGTGGCTGCAGATAAACTGTGAGGAGCTCAGGCCCCAGGAGGGGACCTGGCTGACCTCCACAAAAGTGCAGAAAACAATGCAAAAAGCAAGCACAAAAAGGAAAGCAAAAAATATCTTATCTGAAAGCAGGAGATGCAGGCAAGACTCCAGCAAACTTCCAAATGAACCAGGAACCACAATTGAGACAAGAACAATTGATCAGAGGCAACCATCATGGGAGGGAACCTCCCTTATATCAGACCAGTCAGTGAACCCAGATTGCCATTCCTCGCTGAAAGGTTCAGTACTGTCTGTAACCACCAGAGGGAGCCTCTGCTCAGAAACCATCTCTAGCACATTCATAACACACTCCAATCCATCCTACATTCTGCTGCCCGACTAATCCACCTGTCTCCCCGTTATTCCCCAGCCTCTCCCCTATGCCAAGCCCTTCATTGGCTTCCTATCGTCCAGAGGCACCAGTTCAAAACCCTAACTATGACATACAAAGCCGTCCACAACCTGTCTCCTCCATACATCTGTGACATGGTCTCCCGCTACTTACCCTCGCGCAACCTTTGATCCTCTCAAGATCTCCTTCTCTACTCTTACCTTATCTCTTCTTCCCACAACCGCATACAAGACTTCTCCCGTGCCTCCCCTATACTCTGGAATTCTCTACCCCAACACATCAGACTCTCGCCTACCATGGAAATCTTCAAAAAGAACCTGAAGACCTACCTCTTCCGACAAGCCTACAACCAGCAGTGATCCTCAGTCTACTGAACCACCGCACGACCAGTTCTACCCTCTCTTAGTGTATCCTCACCCATCCCCTGTAGACTGTGAGCCTTCGCGGGCAGGGTCCTCTCTCCTTCTGTACTTATGTGCATCCTGTATTGCTCATATTTATTGTACTTGCCTATATTCGCCCCATCTCACATGTAAAGCGCCATGGAATAAATGGCGCTATATAAAATGAATAATAATAATAATAATAATAATAAATATTAGGCCTTACATATCATGAAAAAACGGTGTAAATTACATGAATAGCCAAACAAGAAAATATGTTTGAGCTCCTAAAATCGCATGTACAGAAGAAAAAATAAATCAAATTGTGCCTGATCTTAACAGAGGAAAATAGCCTGGTCTTGTAATAGTTACGTTTGTTCAACTTATTTTTAATTCTTCACTTTGTGATGCCACAATACGTTCCCACCTTTAGAGTAACTTTCCATCATTGCGTCAAATGCAGATGGTCCACAATGCTTTAGGACCTCTCTCTGGAGCTCACTTCCCGTCATGTCCCGCTGGCCAGACCGAAATATCTTTCTGGGGGTATCATCTGGTTTTGGAGAGCCGGACTTGTGAAATGTTGGCTGCGGCGTGGAGAAAGCAGGAAATGTCATGTCATGAACAGTGTCTGCAGTCTGAGCATTTCAAGCTTTATAATTTCCTGGGCTCAATGTGCTTTGTCTAATAACAAATGTAGTGTTATCTGTTCTAATTACACAGCATTCCTGTCCTTAATCAGGTCCAGGTCCCTGGCTGTCTCTTCCGGAGTTTAGATCACTTGCTAGTAATGTAAAGAATCTCTTCAATGGGTAAGCTTCTAGACTTGGCGGCGCGCAATGAAACTGCAAGTCACAGGCACTATTTATCCCGGTCCTATAATGTTTATGCAACATCTCCCGCCGCCGAAATTCACATTAAACACGTTCCTCTATTGCTCTCTGACTCACATTTGTATTTTGCTAGATACAATAGAGTTGTTATTGCTAAGAACACATTTATCGGAAAATCTACAACTGTGTGGGTACCTGTTTATGTCCATCCATTCTCATTTTGTGTTCCAGGAAATTATAAAAAGAACTCATTTTACATTGCTAGCGTTAGCATTGTCTGTCAAGTACTAAAGCAGCAAGAAGCTAAAATTTTCTGTATATTTCAAGTGAATTCAGCAAAAAAACCCACCTCTCAACTGTACTTACATTGTAGCTTCCCGCTCACTCTTTCATTATCTTCAGAATGGTCTTTGGTCTGGATCTTCATCCACTCACTAGACTAAAGTCAGTCATGTTGAGCACAACTCACGTAGCCTCATGATACGTAGGCAGCTTCGATAAATCTGGGCAAAAGACCAAGCTGCAGTCTCAAGAAAGTTTGAGAGTGGGCCTATGGCAAGTGAGTATAATTTTACTATTTTTTTGTACTTTTTCTGGGCCTCCATTTATCAGGCTCTGAAATCTGGAGAATACTCGTAGTATAATAAGCGTCTTTTTTGAGCAGATTCCATCTATACTAAATTTTATTCAGACCATGCCAAATCTGATGGTGGATTTGAGTGAATCTACCCAAAATCAATTTTATGAGATTTGCTAATCATTATTAAGGAGTGGTCATTCAAGCTGAATGGGAAGAGATTGCATCCAAGCTTTCAAAAAGGTTATGCAGCCATTGTGACGTGCATTTTCAAAATAAGGATGCCAATGTTAATAGGTGTAAAAGATTTATATATTAATGAGTACAGTTTATTTTGTGAAGTCTACTGCCTTAATTTTAATTTTTCTACATACAGTAAGTATACCAGAGGGTGCATCTGTACCCACTAAAAGAGGAAAGTTCACTATTTTTACGTGCTAAACTGGCCACATCATGACAAAGTAGCTGAAGTTCTGAATAAAACATTTTTTATTTTTCATCTCCATTGCAGAGATATTATATGCTAATTTCCCATTATAACGATGGAGGAATTAGCAGAGATTCCTTACAGGAGGAATTTACTTTCACTGCTCAATCATAAGAACGTAGCATCATCCATAAAGTAAAAAGGAAACCACCCCCTGAGAAGCTTAGAACTGGCTTTTTCTGTGTCATATGGTAAGACTAATGTATCTAGCCAGGCCACACTGATCTCACTGCCGACACCTACTGTAATTAAAAGTGCAAAGAGAAGAGCAAATCTGTGTCTCAATATATTGATTGTTCTGCATTTATCCCAGGCATTAACTTGTGATAACTTCCCCTTTCTTATAAAACATGCCACAATTACACATATCCTGAAGAAGGCATCCCTGAACCTCACCTCTTCATCCAGCTATCGTTCCATATCACTGCTCCTATTAACCTCCAAACTCCTTAAAAAGCACATCCACACTCTACTTTCCTTCCACATCTCCTCTAACTTACCGTATTTTTTCGGACTCTAAGACGCACCGGACCATAAGACGCACCCCAAATTTTCAGAAGGAAAATAGGGAAAAAAAAAATAATGTGTCAAATGGGGGTCCGTCTTACAGTCCGAATTCAGCTTACCAGAGAAGGGATCAGCACAGGTAAAGGAGTGGTCACAGGGGTCTGTTATGTTTCGGTAGCTGAGGAGTGCAGGCAAAAAAGGCAATACACCAGAGCAGTTGGAATCTATGAGATTGCAATACCCTGACTAACCACAACAACTAGAGGCAGCCGTGGAGCGTTCCTACGTTGGTCCTAGACGCCTCGTCACAGCCTGAGAAACTAACTACACCTAAATATAGATATAGGAAAGCTATCTGCCCCGGAGCAGAACCCAAAGATAATAGAAAGCCCCCAAACATGTAATGGCGGTTAGACAAGAAGAAATACTGACACAGACAGAAAATAGTATGAGCAAACGTTGGGGCCCAAACTAACTAATAGAAAAGGATAGGAAGGGTACTTACTGCAATCCCAGAAAACCCTGAAAAGCACCAACTCTACTAATTTCAAAACACCTGAGATCACACGACCTCTACCACCTAAATTAGTTCTCTGGTGTAACAAAATCAAAACAGCAGCCACTGAAAAAACTGGAAAAAGCAAAAGTACAAACATCAGTGGCTGAACTAAACTGAGAGGGCAAAAGCCCCGGAGGGGACCCTGAAGGCCCCCACAGAAGTGCAGGACAAAATGCAAAAATCAAGCACAAAAACAAAAAGAAGAAAATGTCTTATCTGTTAGCAGGAGATGCAGACACGACACAGCAGGCTACAAGGGAAACAGGAATCAAGGATAGAGACCAGAACAATTGATCACCGGCAACCCTGATGGGAAGGTGACTCCCTTATATAAGACCAGTCAGTAACACCTGATTCCCAATCCTCACAATCTTCACAATCTTCACTGGACAGACCAGTACCGCTTGTAACCACCAGAGGGAGCCTCTGCTCAGAACTCATCTCAAGCCCATTTACAACAGTACCCCCCCTTGAGGAGGGGTCACCGAACCCTCATTTGAGCAACCAGGTCGGTCAGGATGAGTTCTATGGTACGCACGGATGAGTCTCCTAGCATGGATGTCCGAAGCAAACACCCAAGAATTGTCTTCCTGACTATAACCTCTCCACTTAACCAAATACTGGAGTTTCCGTCTAGAAAAACGAGAATCTAATATTTTCTCAACCACATACTCCAGATTGCCCTCAACCAAAACAGGGTCAGGAGGCACAGCAGCAGGAACCACTGGCTCAACAAACCTCTTCAACAAGGACTTGTGGAACACGTTATGGATCTTAAATGTCCCTGGAAGAAGCAAACGAAAAGAAACAGGATTAAGAATCTCCATGATCTTATAAGGTCCAATGAACCTAGGCTTAAATTTAGGAGATGCTACTCTCATAGGAATATTTTTGAGGACAACCAGACCAAGTCCCCTACTTTAAACCGAGGACCATCAGTCCTATGCCGGTTAGCAAACCGCTGGGCCCTCTCCTGATAGAGGGACAACCTCTCCACTACCTGGTCCCAAATCTGTTGCATACGCTCCACAACAGAGTCAACACCTGGACAGACAGAAGCCTCCGTCTGTCCTGAAGAAAATCGAGGGTGAAACCCATAATTACAGAAAAACGGAGACATCAAAGTGGCAGAGCTAGCCCTATTATTAAGAGCAAACTCAGCCAAAGGCAAAAAAGAGACCCAGTCATCCTGATCAGCAGACACAAAGCATCTTAGATAAGTCTCCAATGTCTGGTTTGTTCTGTCAGTTTGACCATTGGTCTGAGGATGAAATGCCGAGGAGAAAGACAATTGAACACCCAGTTTAGAACAAAAAGTCCTCCAAAATCTGGAAACAAACTGGACTCCTCTGTCAGACACTATGTTCTCAGGAATGCCGTGTAAACGAACCACGTGCTGAAGGAACAACGGCACCAATTCAGAGGAGGAAGGCAACTTAGGTAATGGCACAAGATGTATCATCTTGGAAAACCTATCACAAATCACCCAGATGGCGGTCATTCTCTGAGAAACAGGAAGGTCGGAAATGAAATCCATAGAGATATGGGTCCATGGTCTCTTGGGCACAGGCAATGGCATCAACAAACCACTAGAGCGAGAGCAAGGCTTGGAGCGAGAGCAAGTCCTGCAGGACTGCACAAATTCCCTGACATCACGAGACAAGGTAGGCCACCAAAAGGACCGACTAACCAAGTCTCTGGTACCAAAAATTCCGGGATGCCCAGCCAACGCGGAACAATGAATCTCAGACATCACACTCTTTTTCCACTGGTCCGGGACAAACAATTTTCCAACAGGGCAGCGCTCGGGCCTATCCTCCTGACACCCCTCCAGAGCAAGTCTCAAATTAGGTGAGATGGCGGAAAGAACTACACCCTCTTTCAAAATAACAGAAGGATCAGATAACTCAGGAGAGTCCGCAAGGAAGCTCCTCGAGAGGGCATCCGCCTTAACATTCTTAGTGCCAGGAAGAAAGGAAACCACAAAATTAAAACGTGTGAAAAGACAGAAGGAGCATTAGTGAGCCCAAAGGGCATCACAAGGTACTCAAAATGCCCCTCCGGGGTATTGAACGCCGTCTTCCATTCATCCCCGTGCTTAATGCGAATAAGGTTATATGCCCCCGTGAGGTCAAGCTTGGTAAACCAAGTAGCGTTTTCACCCTGGAAAACAGGTCAGAAATCAAGGGTAACGGGTATTGATATTTCACAGTAATATTGTTCAAAAGACGATAATCAATACACGGCCTTAATGAACCATCCTTTTTGGCCACAAAGAAAAAACCGGCACCTAAGAGTGAAGAGGATGGTCTGATATGACCCTTCTCCAATGACTCCTTGATATAAGACCGCATAGCGTCATGTTCAGGTACAGACAAGTTAAAAAGGCGACCTTTAGGGAATTTACTACAAGGCACTAATTCAATAGCGCAGTCATAGCTCCTATGGGGAGGCAAGGATGCAGATTTACTTTCGCTAAATACATCAGAAAAATCAATCAAAAAGTCAGGAACATCCTGAGCCTGGGGGGAGGCAGAAAAAAACAGGAGTGTTGGTATTAACACATTGGCAGCCCCAACTGGTTACAGACACAGATTTCCAATCCAAAACAGGATTATGAGACTGTAACCAAGGGAAACCCAGTACGATAATATCATGCAGATTATACAGAACCAAAAATTTGCAGCACTCTTGATGATCAGGTTCAACCCTCATTATCACCTGAGTAGAGAACTGAGGTTTATTCTCAGCCAAAGGGGTAGAATCGATCCCCAGTAGGGGAATAGACTTCTGTAGGGGTATCAAGGGAAACCCACAACGTTTAGCAAAATCATAATCCATCAGGTTAATAGCTGCTCCAGAATCAACGAAAGCCTGAGCAGAAAATGAGGACAGAGAGCATATCAGAGTGACAGTTAATAAAAACTTAGTCTGAACACTACCCATGACAACTGAGCGTGCAAAACGTCTTCCCCGCTTAGGGCAGACTGAAATAGCATGAGAGGCATCACCACAGTAGAAACATAACCCATTGCGCTTTCGAAACTCATGACGCTGTGCCCCAGACACCACTCTATCACACTGCATGGATTCAGAAGCAGGTTCACAAGGCAACACTATTCCACGCATACTTCTCCGCTCACGCAAACGTCTGTCAATTTGAATCGCTAATGACATAGAATCATTGAGACCAGAGGGGACAGGGAATCCCACCATAACATCCTTTACATTATCAGACAGACCCTTCCGAAAAAGGGCCGCCAAAGCGTCGTTATTCCACTTGGTCAGGACTGCCCACCTACGGAATCTCTGACAGTATAACTCAGCGTCATCAAGCCCCTGATTTAATGCCAACAAGGCTTTTTCAGCTTGATCAGTGACATTAGGCTCATCGTACAATAACCCCAAAGCCTGAAAAAATGCATCAACATCACTCAAAACAGGATCCCCAGGTGTCAGGGAAAAAGCCCAATCCTGAGGATCGCCGCGCAGGAGAGAGATGACAATTTGAACCTGCTGCGCTGCGTTCCCTGAGGACTTAGATTTTAAGGCAAAAAAACATTTACAATTATTTTTGAAATTCTGAAACTTAGCTCGATCCCCTAAAAACAAATCTGGCATGAGAATCCTAGGTTCCAAAACAGGCAACCCAGCAAGATATGCAGCAATACTCCGAACCTCAGTGGCACGCTGATCCACACGGCCAGACAACTGTGCAAACTCCATTGAGAGAAAAAATCCTCCCCAGCACCCAGAGATACAGAGGGAAAAAAAAAAAAAATGCAACAAACAGAAAAATATCTCTGACAACTCTGACAACCGTTTTTTCTTTCAAAAATTTTTTCCCTTCTGTGAGTACCATACAATTTTAAATTTTTGGCCGGTGATACTGTTATGTTTCGGTAGCAGAGGAGTGCAGGCAAAAAAGGCAATACACCAGAGCAGTTGGAATCTATGAGATTGCAGTACCCTGACTAACCACAACAACTAGAGGCAGCCGTGGAGCGTTCCTACGTTGGTCCTAGACGCCTCGTCACAGCCTGAGAAACTAACTACACCTAAAGATAGATATAGGAAAGCTATCTGCCCCGGAGCAGAACCCCAAAGATAATAGAAAGCCCCCAAACATGTAATGGCGGTTAGACAAGAAGAAATACTGACACAGACAGAAAATAGTATGAGCAAACGTTGGGGCCCAAACTAACTAAATAGAAAAGGATAGGAAGGGTACTTACTGCAATCCCAGAAAACCCTGAAAAGCACCAACTCTACTAATTTCAAAAACACCTGAGATCACACGACCTCTACCACCTAAATTAGTTCTCTGGTGTAACAAAATCAAAACAGCAGCCACTGAAAAAACTGGAAAAAGCAAAAGTACAAACATCAGTGGCTGAACTAAACTGAGAGGGCAAAAGCCCCCGGAGGGGACCCTGAAGGCCCCCACAGAAGTGCAGGACAAAATGCAAAAATCAAGCACAAAAACAAAAAGAAGAAAATGTCTTATCTGTTAGCAGGAGATGCAGACACGACACAGCAGGCTACAAGGGAAACAGGAATCAAGGATAGAGACCAGAACAATTGATCACCGGCAACCCTGATGGGAAGGTGACTCCCTTATATAAGACCAGTCAGTAACACCTGATTCCCAATCCTCACAATCTTCACAATCTTCACTGGACAGACCAGTACCGCTTGTAACCACCAGAGGGAGCCTCTGCTCAGAACTCATCTCAAGACCATTCACAACAGGGGTCGTTTGGTGGTTCAGGCTGGTGCAATGGTGGTGCTCTGTGTTGCAGGGGTGCTCTGTGGGGTGGCTGTGCTCTGTGGGGTAGCTGTGCTCTGTGGGGTGGCTGTGTTCTGTGGGGTGGCTGTGCTCTGTGGGGTGGCTGTGCTCTGTGGGGTGGCTGTGTTCTGTGGGGTGGCTGTGCTCTGTGGGGTGGCTGTGTTCTGTGGGGTGGCTGTGTTCTGTGGGGTGGCTGTGCTCTGTGGGGTGGCTGTGCTCTGTGGGGTGGCTGTGCAATATATGGTACTCACAAATCCCATAGCGGTGGTCCCAATGCAGCCTCCTGTGCTCTGTGGTGTCGGGGCAGCAGCGGGGCTTTGTGCTGCGTGGGGGGCTCCGCCGGTATTTCCCTCTAAGCTGGAAAGCCCCCCACAGCTGCGACGCGGTGGCCTCAAGAAACATGGCCGCCAGGGGCCTCCGGTGGCGGTCCCGACGCAGCCTTCCGTGCGGTGGTATCAGGGCAGCATCGGGCTCTGTGCTGCGTGGGGGGCTCCGCCGGCATTTCGCTCTTAGCCGGAAAGCCCCCGCAGCTCCGTTACCTCCTGCATCGTGGTGGCGTCCTCAAACATGGCCGCCAGGGGCCTCCGGTAAGATGGCTGCCGAATCTCATTCAAGTCTCGGCAACGAGATCTCTTCTCTTGAGATCTTGTCCTGAAATCTTGGGAGACGAGATCTCGGGAAGAGATCTCGTTGCCGAGACTTGAATGAGATTCGGCGGCCATCTTACCGGAGGCCCCTGGCGGCCATGTTTGAGGACGCCACCGCGTTGCAGGAGGGAGCGGAGCTGTGGGGGGCTTTCCGGCTTAGAGCGAAATGCCTGCGGAGCCCCCCACGCAGCACAGAGCCCGCTGCTGCCCCGACACCACCGCACGGAAGGCTGCGTCGGGACCGCCACCAGAGGCCACTGGCGGCCATCTATCAGGAGGCCGCAGCAGCGGAGCTGCGGGGGGCTTTCTGGCTAAGAGGGAAATGCAGGCAGAGCCCCCCACGCAGCACAGAGCCCGCTGCTGCCCTGACACCACCGCACGGAAGGCTGCGTCGGGACCGCCACCAGAGGCCACTGGCGGCCATCTATCAGGAGGCCGCAGCAGCGGAGCTGCGGGGGGCTTTCTGGCTAAGAGGGAAATGCAGGCAGAGCCCCCCACGCAGCACAGAGCCCCGCTGCAGGCCAGACACCACCGCACCACAGTGAGGCTGCCGCCGCCGCCACAGGGACCGCTACCGCCACCGGATTTTAGGTATGTTGGGACCATAAGACGCACCCCCATTTTCCCCCAAATTTTGGGGGAAAAAAGTGTGTCTTATGGTCCGAAAAATACGGTACTCTTGTTCAACCTTCAATCCGTTTTCCACCCCCACCATTCCTACGAAACTACACTAACCAAAATCACCAACGACTTACTGCCAAAGCTAACAGATATTTCTCTATATTCCTCCGTCTAGATTTGTCC
>JARQOD010000001.1:89553750-89605939 GCA_033576555.1 Oophaga sylvatica
GTTGTCTGTCGGTTGGAATGCAGGTTGCATTGGGGACCGATGATATATAAAGTTACTGTCTTGCTTGATGTATGGCATTTGGAAGGCTGAGGCTGCTTGTTGTGTGACAGGATTAGGCTGGAGTTTGTAAGCAGGGGTTGACTCAGCTCCTGGACCGTAATACAGACCGTCATCTGACTTAGCATACTGCAGTACGTATTTTGAAGTGTGTCGTGCTTTGTCCTGTTGACTGAGCTCTGATCCAAGAATACTGCTGCGTCTATTACTTGCGATACTTGCTGCCTCCTCCAAAACTTCAGCCTCTGCCAGTGCAACTGCGGCTTCCCTCTCCAATGCTAGTTTTTTCATGTGTGCTTGTTGTTCGGCCAGAGCTGCTTTCATGGGTGCTTCCTCTGCTTCCATGTGTGCCTGTTGTTCGGCCAGAGCTGCTTTCATGCGTGCTTCCTCTGCTTCCATGTGTGCCTTCATTTGTGCTTCCTCTGCTTCTAATTGCCTTTCTTGTTCAGCAAACGATGCTCGCACTTTGGCAGCTTCTGCTTTTGCGCGGGCAATGGCGATGGTAGAGCTGCTCACTGACTTCTTTGAGCTTTTGCAGCTGGCTGAGATTGCAGATCTTGTGGTGAATGATCTACCTTCTGCGGCTGACATGGTGACGCTCTGACAGGATTCTCGCCCTTTCTTTCAGGCTTGACAGAAGCTTGGTTTCACGACGATCACTATGTGCGAGCTGCGGTATCTTCTATCCAGCTTGTAGCGGGCAGTTTTACTGCGATCAGTATGTGAGAATCCGCAGTTCTTTTATCCAGCCTGCGAGGGTTAATCGTTTTTTACTGTTCTGCCAGTCTTATGTGTATGTGTACATAATCCTTGCAGACAGCATAACCTTGATCCCAACAGTGATTTGATAGACACGTGATGTCTGTTACCAAGTTTATTGCAGGAATCGAATATGGTAAAAAACTGTAGAACAAATAACAGTATTTTACTATGTGCTCACAAACATGTGGCAAGCATACAATATATACACAATATACAGTGGTGAGGGAACACACTATATGCATAACATGTAGTTACATATAACATGCGGTATATCCCATGCTTACTGACCAGTCGGAAAAGCATGGACTACAACTCTCACATTTTCATAACAGCATGATGTAAACATCCCAATATTTATACGGCTGTCAAGTTCATGGTGAATGTGTTTAGGCACCTACCGATTGTGCGGCTACAGATCTGGATGTAAGAGATCACTATTGGATTCTGATGTCAGGAGGTACTCAGGAATGAACTGTCTTAGCTGTATACTGAGCGAAAAAACATGGCTGCTGGGGCTGGCTGATGAGTCATCAAAGCTATGACTCATGAACTACGGTGTGGTAGATATGTCAAAAAACCTCAATATCAACAACCAAAGACATTCTATAAAACGACCACTAGATGGTGCTGTTATACCACATAACAAATCTGAATATTTACACAGGAAATTCTAGTGGAACATCACAATATATGCAGCATAAACTAGTGTGAAGTAAAAACAAACACAGCCCTTTAGGCAAAATGGTATACAGTCTGTATGGCTGCGGGGGTTCGCCCGCTCAGGGTTACCAAAAACACATAGTTCAGTTTAGCATAAGTACGAGCACCACTCTGGAGTTTACCCTCTAGACCCCCACCATGGTGGTTGAGATATGGTGGACGACATCCCACATACTCTTCATTCAGCCATCCACAAAAACCCAGCCAAGACATGGCCGATTAACACCTCTCAAGTTCTCAACATATAACATGCTGGATCAAACTTCCCGGTTTCAAATCACTGACGCTAATAGCCTCTGTAAAACAAATCTCCCATCCAGTACTTTACCAATCACTTTTTCACATGGGATACAGATTTTTGGCATTGTAGTGAAGGGATGAACGAAACGCATACACTTACATCACTGTGGGGCCACTAGAACTCTTCCAATTTAATATCAGTTCAATAGTTTATGCAAACCAGGTCATATAAAATTCTGAAGGACCGAAAACAACCTACAAACAGCCCCAATACGAGTTCATCAAGAGGAGGTGTCTAATCATAACTTAGAGCTAATTAAAAGCAGAAACTGGGTTTGGGTCTTTGACATTCTGGGAAGACATAGTTCGCTGTGTAAGTGTCCATTTTCCAAATCAGGAGTGCTCGACTCCACTAAGCTTTCAGCCATTTCTGTGAGCGTGTTTAGTCCATTTCTTTTGTATCCCTTTTTATTTTATGTAATTGTATGTAGCGTATTTTTTTGTTCCTATTCTGTATCATCTTGTATATTTTTATATACACTGCCTTTCTCTATGGATTAAATATAAAATTTAATAGCTCTGTTCCTCTTGCTCTGTAAACCGCACCCCTGAATCCATACGCTACCTGTAACTGATGTCCAACTTGCCTCTATAAACGATTGATGGTGGCAGCTGGTGGTTCTGTTTGTTACTGCGGAGCTGGCAGTGACTGTACCGAGATGTATACATAGATTCCATTCTATGGAATCAGAGGTGTATATACTATACACTCACTGTTAGTTCCCAATAGTCAGTCTAGTAGCGGAAGCAGCCGCAGTTTCATCTGTCACTCGTGAGACTATTGCATAATCGTCATGACGATTGGAGGCAGCGCAATTGCGTTCCCATGACAACTGGTGGCAGCAGTGGGATCTGTGTGATCTCTCCACTGTCATCTGTGACAAAGTGGTGACAGTGGTGGGTTCAGCATGACCCTCCCCAGCTGTGTATCTTTGACATAATGACACATTGCTCTGGTCTCCTCCCACAGCACCTACTGTGATTACAAATGCATGGGAAGGAGAGCAGAGCTGTGTGTCATTACATACCCCTCCTCACATGTAAAGTGCCATGGAATAAATGGTGCTATAATAATAATATAATAATAGTAATAACATACACTGCTTTGCATTATCTGTGATTATAAGTGCCAGAAGGAGAGTAGAGCTGTGAAGATGCACACCACACCACATTAACAAAAGAATACAGCAGCAGTTTGTTTGCACCAAGGTCACTGAAATCCTGTGCTTGTGCAGTGTGGCACTTTGTACCGCATCTGTGTGTAGTGTGGATTCAACTGCGCTTGTGCAGTGTCGAGTGGGGAGCCATGTGTCTCGGAGCATGCAGGGCTCCACGATCAACACTGTACAAGCGCGTCTCCTAGCCTGACACTGCACAAAAGCAGCCAGCTACACACTGCGCAAGCAGGGCTGTCTGTTTGATACTGCGCTAGTGCAGTTCCAAGCGCCACACTGTGCAAGCGGTGCAACCAGGGAAATCAATCAACTTGAATGGGGTCGACGCACATGACTGAACAGAAAATGAAGTACACCCCTATGACTTGTAGTTTTCATTCAGAGACTGCAAGCACCAGAGCATCATTCCACAAGCCTGGGATAGATGTGTAAGGAGGTGGCAGGTCCCCTCAGTTGCGCCCTGCCCTTCCGTGTGACTTCCCGTGCACTTTACATAAACATGTTATAAGTGTTTTATAATGTAAAGTATGTGCCGTATGTATTATGTGAATGTTTCCTTTAATCTGCTGTAATCTGTCATGTCATGTGATGTTTGTATTGTTCCTACTGTATTATGATGTGAATGTCTCCTTTAAGTACTGTTGCTAGCTCAAGGACAGTAAATAGTTAACTGTGTGGGCTGGGCTTGCAGCCACATGAGGAAAGGAAGCTGTAGCTTCCTCAGTTCTGCTGGTGACTCTGACATTTACTGCAGAGCTGACATTTACTGCAGCAGGGGTACTGCCAGACTCCCGGATGGGAAAGGTCTGTTGGCCCTGGCCAAAGACTGAGTACCAGGACTAAGGAGCATAACACAGGCCCCCAGGACTTGGAAAGGGCCTTCGCTGAAGGGGTCTCAGGCGCCCAGATTCCAGTGATTGGACGACTGCAAACTTTGGCTGCTGCAGATGTTGTCGGTACGGCCGCAGCAAGTGTCAGGGAGAGAGCAGGAAGCCAGTGTTAGAAATATCTATTGTGTCCTCTGTTCATCCTTGATCAAATAAAGTTAATTTCCCTGTTGGAAGCTGCTGCACCCTGGATCCTTTATTTCCAGGACCGCTGAGACCAAGGAAAAGAAGGTAACTCATGGGGAAGAACTGTGTCAGTCCTGTTTATGTACAAGGGGCCGGGGATGAAGCTCGCTGACTGTTTGCTCAGTGGACTCTGTCTGTGAACTGTCCCTTTAAATATATCAGCCACAACTACCCCCCACCCCGTGTCCCCTTGCTACAGATGCATATGGGTATATGTAATGACTCACAGCTCTGCTCTCCTCCCGATACTTTTAATCACAGTAGGTGCCGGCAGTAAGATCAGTGTCACCTGGTTAGACAAATCAGTTTTGCATATTACACAGTGAAAGCCAGTTGTAAGACTCCTAGGATGTGTTTTCTTTTTTCTCCTGCATGTCACTGCCTGCTTAAGGTTGATCAACGTCATTGAAAAAGTACAGTATATACCCTCAGAGATGGGAAGTTAACTTATAAAATTTGCAAGTTAATATCTCCGGAATGTAGATGAGAAATAAAAGAAATATGTTTTATTCAGATCTTTAGCCACTTTATCATAAAGTGGCCGATTTTGCATGTAAAAAATGCTGAAAGGTCTAATCTAATATTCCAAAATTAGCTGGTATGACAGAATCAAAACTAAACAGCAATGCCAAGAGGGGTTAGGTAAAGAAAGGGAAAAGATGCAAGAAAGTTTAACTTTCGAAGCTACTTTCTAATAAAATAATCATAATCTTACTTGTACTAAACTCACTAGCTGCCGGCGATGGGTGTAGTCATGTGAGCTCCTTTCCAAACTTTCATCCCATAATCCCTGCAATTTCAATAATGTAATTTATATAAGAGAGAATTCACCACACAGAAACAGTTATAATTACCTTTGACATTTGCAATGATGGAAGTCCAAGTGACTGCTGGAGGGCTTGTATCCCGTTATTATACCTCGACCAACTCTGAATTAACTTAATTTCATCCATCTATAAAAAAATATAAAAATTAGTACACTTTTTCATACCATGTGACATAGAATTCAACATTTTCATTTTCTTAATTCCCTTACTGATAAAATTTATCACTCACCAATTGGTAAGGTTAGTATTCAGTTTATTCACATGTAAGAGAGTACAGTCATGGCCAAAAGTTTTGAGAATGACACAAATATTAATTTTTACTAAGTCTACTGCTTCACTTTTTCTAATGGCAATTTGCATATACTCCAGAATGTTATAAAGAGTAATCAGCTTAACAGCAATTACTTGCAAAGTCAATATTTGGCTAGAAAATGAACTTTATCCCCAAAACACATTTCAACATCATTGCAGCCCTGCCTTAAAAGGACCAGCTAACCTCTTTTCAGTGATTGCTCCATTAACACAGGTGTGGGTGTTGATGAGGACATGGCTGGAGATCAATCTGTCATGATTAAGTAAGAATGACACCACTGGACACTTTAAAAGGAGGCTGGTGCTTGGCATCATTGTTTCTCTTCTGTTAACCATGGTTATCTCTAAAGAAACACGTGCAGTCATCATTGGAATGCACAAAAATGGCCTAACAGGGAAGAGTATCGCAGCTAGAAAGATTGCACCTCAGTCAACAATCTATCGCATCATCAAGAACTTCAAGGAGAGAGGTTCCATTGTTGCCAAAAAGGCTCCAGGGCGCCCAAGAAAGACCAGCAAGCGCCAGGACCGTCTCTTAAAAGTGTTTCAGCTGCGGGATCGGGCTACCAGCAGTGCAGAGCTTGCTCAGGAATGGCAGCAGGCAGGTGTGAGTGCATCTGCACGCACTGTGAGGCGGAGACTCTTGGAGCAAGGCCTGGTCTCAAGGAGGGCAGCAAAGAAGTCACTTCTCTCCAGAAAAAACATCATGGACAGACTGATATTCTGCAAAAGGTACAGGCAGTGGACTGCTGAGGACTGGGGTAAAGTTATTTTCTCTGATGAATCCACTTTTCGATTGTTTGGGACATCAGGAAAACGCCTCATTCGGAGAAGACAAGGTGAGCGCTACCACCAGTCTTGTCTCATGCCAACTGTTAAGCATCCTGAAACCATTCATGTGTGGGGTTGCTTCTTAGCCAAGGGAATTGGCTCTCTCACAGTCTTGCCTAAAAACATAGCCATGAATAAAGAATGGTACCAGAATGTCCTCCAAGAGCAACTTCTCCCAATCCAGCAAGAGCAGTTTGGCGATCAACAATGCCTTTTCCAGCATGATGGAGCACCTTGCCATAAAGCAAAGGTGATAACTAAATGGCTCAGGGAACAAAACATAGAGCTTTTGGGTCCATGGCCTGGAAACTCCCCAGATCTTAATCCCATTGATAACTTGTGGTCAATCATCAAGAGACGGGTGGACAAACAAAAACCTAAACATTCTGACAAAATGAAAGCATTGATTGTGCAAGAATGGACTGCTATCAGTCAGGATTTGGTCCAGAAGTTGATTGAGAGCATGCCAGGGAGAATTGCAGAGGTCCTGAAGAAGAAGGGTCAACACTGCAAATATTGACTTGCTGCATTAACTCATTCTAACTGTCAATATAAGCTTTTGTTACTCATATGTTTGCAATTATATTTCTGTCTGTGATAAAAACATCTGTCAAACACACACATAAAAACCAGAGGGCAGCAGATCATGTGAAAATATAATATTTGTGTCATTCTCAAAACTTTTGGCCATGACTGTAAATGCATCTGTAACAAGATGAGCTGAGACAGAGTCAGCGGTTTCCAGTGCCCTTTAAGGCCGGAACTATCGGGACTGTCACCACTGTTGCTGGGGGAAGGTTCTTCTGGACAGGAGGGGGCATGGGGGAGATAAAAGGGACTGAGAGCGGGAATGGGGGAGACTTGGCGGGATAGTGACAGGAGAACAAGGAGAAGGTTGACTTCCTCCCCACTGCTCCGACTGCTAACTCCACGTCATCCTTCCCCCAGTGTTCCGACTGTCAAATTGACTGTGTCCCGACTGAACTGTCCTCGGACCCTTCCTTGCTGGACTGCTCTTTCCCGCCTGAAGTTGCAGATAAGCTGACTTGCTCCGTTTCTAGAGACTACTCTAGAGGATCGCACGCTGCCACAGCCTGCTAGCGTGCCCATGGTTTGTGTTCGGCGCCATTCCAGAGGAATCTACATAAAGGACTGTTTCTACGTACCAGCGCACCCGAGCCAAGCGGGACCGGATACATCGGCACCGTCAGGATACGGTGCTTTTCGTTCCTGCGTAACAGAGCCAGAGACATTGTCCACGATCTGCGACGTCGGCGAGAGATATTCCAGCCTTTCCCCAACAAGAACTGCAAGCGATGTTACCTTTTTTTTGTATAACTTCTTCTCAAGCATTGTGTTCGTGTGCAAATCCCGTTGTTGCCGTTAGGCCGGGATCACACATGCGAGGAAATCGTCCGATGCTCGCATGTGAAATCCCAGCTCTGGTGCCGGCACTCGGTAGTGGAGTGTGCGGCTGCATATAAATACATGCAGCCGCGCACTCCACTCCCGAGTGTCGGCGCCAGAGCTGGGATTTCACATGTAAGCATTGGACGATTTCCTCGCATGTGTGATCCCGGCCTTACTGATCTGGTCTCCCTGCTTGGAGTATTACTTGTTAATTGCCTGTTCAGTAAATCCTGTTAGGCCGGAGTCACACGCAACTACAAAAAATCGGACCGTGGACACCAAGCAGAGCAGACGTGCTTTCTTGTAGCTCCTGCTCCTAGGCTGCTATTTCATCAAAAAAACTTAGAGTTGTGGATGGTTTCGGCGACTTGGAGTGTACTTTCCTGGCAGAGGGACTCTCCCCAGCCCTAAAACTGTAGCGGCGGGAGAGAAGGACCGAGGACTTCACGAGGCAGAAGAGCCTCTAAGCTTTACCAGCGGTGCGGTAAGAGAGTGGATACATTGGGAGACTGGGAGCACAATAGTCTGGAATTCCCGCTCGCCTTGTGAGGACAGTGGAGCAGAGGTAAGAGGAGACCCTGCTCACCTCCTGGCACTGACTGCGCAGCGTGGACTATATATAATTTATACTTACCCTGCTGGGTCCTGCGCTGGCAGATCATCTGCTGAAGCCTGGTGCAGACTCGTGCGCTGCAAAAGGGAAGACAGGAGGGCTGGATGGAGGGAAGCCAGTGATTGCGAAAACCACCACCGCTGTGCCCCAGATCAGAGATCAGAGAGCTTTTCCCGCCAAAGAAAACCGCAGCCATCTTGGGGGAATGACACCTAAAGAGAAGGCATATTTTCACTAAGCTTAACCCCTTATTTTGGTGTGTAAAGGTCCTATGGACTTGTGAGTTGCAGCTCTTTGCTACTATCTGGTGCTTTCTTCTGCAAATTGCTCATGCTCCACATAAGTATACAGCAGCACGAGTGAAAAGATATGACTCTGTAGCCCATTTGCTATTAAAATCTGTTGTGAATACTCCTCTCTGCTTTCTGGGAGCACCTTGCGGAATTCTATTGAGAGTTGCGTCCGGCGGGTCCCCTCCTCACCCGTGGCTGAGAGACACCAACATACCGAAACTCGCTCAGCACTGATAACCTCAGTCTAGAATAGTGGGCTAGTCCAGTGCCTTGCCTGCAATCCCCTCTTCTGAGAGCTGCTTGATCGCTGATTGGATCGCAGCCTCTGCTGACATTGGTCCGCTGCCCTGAACAGCCGGCGAGTCTGGTATCTTCACCTACGATCTCAAGAGTCTACCGGGAGGCGAAGCCAAGGAATGGCCGCTTTCTAGTAAAGCTCTCCGCTGATTTTCTCTCATCTGTGGCTATCCCTCAATTTATGAGAGGAGAAACAGTTTTAATTTCAGGGGCAGGGGCAGGAGCAGGGGGTTGGACCAGATGACCCAGGAGGTCCCTTCCAACTCTACCATTCTATGATTAATTAGCGGGGGGAATACCTGGACGGGGGACTTGTTTGTCGGGTCCACCTCCCCAGGCTCCTCGGGAGGCTCCAGGCGTCGGGGACGCCGCACAGCGTGATACGGGCTGCGGGACAGCTGGGCTATACATTCTAAATAGGAACTATATGCCACACAGCGGATTCTAATGTAACGTTTCTTATCTGAGACATCACCGCCATCTATCTTTTCACCAATGTCACTGAGCATGGATAAATTTGTGGGCAAACAAACTAAAGGAGGCCGAGCTTCTACCCGAAATCAACAAGGATCATCATCGCCTAAATCCACCACTGATACAAGTAGTAAAACTTCTCATTCAATAGCGGATGCCATCATGGAACGCCTTATGCCCGAAATAGACTCTAGATTTGCCACTCTTCAAACTTCAATAGATTCTATAATATCACAAGTTAATAGCCAGGGCACTCGTCTGGATGAGGCTGAACAACGTATTTCTGATCTGGAGGAGGTTACCAAGGAAATGGCAGAACGCCTAGAGGATAAAGAGAAAGCAGTCACAGAGCTTCAATCCAAGGTGGACGACCTGGAAAATCGCTCCAGACGTAATAACTTGAAACTGATAGGTATACCTGAGTCCATACATCCCTCTGAATTGCTAAAATTAACATCTGAGTGGTTGCCGGGTGCCTTGGACATTCAACTAACATCTGGCTCAATGGTGGTTGAGAGAGCACACAGAATAGGCCCGCAGAGGGGAAAAGTCAATGATAGACCCAGACCGGTGATTTTCAAGGTCCTTGACTTTCAAGATAAAATTCGTCTACTTACTGCCTACAGGAAGAAAGCGCACCTATCCTATGAAGGGCACAAAGTTCTGATGTTTCAGGACTATTCGGCCATGGTGACGACCAGACGCAGGGCCTTCAACCCGGTGTGTAAGTTGCTGGCTGACAAAAACATTAGGTTCGGCCTACAATATCCAGCAATACTACGCTTCAATCTATCTGGGAAAAACTGGGTCATTGACGACCCGGTGAAGGCTCTGGAGGTTGTCCGAGAAACGTCTCAGCCGCCATGAGCAAGATTCTGAGTGGCTTACTGAGTGACACTATCATAAATCACATAAGGTGATGTCAACTGTCAACTGACATCTGTTTGTTATGTTGGTGTTTTTTGCTATATTTTTACCTCTGCATCTAACGTTGGGATGCAGGTTTGGGGGAAATGTTGAATATGGCACACAGTTACAAATTTTGTGGGAGGGGAGGGTTTATTGGGGAGAAGATCTCTGCATTCGACTTCAGATAATCAATAATCCAGGGATTCTAATGCCTACTCGCTGGGATAGGCTGGGATCCTACTATTGTGTAACAGTTATATCTTATCATTATTCCCGCACTGGTGTGGGTTAATGGTAGATATTAACAGGCAAAAAATGTCCGCTATGACATCTCTCCTTTAGTGCTCTTGGAATGTCAATGGCCTGAATTCCCCGGTCAAGAGGAAAAAAATTATACATTATTTACATCAAAAAAATTTTCATATTGTACTTTTGCAGGAGACACACTGGGTGAAGGACAACCATCCGGGGTTTTCTAGTAAAAAATTTACGGTATGTGCGGAAGCCTCCTTTACCAGGAAACAGAGGGGTGTCGCTATCATGATAAACAGGAATGTTGACCATGAAATAGTAGATGTGTTAGAAGATCCTTTGGGGAGGTTTGTATGCGTGAAGCTGGTTTTAGAGGGGATAACATACAGTGTTATTAATATTTACGCGCCAAATTCGTCTGATCCATCATTCCGGGCTAATGTGCTAAAGAAAATCGCAGGATGGGACACCTCCAATATGATTGTAGGTGGTGACTTTAATGAGGTGCACGACATCGAGATGGATAGATCTAATTCTCAATCTCCTCATATACCTACGCAGGGGAGACTAATACAATCTTTTTTAGATCACTTAGGTTTATTGGACATCTGGAGAGTGCAACATCCTGTTGAGAGAGATTACTCTCACTTTTCACATGTTCATAACTCCCATGCTAGAATTGATTACTGGTTGTTGAACCCCTCACTCATGCCAAAAGTCACACATACCAAAATTCTGGACATACATATCTCAGATCACGCACCAATAACGTTCAACCTAAAATTAACTAAACCAATCTGTTTCATGGGGAAGGGAGATTCCCGTCATACCTATATCACTCAGATGATTTCAAAAAATTCATACAATCCTCATGGGATACATACAAATCTAACAACCAAATACATTGTGAAACACCAATTCTTTTCTGGGATACCTCTAAAGCGGTGTTGAGAGGGCAAATAATTGCGTTTATATGTCATAAAAAAAACGGCTGCGGGAGCGGACCCTGGCAGCGCAGAAGGCTTTAACCCTAGCATATAAAAACTTTAAATTTAATAATTCACCACTCACAAAAAAAACAATATCTCGAGGCAAAAGAATCGGCGGATATACTCGCTCATGAATGGGCCACACATAGTGTTGATCTCCAAAAACACAAATTTTTTAAATGGGGCAACAAACCCGGCAAATTACTTGCATCTCTCACCAGACCATACAGAAAGGCCACAAGGATTCACAAAATTTGGTCCAAAGAAGGCAGAGTGTTAATAGAGAATGAGCAGATTGTAGAGGAATTTAGATCGTTTTTTGGTTCCCTGTACAAAGCAGAGAAGAGAGAGGGGGACGATATTCTTAAATTTATGCAAACAGAGGTGGCACCTTTACTAACAGAAGAACATAGGGAAATTCTTAATGCTCCTATATCCCCTTCAGAAGTCATCCAAACTATCAGCTCCTTGAAGCTCTCTAAATCTCCTGGCCCTGATGGGTACAGTAATGAATTTTATAAAATTTTGGGAGGCAGTATAGGGACACATCTTTGTGAAGTTTTTAATCAGATGGTGCGTTCAGGGCGGCTCCCGGACCGTTTCAATGAAGCAGACATAATAGTGCTCCCTAAGCCGGGCAAAGATCTTTCATTAGTGGAAGGATACAGACCAATCTCGCTTTTAAATTCAGACTTTAAAATTTTCACTAAAATCCTAGCAAACAGAGTGCAAAAAATAATCCCCAACCTGATATTGCCTCAACAAATTGGGTTTGTCCACGGGAAATCCATAACATACAACATACGGACGGCTTTGGGAGCTATCTCTTACGGAAAATCTCATGGCTGCTTAGAGTCTATTGTGGTCAGCCTGGACGCCGACAAAGCATTTGACAGGGTTGCATGGGATTATCTCCTAGACATCTTGGAATATAGAAACTTTGGTCCGTGGTTTTGTGAGGCGATAAAGTTGTTATATAAGAATCCGGTGTCCAGGCTGGCCATAAATGGTTTACTCTCTTCCACATTTGAAATCCAGAGAGGAACGCGTCAGGGCTGCCCTTGTCTCCCTTGCTTTTTAACATTGCTTTAGATCCTTTACTTAGAACCCTCCAAAATTCTTTAATATTCAGAGGCATAGAGATGGGCTCCACCTCTCTCAAAATTGCGGCATTTGCCGATGATATACTCCTATTCATCTCCAACCCCATTGCGGCAATACCGGTTATCATGGAGACCTTAAATCTTTTTGGCAAATGCTCAGGCTTTAAAATAAATTATAATAAGTCAGAGGCCCTGGCTCTGTTTGAGCAAGGAAAATTAAATAACGTGACATTTCCTTTCCAATGGAGCACATCATCTATCAAATATTTGGGCGTCCACCTCCCGGCAGATTTAGCGTCCTTATACCACATTAATATTAGACCCCTAATCACGTCCATATCTAACCTTCTTAACTCCTGGAAACATTTTACTTTGTCTTTTTCTGGAAAATGCCATTTAATTAAGATGATAATATTTCCAAAACTATTGTATATTTTCCAGTCACTTCCTATTTTGTTGTCACTTGCTGATATTAAAACTCTAAACACTGCTTTTAGGAATTTTATATGGGGAGAAAAAAAGCGTACACGCATAGGTCTAATCAAACTACAAGCCCCAAAGGAGGAGGGTGGCATCAACTTCCCAGACATTGCAAAGTACAATCTAGCAGCAAATCTAAGATACGCCATTGACTGGTTGAGAGGTAGCTCACATTTCACAAACGTACTATTAGACCAACAATTAAGTCCTCATGTCTCTCTACCAGCATTACTACACATGACTAACGAGGACTTTATTGCAGAAATAAGAAACCATCCCACTTTATGGCAAACGATACAGGCGTGGAGGAAATGCCGGAGACTATGTCATTTGAGAGGCGATGTCTCTCCTTTTCTGCCCTTTCTAGGTAATCCGGGCTTTATAGGAGGTAAACCACCCTTATCTTACATTGAGCTAGCTGGGCAGGGTTGCATCTTGGCAGCTGACCTATTAGATGATAGATTCTCTATGCTCACATTTGACACAGCAGCACGGCGCTTTCCAGCATTTGGGAACAAGCGCTTCCTTTTTCTTCAAGCAAGGAGCTTAACTTTGAAGGGCATGGCTGCTGGGGGTGGAGAAGGAGGGAGGAACGCTTTGGATGGCTTCCTTAGGATCGCCAGGGTGCAGATAGCCTCGACAAGCACCATTTATACACTGTTGCGTAAGCAATGGTCATGGGAGGGCAAAAAGACAAGTCCAGCACGTTGGGTCAACGATATTCAGAACATCACAGTCGGGGAAATCTTAGACGCCACTTTGATGCAACAGAAGGTGATCCCCTCTAGCAGTTATGCAGACATGTCTCTATTACTTCTCCATAGAGCTTATATTACCCCACATATTAAGTCTAGGATGTCTCCAGGGGGTACATTCACCTGTTCCAAATGCGGGACAGGAAACACAGACATATTTCATCACATGTGGGGATGTCCCAAAGTGCAAAAATTATGGCAGTCTATTCATGCCGAATTACAGAATCTTGGCGGGATAGTGTTTCCTTTGACTCCGCAATGGGCAATATTTAATATACTTGATAATTCTCAACATAAATTCCCCAAACAAGTTAAGGCCATGCTGATAATATGGGCCTCGGCTGTTAGGAAAAGTCTATTGCAGCACTGGCTGGATTCATTGCCACCACCCAAATCTCTCATTTATTCTAAAATAATGTATATTTTTCGAATGGACTGGCTAGATACCCTAACAAATAAGGAGAAATTGACTGGGAAATTTTTAACCACATGGTCATTTTTCATCCCATCTCTGACTCAAGACACTAGGGACAAATTAAGGTCAAATTTTGAAAATACTCAGTGGTATCTTCTTCAGAAAATTAGTGGACATGATCCTATTCCTTAAAATTCTGTTGATTGTCAATCGAATGCAGGGAAGTTATAGGGGTTTACATGTTGGGGGATGGGAGGATAGAGGGTAGCGGGGGGACATTTATGAGTATTATACTTGTGAGATAAGTTTGACACCCTTTAAATTTGTATGACTTACTTGGTGGTAATGCTCCTTAATTCATCACATTGAGTTTTAAGTATGTCAATTCAGATTATTACTTCATGACTTGTATGATTAAAATTTTCTGTAATACTTTTTAAAATCAATAAAACATAATAGAAAAAAAAAAAAATTAAGTAGAAAACATAATTATCCCATAAATATCCCATAAATATTAATATATATAATTAACACCATAGTGAAGTGTAAGATAATGTAATGTAAAGAATTATACAGTTATACAAATAGTGAGTACATAGACACTTCTAAATCTGTATATAGATAATATCACATGAAGGAGGAATAGATATAAAGTGCATTTGCCATAAAGTGCCCAAATAATAAGAATCTGCTAAATATCAAAATGTGATATAATATATCATACTTTAATACATCATAAACCTTAGATGTAAGTGAAAATAAGGTATTCATAGTGAAATTCACTAGACAAGATGACAGTAGATTAATAGTGTCATGATGTGCATAAATTATTAAAGTATAAAAAGTAAACAAACATATCCTAGAAACATATTAGTTGATGAATGAAAGTGGATTATATTGCAATGTGATAGTTATAATATAAATGTGAATAGACATATCCTAAAAACATATTGTTGGACGAATAAGTGAAACGCGTATCAGGGGTCGCGGGAAGGCGGACTTACAATGGGTAAGCAGACATTCCATTTTGGCACTTTACATCTGGGCGGAATATACTGTAGGTACATCATATAATCCACTACAGTATCCATCTGTCTGTGCTATTTTTGTGCACTTTTGCGCACCTTATTGTGTTTACTTTCTATTTCTGCTTGCCCAAGTCATATCTTTGACCTACAGTCTTCCCTATGTTTACTTGCATGTCTCCTCCTCCTTCCCCTTTATTTGTATTTGTATTAAGTCGAGTTTGATTGTGTCTGACTACTTAATAAAAGTTATGCATTTATTTAAAAAAAAAAAAAATCGGACCGTTTTAGTCGGTCGATTATCGGAGCAAAATTTAAACATCACACATCAGCCTGGCATCCGATTTTCCTTCAAAGATGCGATTTAGTCGCATGTGTGTGTACCTTGTAACATTCGATTTACATCCGACTTGCGAGAATTTCTCGCAGGCTTGCAAAACTGACATATAATGGATCCAAAAGAATAGTATTTAAATCACAAAAGAAAGAATAGATATATACACATAGAACACATATATATATATATATATACATGTCATTGTGACATGTATATATATATATATATATATATATTTATAGTTCCTTGACTTCTACATACTGTAATAGCTGCTAATTCAGTTGCCGGCTTCTGTGAAAGTACAGACCCGACATGAAATGATACATTGTTTACACACAGTTAACCATGTCATTTTTTTTGTGCCCCCTGGCTACTAACATCTGCCCCCAGACACCCCAGAAAGGGCAAATCTCTAATTAGATTAGCCCTTTCTGGCACTTTGCCCGTCTATTCCCATTGCCCTGTAGCGGTGGCGAATGGGTTAATAAGGGGTTGAAGCCACCTTGCAATTGAAAGGTCACTTTAAGCCAGGTTAATAATTGAGAGCTGTCAATTAGACAACTATCAATTATTAATCCTCTTGAAGTAAATAAAAAAACACACACACTTTAAGAATAAATAATTTTAATGAAATAAAAACACATTTTTTTGACCATCTTTTATTTTACTCTTAATCCATGCGAAGCCCTTGATCTCCTAAAATAAAGAAAAAATAATAAACCAACATTATTCTTACCTATCTGGCGATCTGTCACGTCCCACGCTGTAATCCTTCACAAAGGGTTAGCTAGCTTTGAGCCAAGCAGTGCAAGTAATACTGCGTGCTCAGCTGAAAGCTCCTGAATGAATAAGTTCCTCTCCCGGCGACAAGAGAGGATGTGCTTAATTTATTGCGTCCCACTTTCACTTTAGGTCAGGTCACTGAAGTGAAAGTGGCAATAAATCAATTAAGCTCCACTCATTAATCACTTCCTCTCCTTTCGCTGGGAGAGGAAGTTATTCATTCAGGGTGTTACAGCTAGCAGGCAGCATTAGCTCCCTGCTCGCTGTAACCTGTTAACCCTTTCTGATGGATTACAGCGTGGGACCTGACTGTGCATCAGATTGGTAAGAATAATTTTGCTTTTTTAATTTATTTTTATTACAGGAAATGGTTTTAGCAGGAAAATAAAATATGGTCAAAAACTGTGTGATTATTTCATTAAACTTCTTTTTTATTAAAGTGTGTGTGTTTGATTTTTCTTTCATACAATAGGATTAATAATTGATAGTTGTCTAATTGACAGCTCTCAATTATTAACCTGGCTTAAAGTGACCTTTCAATTGCAAGGTGGCTTTAACCCCTTATTAACCCATTCGCCACCGCTACAGGGCAATGGGAATAGACGGGCAAAGTGCCAGAAAGGGCTAATCTAATTAGAGATTTGCCCTTTCTGGGGTGTCTGGGGGCAGATGTTAGTAACCAGGGGGGGCACAAAAAAAATGTACCCTCCCTAGGCTATTATTATCTGCCCCCACTCGCTGGCTTTGTCTGTCTGGTGGAGAAAATACAGCGGGAGCCCACGCATTTTTTTTCAACGAATTTACACCTTTAATTAACCCCTACATGTCTGCAATTTTGCATACATACACTTATGTAATTGTAAGTTAAAACCATATATCAAAATACATGAAATTATATGGTTAACTGTGTGTAAACAATGTATCATTTCATGTCGGCTTCTGTGATTTCACAAAAGCCGGCAATTGAATTAGCGGCTATTACAGTATGTAGAAGTGTAAGAAGTATAAATATATGTATATATATATGTCACAATGACATATATATATATATATATATATATGTATTCTATGTGTGTATATGTATTGATTCTATTCTTTATTAAAGCTGTCAGTGTGATTTTACAGTATAGCCGGGGATGAATTGCCGGCTTTTCTAAAGGACACCGATGCGATTTCATCGCAAGTCACACATGTGGTCCGTTTGTAATCCGATTTTTCATCGCTCCCATAGACTTGCATTGGTGATAGTCGACCCACAATCGGTGACAATCGCAGCATGCTGCGATTGCACTCGGACGTTTAAAACGGACCACAAAAAATTGGATACTGGGAGCTGCTCCATAGATTAACATAGGGCAGACTGCAATGCGATATTTCATCGTATTGCAGTCGTCCGATTCTGTCGCCAGTGTGACGCCGGCCTTATCCCCTTTTCTGCCTCCGACTCGTCACTGCATCCAACAAACCTCTCGCGTTTACACATCACTCTTTTAAATCCCATATTTTTAATACCTGTTCACACTTAAGAGTCTCCTGGAAATGTAGTACAAGTACTGATAGCACACTAGGTGCTAAAACATAGAAGATTATAGAAACATGTAAAGTAAGTGCAGATGTTGAGCTTTTTCTGCGCAGATCTGTCACAAAACATAAAGGATTTCCTAGCACCAGTAAAGTGAATGAGATTCCTGAAGTCTCGTGCACATGTTGCTTATTTTTTTCTGTGCAGATTTAAATCTACAGGATGTCAATTTTTTCAGGATTTTTGTTTCAGATTTAAGAAAATATGCAACAAAAATCGCATGTAAAAACGCCGCAAAACTTGCCTATTTTTTTTTTACACAGCGTTTTTCCTGCCAAGAGATGTTCTTGGAAATCTCTGCTGCCATAATTTAATTAAAAAACACCCCTTTTTGAATAAGCATAGGTGAAACGGTGGTGGCGGGGTGGTAGCACACATCAGCCAGGCACCAGTACTATCTATATGTGTCTCGTGTTCCATGAGCCTACTGGCTCTTCATGCTATTTTACCACTTATTGAATAGCGATTTTACAGAACATGAACTACCATAGAGTTTATTTAGACTGTCTTATCCAGACACCAATTTTTTTTTCTCTTGTGGTTCAGGTTTCCACATTTCAACTTATGCACTTGCACTTTATCAAGTAATTTTATGGATTTTTCTGCTTACATGTGAATTTTTGTACTTTATTTGTTGCATTTGATTACACTGAATATGTTCTGGATAACCTAGTCTCTCTCTAATTTACTGTGCTCTTCCCTTATAATACATGACACTGACTTAAATTATGTGATTGTTGCTAGCGCCTATATAACATTTATTTACTTGGTGCATGTTAAATCATGATTTATAATCGCAGCGCTCTACGTTTGTCCTCTCTTCTTGAATTTTTAGAACTTTTTTAATTAAAAATTCAATTTTTTAAATATTTGTGAGATCAAACCTCCTTTTTCCCCCAACTTATATACTTGGGGTTGTGAATATATCTACTATTGTGGTGGTGTATTGCCCCAATTTCTTATAGACCGTGTTAATAGGTGCAAAAGCTTAATATATACACATACCCTAAGACCATGTGCACACGTTGCATATTAGGTGAGTTTTTTAACTCAGTATTTGTAAGCCAAAACCAGGAGTGGAACAAAAATACAGAAGTGGTGACGTGTTTTTATTTTACTTTTCCTCTGATTGTTCCTCTCCTGGTATTGGCTTACAAATATGGTACTGAAGTAAAAAACTCACCAAATACTCAACATGTGCTCGTGGCCTAAGGCGAAGTTCCCACGATGAGCTTTTGGTGCGTTTTTGACACTGTGTATTTTTACTGCGGCAAAAACGCAGTGTCTACAGTTACAGCGAAGTGGATGGGATTTATACAAATCTCATTCCCCCTTGGCTTCTTTTTGTCGCAGCGTAAACTCACCTGCGGTGTGTGTTTCAAGTCTGCAGCATGTCAATTTCTGTTGTGGCTACGCTGAGTTTTCTGTGCAGAATTTCACCATAGACTTGTATTAGGTGCAGAAATTACACAGGTAAAATAAGTACACTCGTTTTAAGTGCGTTTGCGCAGCGGAAACGCATCAAACACGTATGTAGTCCACACCTAAGTATGTCAATAAAGTTGTCAAAGCCAAATACCAGGAAGTTTAAAAAATAAAGCAGCTTTATTTAAAATATGACACACCAACAAGAGACTAAAACTGCAGTGTTAAAATGAGATAAAATCGCATGCTAAAAAAACGTAATTAAAAAATACAAGTAACCTAATTTAAGCCCCCCAAAGAAACCCATCACGCGAAACACGTGTCGGGGCTACAGCACACATGACTTCTCATATCCCCTCTCTCCCACATGGGTAAGCATCGTTATTTCACTGCACTATGAGCAGCACTTTATATCCAAGAGAAAGCAGACGCACATTTGTTAACTTACCATTTTTCTATATGAAACTGATTATATCTTTGGTTGATATTTGTAACCTGTCTTTTTGACATATACATATTTATCTATTTTGTGCTCTGTGCGATTACATTTTTGCTATGAGAGGTTTTTTGATGACTCGTGGTGCCTGGATCTTTCCCCCTTTTTCTACTTGTCCTGTATTGTGTCTTGGGTTTATTTTACCACTTTTTTTCAATAAAAATACTTTATATATTATTGAGATTATTATGTTTCATCTCACCTTATTTTTGAGTGCATATCACTCCATTTGTCTTGTATGATATTAATTTAAATACGGTAATAGGTGCACAAATTCTTCAACATCAAAAGCTCAACATGAGGACATAGTCCAAGACTTATGTCAAATACATGGCATTAGTACATCTGGTAATTTCCATCAGTATTCCACAGACACAGCTTTCACTTTCATTTCATCATATTGAGTGCAAAATCTGTTGACAGTCTCTTTTTATGTAAAAGTGAGAGGTGAACCAATTTTATACACCATCTGAATGGCAATGGGGACCCTTGTGCTCAAATATAGTCAGAGAAAGTCCTTACTATACAAATCTGACAATGGTGTGTCTCAGTCTGATCCTGTCAGGTTTATTACCACTTTCCACTCCAAATCCAATACTATCAGGAAATTAGTGATCAAGTCATGGCCCATTCTAAAGATCCCATCCTCACTAAAATTATCCCCAATAGACCTATGATTGCCTACAGACGGTCAAAAAATCTACGGGGACATTTAACCCGGAGCCATTATATGGGTAACCCCCAAAAACCTTTTTGGATGTAGGTAATAGACAGCTAGGGTGCTTTAAATGTGGGCAATGTGTAGCTTGTACTAATGTGGACCGCAGTGACAGCTTTATTGATGCCACTAAAACAAGGACTTTCAAAATTCGAAAGCACATAACATGCACCACAAGAAATGTAATCTACTATGCCACATGTCCGTGCTCCCTGATCTATGTAGGTCTCACCACACGCCAACTTAAAGTGAGGATCAGGGAGCACGTACTGGGCATTGAAGCAGCAGCCACTGAGGATGACGTAAATGTGCTCAAAACTATACCGAAGCACTTTAAGCTATACCATCAATGTGACAGTAGATCACTACGGGTTAAGGGCATAGACTGTCTAAATGTGGGGATACGGGGTGGAAGAATTTCGCAACGTCTGGCGCAATTGGAGTCCCGATGGATTTGGACCCTGAACACGGTCCATCCTTGTGGACTAAATGAGAATTTCAATTTTGCCTCCATTTTGTGATCACCAGTCTGCTGTAATTTTGGCACTGTGTAGGGTCTCGTGACACTCTGGTTGCTTTTATGGGTTTTAACTCTGTGTGTATTGTATTGTTTTAGATTTGGTTTACTGTTTTACTCACCTTTTTCCCCGACCGGATGGATTCCCACTTGTGATGGAGGATGTCGACGTCTGGACGGTATTCTTGATTGAAGAGATACACTGGGATACATAAAAAGATATATATATATATATATATATATATATATATATATATATAATTAGTTTTTCTCTATGTTAGTTCCTTTCTAGACTTGTGCTGTTCTAGGTGCCTTATTTGTTCCATATCTATCAGACAATGTTTTCTATGGTGACCTTCTCTATATGTGTTACACACATGGATATGTATTTGTTGAGGATGCAGTTTGTATTGAATGTATGATTTATTTGATTACCGATTGTTTAACCTTTTTCCGGTCTTTTGCATACCTCATGCGGTAGATGGGAATTTCCCGCCTGTCAATAAGAATTATATTTTGATATTGCAGGATGGTGCGGCATTTTCGCCTTGAATTTTAGAGATATGCACATCCTACAATTCATATAATCTATAAAATAAAATGTACACAACTTTGAGGGTCATAAGTACCGGTGGTAATATGGTTTACATATTAGTATATCTAGGGTGTACCGTCTTATTTTTCTATCTTTCTTATTATTTTTTAATGTGTCCCTAATGTATAGTTAGATGCACCTGGTAGGAGGGAGCAGTATGTGTATAGCTACAATTTTATATATTTAGGACAGTGTGAGTACAGGATAGGCACCAGCATGGTCGTTATTGAGAGCACTTAGATGAACCAGATGTATTGGGGTCATATACGTATTTGCATTTTGGCCCTTGTTCCTCCATGTTACTATATAGATAATTACAATTCTTCCGTTTGCGATCGCAGGCTTGCACGCATGCGTGCTGCACTCAGGGAGGCCCCGCCGCTCCCGGCGTCTGTAGCATCGGGTTGCCATGGGACCTTGTGCTCGTCACTTCCCGTCGTGTGACGTCGGCGAGGCCTGGCGTTCCCTGCTGCTACGGCACCGCATGCCTCACATCCTGTCTGCGATGAGCATACTTCCAGTTCGGGGGGGTTTTTATAGCCTCCCTCTTCCCATTGCAGTCACGCCCCCTGACGAAGGACGAGATCCGAAACATGCATTGGGGCAGACGTACTGACAACCGGCATCCCTGAGCGTGCCCCTGAATACCCTATCAGGTTTACATGTGTTGGAGGCACTATTCATTTACCGGGTATGTTGTAGCTGCTATGTCACCGGCTACCATACTTCTGCAATGGGGCAATTAGATCTGTGGACTATCTGTATATATCTTTCACTTTTGTCCCTCATTAGCCCAGTGCCAAAGTATATGAGCACTCTTTGACAGCTGATACCCAGGTATACTATTGTACCATCCTGCATTAACTTTTTGGCATTTGTCCATGCATTTATATTGTATCTGCACGATGGTGCATTTCAGCTCCGTACCATAATTATATATATGCTCAGGGGTGTTTCTGGTGGTTGCAGTGCGCCTTTTTTCCAGCTTTGCACGATTTTCTGCACTTATGCCATCTAGTTCCGTATTGCATTCTACCTGTTTGTACCAATTCTGTTTAATAAATCAATATATATTTTGCTAAAATGGATCTGTGGTCGTGGTTTTGTGGTTTTTCCACCATCTTCTGCTCAAATCTGGCAGGATTTGGCCTGTTTGACCAATTCACTAGTGCATAGAATATAATGGAAGCATAGATTTATTGATTTACCTCATTAATTCTCTAGAAAACAATCACACATGTGGTACATTACCTCACTGATGAATCCAAATGAGCAGCGAGTTAGCAAAATACAAAAATTTACCAGCAATGTGATAAGATGTTCTTGTGTATTATGTAGCCCAGATAAAGGAGGAGGGGATACAGCTACTTCTAAAGGGATAATATGTGAGAGGAGGACATAGCTGTCTGTAAAGGATTAATTGGTGTCTCTCACTACATACTATAAGGGTGAGTTTCCACGATCAGTAAACGCTGCGTGTTTGGCGCTGTGCGCTGGCGCAGCGCCAAACACGCAGCGTCCAGATGTTACAGCATAGTGGAGGGGATTTCAAGAAATCCCGTCTCCACTATGCGTAACAACACGCAGGTGGCAGACCTGTGTAAACGGACATGCGGCGCGTCTTTTCAGACCGCAGCATGTCCTCGCTATGTAGCCCTGCATTCTTTCCGGAGGTGTTCCGGAGGTGTCCTGAACACCTCCGGAAATAACGCGCGTCAGAAAGGGGGCGGGGCTTAGACGGAGCGGAATTTCCGCTCCGTCCAAAGCGCTGTGGTTCCGGACCGTGGAACCACAGACTAAACATATGCTCCTTCTAGCTTCCTCCCCTTCCTGCTCCATTACACCCAATAATCCATTTACATTATGTTTTAAATAACTACAGTCAACATGAAGAAAGCAGCATAGACATTCCGTTTGTTCCCATAGTGCACGCTCCCAGTCTCTCCCACACAGTGGTATTGTCATGATCCAGGTCGGGGTTTGCTTCTGATTATCCTCTCCCTGGTCTGGTCATGCGGGGGTTAACATTTCCTGCCTCGTTTTGAGATCTGTTTGGCTATTTCAGTCCACTGCTACCTGCAGGCAGCGTCATAGTTCCTGCCTCCGGCATGAGCAGCTGACCCCATTATACCCTGATTTGTCCTCTGCCCGTTTACCTAGATCCCGTTCCTGCTCTCCTCTGTGACTTAGCTCATCTTGGTACTTGCTCTCTGTGTTGTGACCCCTTGGTATTTGACCCGGCTTTTCCTCTGACCTGTTTGACTGTCTTCCGTCTTTGGCATTCCTGCTCTTGACCAGCTCTGACTTCACTGGCTTGTTTCTGACCACGTGTATTGCTGTGTCCTCTGGTACTGCGTACCCTCTCCGTTGCTGACCCGGCTTGTCTGACTACTCTTCCGCCACCTAGTGGCGCCTGCCTGCTGCACTCTGGTGTTTTGCTGTGAGTGCAACCTTTTTTCCTTCACCCGCACCCCCTGGAGGAGGTTGTGTGCTACTGCGCTGTAGCAGGCATTACAGGTATCTCCCAACTCATGAGCAGGAAGTCTCACACAGTTGTCAAATATTAAGGCAGTGGAGAGCCCTGTTTCAGACAACTTTAGGCCATGTTCACACAGCCTTATTTCATTATCTGTGTACAGACCACTTTGCCTGGACGGACAGCATGTCTGTTGACCTGGACTTACTGCTTTACATATACATATGACCATAAACCTATTGTTACACCCGGTCCCAGCGCTGCCTCTGCACTCCGTTCTGCTCACTCACCTGTTCCTCGGGCTGTCCCTCTGCGGCGGTCTGTGCGTGGGCTGGGGTCTCCTGTCCCATCTGCTCTCCGGCGTCCTGAGTCCTTCTCCACTTCCTGGCACGCTGCTGGCAGGCCTCCAGACAGTCGGCTTAGGACGCGAGGCCGCGCCCACCGCCTCTCTTAAAGGGGCAGCGTGCATCTTTTGAAATAGCTAATTATCCAATGGCTGCGCACTTGGTACTATATCTGGTCACTCCACCATTAGGGGAGTGCCGGAGCAACGTGTTCTATCATTGCTACATCCGGTTCTGTTCCTGTTCTGTCTGCGCTGCGTCTGCAGTCTCTGTGCTTCGCTGATACTGTTTGTCTCCTCAGATCATTGCTAACCCGTATCTGGCTAATCTGGACAATCTCGGCTATTAATGGCGCAAGTGTCATCCCGTTCCGCCATCAGCCATCCGTACCCGTGGACCGTGACAAGGTCACTGAAGCCAGCCTTCTACCATCCGTTCTGGACCAGGACCTTACCCTTCTCCGTCAAGAACTTTCCACGGACTCTGTAAATACTTGTTACCCTTTTGGTCCCTCTGGGACAGCTGCCACGTGTCTGGGGTCTAACTGGAGGTAGCACCTGTGTCCTCCGGGTATTCCATTCTGGTCCTGTTCGAGGGGCCTTACTACGGGTACCCGGGGCTCACTAGTTACGCCCCCTTCGGAGCCCCCCGGACCGCGGTCTCGAGGTTCCACATTAAAAAATAAATACGAATGTGAACTTCACCACCTCTGCCTCCGCTTCCATTCGTTACACCTATCTGAAACTCATCTTAGTCTCCTTTTTATATTTTTCGTTTTCCTAATTACTGTATATTTGAGGTTTTGTATTTTGGTCTCCTTTTACTTGGTTAAGTTTTGTACTAGATGTAGGCCCTTTATACAGTTTCCAAAATGCAAACTTATTTAATCAAAGCAGCCAGCATAACATATTGAATAAACTTTAACCCCTTAACGCCAAATTGATAAACTTCGTCAACATGCAGAAGAAGTCAGCTATTTACATAGCTTCGATCACTGCCGTTAACCATATAAATGCTGTTGTCAATCTCTAACAATGGAGTTTAAGTGGAATGTGCATTGTGTATACGGTTCCCCCTGATCTGATCATGGGCTTTTATGGCCGCCTACTGCCATCTTGGTACTTCTGTGAAGCTTATCAACAGGGTGAGCTTCATAGGAGACAGAAATTTTTCCAACATGCTGAAATACAAATAGGTTTGTAGTAAATAATATAAGCAATTGGATGAATGCAGGTTCAAGTAAAAAAAGTAAAAGTAAGTTTTAAAAAAGATAGAAAAGGTTCAAAAAATATAAACATTCAAATCACCTCTCTTGTCCTGCATTATTGATAAAATATAATAAAAAAAAGCTAAATAAACATATTTGGTATTGCTGCATACAGTCTATGAAAATATAAATTGAATTAAAGAGAAAAAATATCAAAATTACCGATTTGTGTTTTTTCAGTCACCCGCACTCCTGCCCCAAAAAATGCAATAAAAACCTTTCAAAATGTCATGTCTACCCTAAATTTCTAACAATAAAACTGTCAAGTGACCTGAAGAATTAGGTTTCTGAGTAATTCTTAACATACAATGAGAGCTATAAAAACAAGACCTAAAAATCCATGACATAATTGCATTTTTTTCACAATTTCACCACACATAGAATTTTTTTCCCATCTTCCAGTAAATTTAGGTTACGCTCCCACAATGTTTTTTTTGGTGGGTTTTTGATTTTACAGATTTTCTGCACTCATTAAGTAAAATAGGTTACTTGCATTTTTTTAAAAAAAAAACTGTCACAATCCATTTTTGGATCTGTGGCAGATTTTGCGTTTCATATTAAAACTTTTTTCCTTTCAGGCCACCGAGGGTTAATGTCTGTTTTTTCCTCGGTGGCCGCTGGTGTAACTACAGGGTATGCCACACTAAACAATATCGCTAACGGGATCGCTAAAAAACTTCACTATTTAGCGATCCTGTTAGCGATGTTGTTCAGTGCGGCAGCTTCCAGCGACGAGCTTCCTGCTGTGATCTCGCTCGTCGCTGGAATCGTTCCGGACCCTATTTTCTCGTCGGCGCTCCCGCTGGGTAAGTATCTTATCGCTGTGTGGCACCTTTTCTTAGCGATTTAGCGGTACTTTTGTACCGCTAAAGTCGTTAAGAAGATCGCTAACGGCGATAGCGTCGTTAACTATATCGCTAAATGTGGCCGCATTTAGCGATATAGAAACAATCCCGCTAGCGATCGCATTAGTATGCGTCGTTATCGTGATCGCTAGCGGGATTGTTTAGTGTGGCAGTACCTTACATTGTTGCTGAGTTTGCTGATGCAGGAGGTGACCACTCCCACCATCCTTTAAAAGGTCACCTGATGCATCAGCTGACTGTTGGTAATACAGGTCTTTCAGGAGACCAACCAAGCAGGAGAAGGAGCTTGCTGAGTACAGTGGTACTCCAGCTATTACCCTGATCTGGTGACTTTATCCTGCTGTGTGGAGCTTTACAGCAGAAAGCTAAATGTGTTGTTTTTGTTGCTTTAACCCTTTGTTGTCTGTTCCTTTCCTTTTGTGTTTTATTAGTGCAGTGGTGTGACTAGTGCTCTCACCGGCCTGCTCCCTACCTAGGGATTAGCGCAGGGCTTGTGAGGATTTAAGGTATCCTGCTCAGCGACGGGGTGAAAGAACCCATATAGGGACAATAGGGAGATCAGGGCACAGACTTAGGTGAGTGCAGGAGGAGTCCATTTTCCCCGTTCTCTCTCGCAGAGCCCACCGTTTTTAAAGTTTCCCCGGTGCTTCCTTGTTTGTTGTGTTGTCTGGTGACCGACCATTCGTGGGTCGTGTCACACTGCTTGGGTCACATTGTCACATTATCACCAACCGTCACATTTTTTTCTTGTGAGCCATGGCCCAAATGCAGGCCTTTGCCCAACTGCTTCAGACCCTCACCGCTGAGCTTAATGTGCTGCGGGGTGTAGTGGTGCAGCAGTTTCAGCAGTTGGTGGGGTTCTGGGCCTCAGCTCAGGTGCAGGCTCAACCAGAACCCAAGATATCTCTTCCTGACAGGTCTTCTGTAGGGAGAGACAAATTTTTGGTTTTTCAGGAGGCCTGTAAATTATAGTTCAGGCTCCGCCCCTGTTCATCAATGAGTGAGGAACAGCGTGTGGGGATTATTGTCTCCCTTCTCAAGGGTGATCCCCAATCCTGGGCCTTCTCCCTGCCGACCCATTCACCATCTTTACGGTCGGTGGATGGGTTTTTTGCGGCTCTGTCGCTGGTATATGGAGATCTTGATGGCATCTCCCTGGTGGAATTCTGACTCCGTAAAATCAAGCAGGGGGCTCGGCCGGCTAAGGAGTACTGCTCAGAGTTCAGGAGGTGGGCCATTGACACACAGTGGAATGACCCTATGCTTAGGAGCCATTTTATGCAGGGTCTGTCCCCAAGGTTGCAGGATACTCTGGTGCAGTACGCCGCACCCGGGTCGTTGGAGGCCACCATGTCCCTTGCCATCTGGGTGGATAGACGCTTGAGGGAGAGGCATACACCAAATGTGTCCCCTGTAATCCTTGCTAGGGAAGAGGACACACTTGTGCAAGTGGATGAACCTATGCAGGTGGGACGAGTTGGTTCCCAAACGGGGTTGCCTGCGGTTCATCGTGGTGTGGGGGCATTTTTTTACTGTGGGCTGACTGGTCATTTCACAGGGGTCTGCCCAGCTTGTGCCAAGTTACCTGTACCATCTAAGAAGCCGAGTCCCCCAGGTCGTGTGGAGGGAGGCGACCAGGGAATGTATATTTCCTCCATTTTTCCACTCAGTGTACCCTGTCTGCTGAAGTGGTGGTTGGCGGGGTAACTGAGGGAATACTGGTGCTTTTGAACAGTGGAGCAGGAGTCAATTTTGGTGGATGCTCACTTTGTCCAAACCCTTGGCCTGAGGTGTAGAACGCTAGCAAAACCCCTAAGTGTCCAGGCCATTGACTTTGTCCCACTCAGCAAGGGGAGGGTGACCCAAGTCGTAGATGATATACACCTGCGTATAGGGAATCATCATGAAGAGTCCCTGTCGTGCTACGTCTTAGGGGGAATGCCAACACCCATTGGTTTAAGCCTCCCTTGGTTGAAAAAACACAACTCAGTCATAGATTGGTGGTCCAGGGAAGTAGTCAGCTGGGATTAGTCGTGTGAGTGCTGCTGCCCGGGGATACTGTCTCTGCCGTATTTCTACAACCATCCCCTTCTTCTCCAGTGGGGGCAGCAGAGGTGCTGCCAGGGAGTAGGGGCAAGTGTCTACCCTCACCACAAGCTAACCCTGAGTGTCGGAGTCCGCTTAGGAGGAGGGGTCAGAGGGGGGTGGTGGTTCCTTTTCAGCATTGTGGGGGTGTGAGTGTGACGACACAGGGGGACACCTCTGTTGTCGGCTCTGTAAAGAATTCTCCATCTTGTGGCAAACGTGTGTGGCAATAAACGTTCAGGTCCGGACCTGTGTGTGAATGAGTACGTATGGGTGTCCACCAAAAACATCCAGTGAAAGTGTGCTGCTGGGGCCTGGAGTTCTCGGGTGATTGGGCCGTATCGGGTGTCGGCCATTCTCGGCCCGAGGACTTATCAGCTGGAGTTACCCCAGTAATGCCCATACACAACTCATTCCCCAGGTCGGCGCTCTGGAGATTTGTGGCACCTCCGGAGCATGCGTTATTGTCACTTCCATCAGTCTGCGTTTGCCATAAACCTGAGAGTTTGTTGACTGCCGAGGTGAACTCTGGTGGATCCAGGCATCCTCACCGTAGGTTGTTTTCTGGTGAGGTGCAGTATTGAGGGTCAAGAGGCCCCTCATTGAAAGGGGGGTATTGTCACGATCCATTTTTGGATCTGTGGCAAATTTTGAGTTTCATATTAAAACTTTTTCCTTTCAGGCCATCGGGGGTTAATGTGTTTTTCCCTTGGTGGCCACTGGTGTAACTACATTGCTGCTGAGTTTGCTGATGCAGGAGGTGACCACTCCCACCATCCTTTAAAAGGTCACCTGATGCATCAACTGACTGTTGGTAATACAGGTCTTTCTGGAGACCAACCAAGCAGAAGGAGCTTGCTGAGTGCAGTGGTACTCAAGCTATTACCCTGATCTGGTGACTTTATCTTGCTGTGTGGAGCTTTACAGCAGAAAGCTAAATGTGGTGTTTTTGTTGCTTTAACCCTTTGTTGTCTGTTCCTTTCCTTTTGTGTATTATTAGTACTGTGGTGTGACCAGTGCTCTCACCGGTCTGCTCCCTACCTAGGGATTAGTGCAGGGCTTGTGAGGGTTTAAGGTACCCTTCTCGGCGAAGGGGTGAAGGAACCCGTATAGGGACGATAAGGAGATCAGGGCACAGACTTAGGTGAGTGCAGGAGGTGTTCATTTCCCCTTCCCTATCGCAGGGCCCACCATTGTTAAAGTTTCCACGTTGTTCCCTTGTTTGTTGTGTCGTTCGGTGACAGATCATTCGTGGGTCGTGTCACACCGCTTGAGTCACATCGTGACAAAAACTCACCAAAAACTTACTTATCGTGGGAAAGTAGCCTAAGGCCACGTGCCCACGTTGAGTATTTGATGAGTTTTTTACGTCAGTATTTGTAAGCTAAAACCAGAAGTGGGTAAAAAAATACAGAAGTGGTGACTTGTTTCTATTATACTTTTCTTCTGGCTGTTCTGCTCCTGATTTTTACTAAGGTAAAAAACTCACTAAATTCTCAACGTGTGCTCGTGGCTTTATTTTTAAAATCAATGGTGTCATTCAAAACTGTATCTCGGCCTGTAAAAAAGCAAGCACTGGCATGGCTAAGCTGAAAGAAAAATAAAAAAGTTATGGCTTTTGGAAAAAGAGGATGGAAAAAAGCAAACGTAAAAAACAAAACATTTCAAAATGATTTGTACACCAATATCAATTTTAGATGATGGATTGGAGTAAGGGAAGAGTCAGACGGCCGCATAACTAGGATAAGGATCGAAACACAATGCTTGGACTGGCTCTCCAGACTGAGAGAGACAGCACGTATTTCTATGCTGCTGTCACGCTCAAGTCCGCAGAGCTGTCGCCCAGTCCAAGCATTGCGCTGCAATCCCTGTCCAAGTTATGACCATCTTACTCTTCCCTCATTGACAGCTACCATGGGATCATGTATGCCAAGAAAGGAGATTTAAGTGGGCACCACCTCAGAATAATATAATAAGAATAAACGGGATCACTACTGCATGTGGGATAACTATAAGTAACAAAAAACACACAAAAAAAAAACCCATGGGATCATGTGTATCACTGCTAGTCTCTCTTACTTTTTTGGATGTTGTTCATGATGCATTTTTGCACTGTTTTTTTGATTTGTATGTTTTTTTTGTCTGCAGGAAAGAAGCTGTGTTTACAGTACCAGCAAAAGCCATGAGATTTCATAAATCTCATGCACACTCTTGTTTTTTTCTGACTGAATTTGAGAACTGCAGAGTTTTTAAAATCTGCAGTGTATTAATTGTTTCAGTGTTTTTTCACCCATCGAAAACAATGAGAAAGTGAAAAAATGCTGCAAAATATGCAGCACACCATTTTTTACAACATTTTTTTTTCTGCTCCATTTTAAACTTTATTTAACATGTACCGTACTATGGACAAATCAGACATGTAATCCCCATTCAAAAACAATGCAATAAACGGAAATAAAAAAAATGAAAGAAAAGCACAACAGTACTTGTGTTATGAATGCAGCATTTCTACTGAGAAGAGAGCAGGTTTTGGCTGCAGAAAAAAATTGTTTCAGAAATGCTATGTGTGAACATAGCCTACATGATGCTTTGTCAGACTTTTTTGCAGTTTTTTATATGTCCTGTGTGTAATATGTAGCATTTGGATAGTAATAATACAGTTTTACAAACTATAGCATACATGACAGCAAAGCAAAATAAAACCTCTATACAGTATCCATAAAGTGTTCTACTTGTCTAAAGACCTATAATAACCACTATTACTGGCTCAGCTGAGGATTTAATTAAAGATGTGTTGGCTATTTCTCCAACTTCCTGAATTCCATTCATGTATGACATGCTAACCTGGGTTCAGACTCTGAAGAATGTGTGTAGCCCTGGTACACAATACCAGGAGGATGAGTGGAGAGGTAACGGTTAAGGGCTCTTCATAACATCACGTACACTTCGGACACACCCAGCAGGGGTGTGGAAGGGAGTGATTTAGTCAGTCAGTTTCCTGTCCTTGGACAGAGTAGACGTGTCCAGTCTGAGCCTGTTAGCAGTTCAGAAAGTGGAGGCTAGTACAGGTGGTCTAGTTCACCTCAGCCTAGTCAGAGCTGTGCCCCACTGGAAGACAGACGGAGAGATCTATTAAGAGTCGAGCAAATCGAAGGGCAAAGTGGAAGGAATATCTAAAAAGTGCTTTTGGCTTGGAGAAGTCCTGCACATTGTAACCGGTCACTGGGGACCGAAGGATCACTATTAGCTACAAGCATAGTGGTAAGAAAACCAGAGATTTACCGGACCTTAGGTCGCGGCAAACAGCCCAAAATAGTCAGTACGTAACTGGGGTCAGGGGGAGTGAAGACTTTGAGCCTGATCAGCAAGATAGGAATTCAACTCTCTCACAGGAAGGCTCCGACCACAAATCTGACTGGGCAGCACAGCTTTGGAATAGCTGGAATCGTAGAGGGAACTACGCTGCAGGCTGGTTGTACTCATCGTGTTGACAGTAAAGGAGGCCCCTAACTTGCTTAACCGTTGCCTCAAAGCTCATCCTCCATCAACCCCATCAGCCTCCCTGGGAACTGCCTTACCATCTTGCAAGTAAAGGTATGGAAAGACGCTGACCGTGTGAGACTGAGTTATTATTGCATGCCTGCACAATCCCTACCTAACTACCGACCTGAGGGAAGAGTCCCACCTGTAGGGGACCCGACATCTAGCTGCCTCACCATCCCTCAGAGATCTACAGCAGCGCTGGTACAAATTACCAGAAGACTACAGGTGGCGTCACGAACTGTATATAAATCTATCCCCTGTAAATATTCCCCCCAACATACGCCAGACCGCCAGGGCCACAGACCGAGCCACAGCTACCTGTGACAAATCCCCATAGACTTCCATGGGCTCGGCTCTGAGTACCCCATTGCCCTGGTAACCCACAATTGTGGTGGCGGGTCGACACAAAACTTTGGCGTCACGAACAGGATACGAAACTTGCAGCATTGCGAGCCCTGTGTGCCTGTGGAGTGTTTTGGCGAAAAAGACTGTTGCTGTTGTTTGGCGCCAAATACCGTCATATTTGCCGCCAGATTCGCGCCCTAAGGCGCTGGAGAAGAAGGTGGGCGTACCTGAAAGAGCGCGCGAAGTCTTGGACACGCCCCTGGCTCTGACTCATCGGCAGGTCCTGCAACAGGAAGTGAACGCTCTGACATCAGAGCGCCTGCGACGAAGGTCCTGTTCCCACTGCGGTGCCTGTGAAATAGCAGCGTCTGAAACCGGTAGGCTCCGTTTAACCAAGGGGGCGCTAAGATGTCACAACAACCGGCTGACAGTGCGGCCCCGGCCGGAGGTCCCAATCCCGCACCGCTTGGTATTGTAGCGCCAGATGGGGGCGCAGGCCCTGCACCCAGTCCGGTAGTCCCGATCATGCCACTAACGCTCCCATATATGCCTGGGGCGAAATGGCTTCCCCAGTACAGCGGTGAGCCAGGCACCTTAGCAGGCTTCAAGCGGAAGTTATGCAGCATCCTAGAAATGTACTCCATGCCTGAGAGACAAAAAGCTGCTGTGCTAATAGGGCAGCTAACTGGCGCTGCTGAGAGGGAAGTGGAGACTTGGGATACCGTTGATCAGGAGTCGGTACCTGCGATCTTCCTTAAGCTACATGCCATATTTGAAGACCGCACAGAAACGGATCTCCGGATGGCCTTCTATCACTGTTCACAACAGCCAGGTGACAGCATCCGGGACTATGCTTGCCGACTACAAGGAGCCCTGAGAGCCCTCAAGCAAATTAACAATTTAAATGCTATCGACGAGAATAAAATGCTGAAAGAACAATTTATACAGGGATTGAGATCCCAAGAGGAACGCAGAACTGTAAACTGGTGGTCCTTAGACCATCCGGATGCTACCTTTGATGCCCTAAAGGACATGGCAATAAAAGGGCTGCGGCCCCTGGGCAAACCCGAGGTGGCAACCCAACATCATCAGGCTGAAGTCACTCTGGAACCGGCAGTAACCCCCTTTTCCCCGCTAGTGGCTGAAGCCAAAGCGCAGGTGACACCTCCTAGTGAATTGGACTGTCTGCGCTCAGAGGTGCGCCAGCTGACTAAAAATCTGGCTGCTGTGATGAGTGCCCTGCAGCTGCGGAAAGAGGAGGAAGGGAAGATCTTGTTAGCTGACTGCCCAGAAGACGTCCCGTGGATGCACCGGAGAAGAAAGAAGACGTCGCCCCCCCGGAGGAGGACAACGCCACCCCCAGGAGCAACCTCTGATCAACACCCTCCTCGTCGAGAGATCATCTGTTATCGCTGCAACCGGAAAGGTCATCTGTCTCCACAGTGTCCTTTAAACGGGCAGAACCTGGGTCCAAGGGCCAACACCCAGGAGAATACCCGTCAGGCCCCCTAGACTGGAACCGCAGGTATGTGGGCGGGCGACCCTACCTGTCTATATTCTAGATGGTATTGCTGTTCCAGCATTGTTAGACACTGGGTCGCAGGTGACCCTAATACCTGATGCCCTATATACCAAGTACTGGTCAATGGACAGTCTTAAACCTCCGAGCCTTGACTTTACCGTGTATGCTTCTAATGGTCTTCCTGTAGAAGTACTCGGGACAAAATGTGTAGATGTAAAGGTGGGCAGAGAGGAGTTGAAAGACCAGGGGCTTCTGGTAGTAAAGACTGTAAATGAGGAGAACGGTTTAAATATAATTTTGGGTACTAACATTATCGGTAATTGTTTGGGAGAAGTTGTGTTCTTCTCCAACAGCTCGCTGAGATTGCCCGACCAAGGCAGAGAGGAGTAATCCAAAGAGAGATCCGGGCCCTGGTGTGTCAGCAGCAAGCGAAGCTTACAGACGGCGAAATTGGTAATGTACGGGTCACTGACTCGGATCCTATTGTGATACCCCCAATGAGTGAAATGATCATTGGTGCAGGGCAGCCATAGGTCTGAGAGGACAGAATTACAAGCTGTAGTAGAACCCACCATTCAGAACATAGACCTACACTTATGACTGCTAGAGGAGTAGTAGAAGTGGTGAATGGAAGAGTACCGGTACGGCTTCTCAATTGGGGAGATGATGAGGTAAACTTACCCCGTTATGCAACCATTGCTAAACTACATGCTGTTGATAATAATTCTATTCTCCCGGCTGAGTCCTTAGACTCCTGTCAAATAGCGGAGGACAATGACCCAGCAACTCAGGTGGCGGAATGGTGTCAGCAACTCCATGTTGGGACGGACACCACTCCCGCTCACCAGAAGCAAGGGGTATTACGGGTGGTGCAAGAGTACGCCCAAGTGTTTAGCAAAAATCCACTTGATTTTGGGATAATTAAGGGAGTACAACATCATATCCCTACAGGCAGTCATCCTCCCATCAAAGAGCGGTATAGGCCCATACCTCCAGCTCATTATCAGAAGGCTAAAGAAATGTTGAATGATATGAAGAAAGCCGGGGTGATAAGGGATAGTTGTAGCCCCTGGGCAGCCCCTCTAGTTCTGGTTAAAAAGAAAGATGGTAGTATGAGAATGTGTGTGGATTACAGGCAGGTGAACCGCATAACACACAAGGATGCATACCCGTTACCACGCATAGAGGAATCATTAGCTGCTCTGAAAACGGCTAACTACTTTTCTACCCTTGATCTGACTAGTGGTTACTGGCAAGTGGCTGTGGCTGAGGAGGATCGTGAGAAAACGGCTTTCACCACCCCAATGGGGCTCTGTGAGTTCGACAGAATGCCGTTTGGGCTCAGCAGTGCCCCAGGAACATTTCAGAGAGTGATGGAAAATTGTCTGGGACATCTCAATTTTGAAACCGTGCTGCTATACCTAGACGACGTTATCGTGTATTCCAAGACATATGAGGACCATCTGAAACACCTGGCGGAAGTGTTTGAGTCCCTGTCCAGGTACGGGATGAAATTAAAACCCTCAAAATGCCATCTACTCAAACAGAAGGTACAATACTTGGGGCACATCGTCAGTTCGGAAGGAGTAGCGCCGGACCCAGAGAAAGTCACTGCCATCCAGAAGTGGCCGGAGCCGAAGAACCTTAAGGAAGTGCGACAGTTCCTGGGACTAACGGGTTACTACAGAAGGTTCGTGAAAGATTACACGAAGAAGGCAGCTCCTTTACAGGACCTCCTGGTAGGACAATCCTTAAAGAGCAGAAACCCTCCCTTTAATTGGGGTAAAGAACAGGCTGAAGCATTCCAAAAGATGAAAGAGATCCTTACAGGTGATGAGATCTTAACCTATCCTGATTACAGCCAACCGTTCCTGTTGTACACCGACGCCAGTAATGAAGGGTTGGGAGCAGTTCTCAGTCAGAAGCAGAATGGCCAAGAAAAAGTCATCGCATATGCCAGCAGAAAACTCAGGCCAACTGAAAGGAATCCGGAAAATTATAGCAGCTTCAAGCTGGAGTTTCTGGCGCTGGTTGGGCCATTACTGAAAGATTTAAGCACTATCTGGCCTCCAATAAGTTCACGGCGTACACAGACAACAACCCGTTAACGCACCTGGAAACCGCCAAGCTGGGCGCCATGGAGCAGCGTTGGATGGCTCGGTTGTCCAATTACCAGTTTACTATCAAGTACCGGGCAGGTCGAAAGAATGCTAATGCTGATGCGTTGTCCCGAATGCCGCATGACTCTGATACGGAAGAAGAATCGGATGACCTGGAAGAAATTGAGCTACCTGCGTTCCATCGAAATGGGGTAGTCCACGAGCATCGAGTCAACAGAAAGCAGTATGGTGCAACATTAAATCCTTTACCCCATCACAGTTGGAAAGAGACTCAGGACAGTGATCCAGTGGTCAGCCGCATCAAGGAGTTGTTAAGACAGGAAGGCTCCTCTTTGGAAAAGGAAGCACCTATGTCAGCCAAGCTCCTGTGGAACGAGAAAAGCAGGTTGTTCCTATACCGTGAGAAGTTGTGCAGGAGATACGTCAACCCCAGAACCCATGAGATGGTCTGGCAAATAGTGGTCCCCAAGGCAGACGTCCCAATGGTGTTGGAAGCATACCACGATCAAGCAGGACACTTTGGCTGGAGAAAGCTGGAGACCCTGTTGAGATGCCGGTTCTACTGGGTAGGGATGCGCAGCTCCATCGAGAGGTGGTGTCGGAACTGTGGACCCTGTGGTCTCAGAAGAAAGGACTACGGTAGTCAGAAGGCACCCCTGCAACCTATCCGGACGACTCGTCCTCTGGAGATTGTGGCCCTGGACCACGTCAAATTGTCGCCAAGTAGATCTGGATACTCATACGCCTTGACCATGGTGGACCATTACTCCAGATTTCTGGTGGTTGTTCCAGTTAAGGACCAGACGCAGTGACGGCCGCGAAAACCTTTCAAGCAAGCTTCTGCAGACCGCATGGGTATCCGGAGCAAGTATTAACCGATCAAGGACCTGCTTTCGAAGCTGATTTATTCAAGGAATTCTGTCACATGTACGGGTGCAAGAAAATTAGAACAACACCATACCACCCTCAAACCAACGGTCTTTGTGAAAAAATGAACCATATTGTCCTTGACTTGTTGAGATCCATACCGTTGGAAGACAGGAATCGATGGCCGGATTTACTACCTGATTTGGTTGATTTGTATAATCATATACCTGTAGTTCAACTAACTGCACTCCAGCCTATCTTATGAGAGCAAGGCCTGGAAGACTACCAATGGATCTAGAACTTGGAGTGGTAGAACCGGAGGCAGACGACGCCGTTGAAAACTGGGACATCAATCGGCAAGAGCAATACAGAAGAGTGCAAATCTGTGTGGAGGAAAGTCTCAACAAGGCACGGGAGAAACAGGAAGATGTTTACAACCGAAATGCTCCTGCCAAGCCTTTGATGCCTGGAGAGGTAGTATTAAAAAGGGAAAAGGAAGATGCACAAATTGGATAACAGTGGGAGCAAGAACCCTACGTCATACAAGATTCTAAATATGACAACAGAAAAGTTTGTATCATCAGTAAGGACGGAGGAAGAACAACAACCACTGTGTCCAGAGACCATTTGAAATTGTGTCCAGAACCCTTAAAGCGTTGTGAAAAGAACCCTGTCATCAATCAAGGAGAAAGAAAGGAAGAGGTCATACACACAGATCTGGGAGATTTTCCTGCGGATTGGCCCCGACTGGGAGATGCTGTGATAATTCCAGTGTTGCAGTTTTATCAGCCACAAGAGGAAGTTCTACCTCCAGTTGTGCCCGTGGTGCCAGTTGAGCCCGTTCAGGAGTTACCCATCCCAGCAACACCTCAACCTATGGAATCTCAAGAAGGATCATCTGAAGCAGCGCCCCATACTATGGGATCCCTGGTGAAGCTGACTCACACCGCCCAGCCATCAGTACGCTTGCCAGATCCATAGAAAGATTGAGGCAGTTCTATAGTTTGCCGTTACGCAGTGCAGACAGATCGCAACTTGATATACCTGAAGCTACACCACGTAGATCAGAGCGAACCACCAAAGGGAAGTTACCCATTAGATATCAGCAGTGATTATAACGAATTGATGTGAATACTGTAAAAAGTCTATATATATATATGTTTTTCCCTATTATGTCTTATAATGGACTCAGAGGCTGAGGACTGAGCCAGCCCAAAAACTGTATCCTGTAAATAGTTGCACTAAGGTGCCTTTTTAATGGTTTCACATGAAACCTTGACTTACCTCTGAACAGAAAACCCGTGTGGTGTGGCACTGAGTGAGGTCTGCATTCGGATGTCCTGCAGCCCACCCAGGACCCACGTTGAAGGTTTGGTGCGGGTCCTTCACAAGTATATTGTCTATTTTTATGAACATGTTTATTTAATATTTGTATTTCTCTATAATGTTATTGTTCGCAACGTTTAAGACATCCTTACCTCCCGGATGGGACGAATTAATGTTTAATGTTAAATGCATAAACAAAAATGTCTCTTTATATTTTACAGCCCGGGAGTGCTGTCGTTTACCATGGGGGAATGTGTAGCCCTGGTACACAATACCAGGAGGATGAGTGGAGAGGTAACAGTTAAGGGCTCTTCATAACATCACGTACACTTCGGACACACCCAGCAGGGGTGTGGAAGGGAGTGATTTAGTCAGTCAGTTTCCTGTCCTTGGACAGAGTAGACGTGTCCAGTCTGAGCCTGTTAGCAGTTCAGAAAGTGGAGGCTAGTACAGGTGGTCTAGTTCACCTCAGCCTAGTCAGAGCTGTGCCCCACTGGAAGACAGACGGAGAATCTATTAAGAGTCGAGCAAATCGAAGGGCAAAGTGGAAGGAATATCTAAAAAGTGCTTTTGGCTTGGAGAAGTCCTGCACATTGTAACCGGTCACTGGGGACCGAAGGATCACTATTAGCTACAAGCATAGTGGTAAGAAAACCAGAGATTTACCGGACCTTAGGTCGCGGCAAACAGCCCAAAATAGTCAGTACGTAACTGGGGTCAGGGGGAGTGAAGACTTTGAGCCTGATCAGCAAGATAGGAATTCAACTCTCTCACAGGAAGGCTCCGACCACAAATCTGACTGGGCAGCACAGCTTTGGAATAGCTGGAATCGTAGAGGGAACTACGCTGCAGGCTGGTTGTACTCATCGTGTTGACAGTAAAGGAGGCCCCTAACTTGCTTAACCGTTGCCTCAAAGCTCATCCTCCATCAACCCCATCAGCCTCCCTGGGAACTGCCTTACCATCTTGCAAGTAAAGGTATGGAAAGACGCTGACCGTGTGAGACTGAGTTATTATTGCATGCCTGCACAATCCCTACCTAACTACCGACCTGAGGGAAGAGTCCCACCTGTAGGGGACCCGACATCTAGCTGCCTCACCATCCCCTCAGAGATCTACAGCAGCGCTGGTACAAATTACCAGAAGACTACAGGTGGCGTCACGAACTGTATATAAATCTATCCCCTGTAAATATTCCCCCCAACATACGCCAGACCGCCAGGGCCACAGACCGAGCCACAGCTACCTGTGACAAATCCCCATAGACTTCCATGGGCTCGGCTCTGAGTACCCCATTGCCCTGGTAACCCACAATTGTGGTGGCGGGTCGACACAAATGTTTATAGGGTGTGTTTTAACAAATGACATTATTATTGACAGAGCTATCCACAATATGGCCCATTAAGAGCCCTTTTGGGCTAATTGCAGAATTAGAGGGATTTACTTGTACATACATCATTGTGTCCCTATAGGTAAAATGTGCTTTTAATATTATTCTGTTACATATAAATTACTGTGATGTGTTCTTCTATTGTTTGGTTTAGTAATCTTAAAGGGAATATATCGCCTTTTTCACTTATTAAAATCTATACTGTAAAGTGTAATTTTACTAGCCTTATGTTATTTTTTTCTTTGTAAAATAAAAATACAATTCAACAATAAGTAAAAAAGACAAAGTCCCTTATATATGTTCATTATTTGAACATATATGAAGAACAAGAAATAAATTCTACATATACTGTTAACATTGAGTAAATGCCAATAGAAGAAAGACAATATTAAGGCTGCGTTCCCACAATAAGCATTTGGTGAATTTTTGATGTTGCACTATTAAATTCGGTTAATTGTGTTATTTCAATGCATTTGTTTAAATGCGTTTATATCATGGTTTTTATGCTGCACTTTTTTTGTGTGTCATGTTTTAACCCCTTCACCCCGAAGTCTGTTTTCTCCTTCCTGATCAGGCCAATTTTTTCAATTTTGACCACTGTCACTTAATTCGGTCATAACTCTGGAACGCTTCAATGGATCCCACTGATTCTGAGAATGTTTTTTAGTGACATATTGCACTTCATGATAGTGGTAACATTTATTTGATATGACTTACGTTTAAACATCTGTGAAAAAAATAAAAAATTTGGCAAAAATGTTGAAAATTTTGCAATTTTCAAACTTTTAATTTGTATGCCCTTAAATCAAAGAGTTATGCCACACAAAATAGTTAATAAATAAAATTTCCCACGTCTACTTTACATCAGCACAAATTTTTAAATATAATTTTGTTTTTGTTAGGAAGTTATAAGGGTTAAAATTAACCAGAGATTTCTCATTTTTACAACAAAATTTACAAAACCATTTTCTTTAGGGACCACATCACATTTGAAGTGACCTTGAGGGCCTATATAACAGAAAATACCACAAAATGACACCATTCTAAAAACTGCAGCCCTCAAGGTGCTGAAAACCACATTCAAGAAGTTTATTAACCCTTCTAGGGCTTCACATGAATTAATGGAATTTGAAAGGAAAAAATAAACATTTAAATTTATTCACAAAAAATTTCCATTAGACCCAATTTTTTTACTTTCACAAGGGTAACAGGAGAAACTTCACAATACAATTTGTTGTGTAATTTCTCCTGAGTACGCCAATACCCAATATGTGGAGTAAAACTACTGTTTGGTTACACGGCAGGGCTTGGAAGGAAAGGATCGCCATTTGACTTTTGAATGTAAAATTTGATGGAATAATTAACGGACACGAATTAACGTTTGGAGAGCGCCTGATGTGCCTAAACAGTGCAAACCCTTCACTAGTGACACCATTTTGGAAACTAGACCCCTCAGGGAACTTATATAGATGTGTATTAAGCACCTTGACTCCACAGATGCTTCAGAGAAGTTTATAACATTAAGGAGTGAAAAGAAAAAAAATAAAATTTTATTTGGAATAATATATTTTTCTTTTTTTGTTCTTTTTTTTATATATTTTTACACTTTTTAATAATTTTTTTTGTTACTTTTTACATTGTCCCACTATGGGATATTATCCTTATACTCACAGATCGCTCACCTGATGCTCTGCAATGCTTCTGCACTTCTGGGTATCAGAGCAGCATCTGACAGGCAGGGTGGAGATGTGTCAGCTCCTGCTCTTAGCAGGCGCTCACAAGCCACCTTCCCTGAAGGAATCTGGCCAGGAATCACCATGGAGGCCATCATCACAATGCGATTACATCGCATTGTGATGATGGAAGCAGACAGCGAGCTCACTCCCTGTGCGATGCTCTTTGATGTCGTTGTCACTATTGTCAGTGTGTAGCCCTGGTGTTAGGCACACGCAGTACCCTGGAGAGTGTGTGGCGAGACAGCAGTTTAATGCTAAATATTCATTCACTCAACATATACTAGACACACCCTTAGGGTAGTGGAGTTTACTCTTGAGGGAGTGGTCAAGGTGGTATGTGTTGGAGTGATTTAGTCAGTCTAGTTCCTGTCTTCGGACAGAGAAGACGTCTGGAGTTTAGTTCCTGACTTGAGAGTGAGAGGACGTCTGGAGGGAGGAAGCAGTCCAGATTGCTCTATCACCAGTTCGGAAAGTGGAGTCTAGTATAGGTGTTTTAATTCACCTTAGCCTAGTCAGAGCTGTACCTCATCAGCATACACTGGAAGGAAAGAAGAAGTTTAGTGCAGAAAGTCTTCAGCATCCTGTCTAAAGGACGGTATAAGGTTCAGAGACGTGCTCCTGCCTATTGATAACTGAGCATCTGTAACTAACTTTGAAGTGAAGGAAAAGAAAGAAGTGACTACTCGACCCTTGGCTAGTGTGAGTGCTTATGTTACCAGCGAGGACAAGGCGAAAGGCACAGTGGTTTATTGGAATAGTGCTTACGGATTGAAGAAGTCCTGCACATTGCTACCGGTCACTGGGGACCGAAGGATCACTATTGTTTCAAGCACAGTGATAAGAAAACCAGGAATTTACCGGACCTTAGGTCGCGGCAAACAAGCCCCTTATAGTCAGTACGTAACTGGGGTCAGGGGAAGTGAAGACTTTGAGTCAGTGCACGACAAGATAAGAATTCAGCTTCTTCGCAGGAAGGCTCCTAACACAAAGCTGACTGGGCGGTACAGCTATAGATTAGCTGGAGATATTGAGGGAACTACGCTTCAGGCTGGTTGTACTCATTGTATTGGGAGTAAAGGAGGCCCCTAACTTGTCCAGCTGCTGTCTCAAGATACACTCTCCTTGGATCAGCCTCCCTGGGACCTGCCTGAACATCTTACAAGTAAAGGTATGGAAAGACGCTGACTGTGTGAGACTGTGTTCTTTATCTGCACTCGACTTCACCAACTCCATAGACTTTGAGGGACCAGTCCCACCTGTAGGGGACCCGACATCTAGCTGCATCACCATCCCCTCAGAGATCTACAGCAGCGCTGGTACTAATTACCAGAATACTACAGGTGGCGTCACGAACTGTATATAAATCAATCCCCTGTAAATATATCCCCAACATACGCCAGACCGCCCGGGCCACAGACCGAGCCACAGCTACCTGTGACAAATCCCATAGACTTCTACGGGCTCGGCTCTGAGTACCCCATTGCCCTGGTAACCCACAATTGTGGTGGCGGGTCGACACAACTTGGCGTCACGAACAGGATGCGAAACTCGCAGAATTGCGAGCCCTGTGTGCCTGTGGAGTGTTTTTGTGAAAAAGGACTGTTTGCACTTTTGGCGCCAAAATCGCCATTTTTGTCGCCATATTCGCGCCCTCAGGCGCTGGAGAAGAAGGTGGGCGTACCTTCGTGGACGTCTACCCCCCTGTGGCGCGAAGAAAATGCCGGCCTTCTCAAAGTGCTATTACAATATGCGATCCTGCCCTACAGCAAAGGAGGTCCGCCTCCTCTTCACCTTCCCTGCGAGGAGGAGGAGACGCAAATCCCACCTCCACGGAAGAGACCGGATGTCTCCGCAGAAAGAAGAAAGAATCTTCTGGAACATCATGGAAGCAGGACGTGTGCAGCCGAGCAGGGAAGCGGAGGAAGGCAGGCCCCGTGCCCCAGCCAAGCTGCCACCAGCACCGGAGTTATCCGTGGTCCTGCACCTGCAGCAGGCGTTGCTAGAGATTCGAGAAGAAAATGCACGCCTGAAGAAAATGGTCCAGCACCAACCTGGCTTTGAAGAGATCGAGAGACGCCGGCGTACCCTGGAACAGCGGAGGCTGTGGGACACGGTGATCTCTCCCCTCAACGACCCCCACGATTCCAGATACCGAAGAGTCTGCTGCCCAAGGCGAAGGAGCAACCGGAGGCTGCCCCCGAAAGTACCGATCCCGATCCCACCGGTGAAGCGGTGGAAGCGAAGGAGGTTGAGGAGGTACAGCCAATCCCGGAACGCCCGCCCGGCCAAGAGGCCGCAGCAGATGATCGGTCCCCGGCAGGGACACCGGAGGGGTCCTGTCCGTCACTACCAGATGTGGACTGGGACGAAATGGCGCGCCTGGATGACGTCGCCTATACCGCCCAGTGGGAACAGGAATGGCAGAGTCGTGAGGAGAAGAAGAAACGCCAGCAGGAGGAAGAGCGGGAAGCTCAGCGGAACCGTCAGCAACAATATGCAGAGCTGATCGCGGACAAAGAGAGTGTCCGGAGAGATAAAGGTACCCTGAGGGAACCGCGGCGGCAGGGGTGTGTGACTGAGTTCCAGCTCCGGAAGGGCTGGGGCTTTATCCGTGAACCGGGCCTCTACCCAGGGGTCTTTGTCAGCCGGCGTGATGTAGAATCTCACCTACCGCAAGGCCATCCCGGGAGGGACTTAGTAAATGGAGACCTCGTCACATATACACGGCACTGGGGAATGAAGGGATGGTATGCCCTTAACGTCACCATCGTCCGTGACCCCGTCCCAGACGCAGGTACCGTCACTATGACCGCAGCGTCCCTGTCTCTAGATCAAGCAGTAACTGGCCGTGCCCCAGCATCGCCCCCTGCAAATTCATCGCAACTAGCGACCCAGAGTTCATCGCAAAAGAAAGTTATATCTTCATCGCAACATGCGACCCAGTCTCAATCGCAATCCATGACACGGTCCATATCGTTAACTGTGATTGAAACGCAATCGGTGTCACGTGAGGAGAATGTACCTGTTGCGCCCCTAGAGGTTCGCACGAGAACTGTGGCGACCCAGACCCTAATCGCAGCGCATGATTTGCTAGTCCTGGGATCTAGGGCCCATTGCATTGTTCCAGCCCCCGGGGTGGAAAGTGTATTGGAAAGTGTATTGGAAAGTGTATTGTTTGAAGTAAATGAATGAATAGAAAAGAGGAGTCGGTGAGATCCCTATAGGGTCTACCATAAGCAATATTGTAGAAAGTTTGAGAAATGTTTTATAAAGTTTAGCACCAGTTGAAGAGTATATATATAATGCATATATATTTTGCTAACCGTAGAATGCCCGGCTGGGTAAACAGTAACCAGAAAAAGTTTTTGCACTTTAGTATTATGTGATATTATATAATATGTCTTTGGTTTTACATTGGACTTGGAGGTTGAGGACTATGCCAACCCAGAACTTACTTGTAAATAGTTGCGCTTCGGTGCCCTATCTTGGTTTTACATAAACCAGTACAACTACCTCTGAAAACAAAACCCGTGTGGTGTGGCACTGAGTGAGGTCTGCAATTGGATGTCCTGCAGCCCACCCAGGACCTACGTTGAAGGTTTGGTGCGGGTCCTTCACAAGTATATTGTATATTTATTGAATGCTATTTAATACTTTTGTATTTCTATAATGTTTGCAACGTTCAAGATATCCTCACCTCCCGGATGGGACGAACCAATGTTAACTGTTTAATGTTTATTGCATAAACAAAATGTCTCTTTTGTATTTTACAGCCCGGGAGTGCTGTCTTTTACCATGGGGGAATGTGTAGCCCTGGTGTTAGGCACACGCAGTACCCTGGAGAGTGTGTGGCGAGACAGCAGTTTAATGCTAAATATTCATTCACTCAACATATACTAGACACACCCTTAGGGTAGTGGAGTTTACTCTTGAGGGAGTGGTCAAGGTGGTATGTGTTGGAGTGATTTAGTCAGTCTAGTTCCTGTCTTCGGACAGAGAAGACGTCTGGAGTTTAGTTCCTGACTTGAGAGTGAGAGGACGTCTGGAGGGAGGAGGCAGTCCAGATTGCTCTATCACCAGTTCGGAAAGTGGAGTCTAGTATAGGTGTTTTAATTCACCTTAGCCTAGTCAGAGCTGTACCTCATCAGCATACACTGGAAGGAAAGAAGAAGTTTAGTGCAGAAAGTCTTCAGCATCCTGTCTAAAGGACGGTATAAGGTTCAGAGACGTGCTCCTGCCTATTGATAACTGAGCATCTGTAACTAACTTTGAAGTGAAGGAAAAGAAAGAAGTGACTACTCGACCCTTGGCTAGTGTGAGTGCTTATGTTACCAGCGAGGACAAGGCGAAAGGCACAGTGGTTTATTGGAATAGTGCTTACGGATTGAAGAAGTCCTGCACATTGCTACCGGTCACTGGGGACCGAAGGATCACTATTGTTTCAAGCACAGTGATAAGAAAACCAGGAATTTACCGGACCTTAGGTCGCGGCAAACAAGCCCCTTATAGTCAGTACGTAACTGGGGTCAGGGGAAGTGAAGACTTTGAGTCAGTGCACGACAAGATAAGAATTCAGCTTCTTCGCAGGAAGGCTCCTAACACAAAGCTGACTGGGCGGTACAGCTATAGATTAGCTGGAGATATTGAGGGAACTACGCTTCAGGCTGGTTGTACTCATTGTATTGGGAGTAAAGGAGGCCCCTAACTTGTCCAGCTGCTGTCTCAAGATACACTCTCCTTGGATCAGCCTCCCTGGGACCTGCCTGAACATCTTACAAGTAAAGGTATGGAAAGACGCTGACTGTGTGAGACTGTGTTCTTTATCTGCACTCGACTTCACCAACTCCATAGACTTTGAGGGACCAGTCCCACCTGTAGGGGACCCGACATCTAGCTGCATCACCATCCCCTCAGAGATCTACAGCAGCGCTGGTACTAATTACCAGAATACTACAGGTGGCGTCACGAACTGTATATAAATCAATCCCCTGTAAATATATCCCCAACATACGCCAGACCGCCCGGGCCACAGACCGAGCCACAGCTACCTGTGACAAATCCCATAGACTTCTACGGGCTCGGCTCTGAGTACCCCATTGCCCTGGTAACCCACAATTGTGGTGGCGGGTCGACACATCAGCAGCATCAGAGTGTTTAAATGTCCTCGATCAGTGCTAGCACCAACCGTGGGCATTGCTGCAGGGTGTCAACTCTCACATAGAGCTGACACCTGCACCCGGTCGCCGTGGTGCTCGGCATGAGCCTGCATGATCGCGTCACTGTACATATACTGCAGTTTGCGGGAACGCAGCTCCCGAAGCACCGTATATGTACAACGCATGTCAGGATGGGGTTAAACAAAGCTTCTTTGTTTTTGATACTTCCTGGTATTTGGCTTTGACTAAACTTTATTGACATACTTAGTTGAAGATTACATGCATTTTTGTGCTTTTCTGCCTGGGCTGTGGAGTCTGAGTCGGAGTTGTGGAATCGGTGCCTATTTTGTTGCAGATGGAGTCTGTGTAAAGCGGATCGACTCCGACTCCTAAACGGCAGATGGCAGAGGAATTGTGATGCTCTGGGCATTTTTCTAATCTAAAATCTTCAATTCTGGCATTTATGTTAATGTCACTTTGATCTACAATAATGAATCCATTCATGGCGATAATATCTCCTGATGTGAGTGGACACATCACTATAATGCATCCTGCTACACTAAAAAAATGTTCTTTGCAGAACAGGAAATGTCATTCTATTATCACAATGGTCAGAGAAAATGGTATCATTTTGATATTTGTCTATATAGATAATTAGGGATGGCCGAACCCGAACTGTAATAAGCTTTTGGGCTGTGGGCACTTCCAGAGCCATCACAGCCATGACAAGTATTGCCATGGCTGTGATTGGCCGGCGCACCCTTGACCCAGCCTGTATAAATGCCAGATCACGGATGTCACTGACATTTTGTTCTGATTAGCATAGGGACAAGATGCAGCTGGAGTGAGGGACAGTGTTAGGTTCTGTACGTTCGCACTCTGCAAAAAAGCCTCAGTATGTGTACTGAGCACCCCTCCCTGTCGGAGTACTGTGCTAAAAAACCTCTGTGTGTGTACTCTGCACTAGAGATGGGCACACCCCTGGATGTTCGGGTCCGGTGGGTTCAACCGAATAATTTTTAAAAGTTTGGTTACCGGAACTGTACTCAGACCCTATTTGCTTGAATGGGGGCCTGAACATCCAGTGTTTGATGCGCTGTCATGTGCATTACAACACGGCAAACATTGCTTCTGATCGGCGGTAAAATCATTACTGACGGTCAGACAGCCCCAGTTCCCATGCTGTCAAATGACAGTGTGACCAAGTAGCTGTGTTCGGAGGTAAAAAGTTTACTTTCAGTCACTAGTGAGTTAACCGCAGTTCAAATTCATCGCGGTAATATACTCCCAGTGAACTGCGGTGAACTCACCTCTGCACCATGAGACTTTTTCACACGGTACTGAGGTTACGACAGTTCATTTGCCTGACTGGGAATGCAGCCTCAGTGACCAGAGGTAACCGCGATGATGTCACCACTAGTCACTGATACTGCACTCACAGCAGCTCATTCATCAGTGGTCCTCAGCCTGGACGGTCTCATCTTGGCATCGTCCAGTTAGAAAACTATTAATCCCCAGACATGGATTACGGCGTGGGACAGAACGTCGGACAGGTGAAGGATATTGTTGTTTTTTATTTTTGTTTTATTACAGAAGATGAGGGATTCAATGGAATGGGCGTTATGTGAGTATAACTGTTTTGTTATTTTTAAATAAAAAAGGAAAAGTGTGTTTTGCTTTTGTTTCCAAATAAAATACTTTATTCTAACTGTGTGTTTATTTACAATATAACTATAGGATTTGTAATGGATAGGCATCTCAGAGATACCTTTCCATTACTAAGCCATGGACTTGATGTCACCAGACAATACAATGCTGACATCAACCTCACAAATATGAACCCCACGTGTCACCACTACAGGGCAAGTGGAAAGAGCCAGGCACAGCGCCAGAATTGGTGCATCTAATAGATGTGCCTTTTCTGGGTGGCTGCGGGTTGCTATTATTAGGCTGGGGGGGCCAATATCCATGGCCCCTTACCAGTCTGAGAATACCAGTCCCCAGCTCTCTGTTTTAGCAAGGCTGGTTGTCAAAAATTAGGCGACCTCACGCCGTTTTTTAAAATGATTTAAATAATTAAAAAAACAGTGGCGACCCCTCTATTCTTGATAATAAGCCTTGCTGAAGCTGAAAGCTGAGAGTTGCAGCCTACAGCTGGCAGTTTTGCCTGGCTGGTTATCAAAAATACAGGGGAACCCAAGCCATTTTTTTTATTATTATTTAATTAGAGTACAGGCACCGGCTGATGAATATTCCCATCAGCCAGCTCCTACCCCAGCTGTTATTAGCGGCAGCAGGCGTAGGCTAATGGGAGCAGTAGTCTCATCAGCCGATGCCAGTGACCGGAGGTAAACTTTTTACCTCTGATCACAGCTGCAGGCTCACGCTGTCATTTGACAGGTTGTCTGACCGCGCGACAAACATCCGGTGTTCGGGGGCTGAACCCAAACAGTAACACAGACTTCCTGGTGAAGTCTGTGTTCAGTGTCCGGCACGGACGGTAGGTGTTTGGTATGGACGCCGAAGTTTACTATTTACTTAAATAATAATAAAAAACTTTACTATTTGGGTTTGCCCATATCTACTCTGCATGCATTTCAGTAGGAGTACTGAGCCAAAAAGCCTTTGTGTACTCTGCATTCTTGTCTGTTGGAGTACTGTGCCAAAAAGCCTCTGTGTGTGTACTCTGCATGCGTCTCAGTGAAAGTATTGTGCCAAAAAGCTTGTGTGTGTACTCTGCAACCCTGTCTGTGGGCGTAATATGCCAAAAATATTCTGTGTGTGTACTCTGAATGTGTCTCAGTAAGAGTACTGTGCCAAAAAGCCTCTATGTACTCTCCACCCGTGTCTGTGGGAGTACTGTGTCAAAAAGCCATGTTTGTATGAGTAGTGTGCCTAAAAAGTACCCTACATGAATGGTGAGGTTAGAACATGTTGAGGCAGCGTTAGATTGGATGTCTGAGAGTGCCTCCAGTTCCTTCGCATTATCTTTCACCCACTCCCCTGCAGAAAGTGCAGAGTTGGCATCTGAGGACCATGGTCATCTGGTTTCCAGTTTCCACTTCACCCCCTTGCAAATCAGCCAAGTAGTCTATGCCGCAAGTCACGCAGCATTCACTTCTGCTTTTTGATGACTCTGCTGGCTGTGGTGCCGTAGGCCATCCACCTGGCCTTGCCCCACAAGTGAAAAAAATTTAGTGCACTGATGCCCAAACACTAATTCAGTTGGAAGATAAGTACGTGGGAGGGTTAGTGCACGCGGTCAGCGAACCACCGCAGCACATATCTGATGATGACGAAACACAGGTGCCAACTGCTGCATTTTTCTGCAGTTTGTAGATGATGTGGGGGATGATGAGGTCCTAGACTCCACATGAGGCGAAGGCCATCATAGTGACGTGCGCAGTTCGGAGGAACAAGCAGGACAGCAAAAGAAGGAGCAGGGTGAAAAAACACAGCACATGACCCTAGCCAGTACATTGGCTGCTACTGGCCACCACGCCAAGAAAATGAGAACAGCAAAGCCAGCTGAAAGGAGCTCCCTAGTGTTGTATTTCTTCAGCCAATGTGCTGACGACAAGACATGGGTGGTTTGCATTCTGAACCTGAGCACCACCTGACGAGGCATCTGAATTCCAAGAACAAAGTGCAGTGGTGTACACTCCTTAAAAAGCATGACAGATCTGAGCCTCCTCCTGCTCCCTCTTCTGCTGCAGTCTCAGCCTCTTTCCCCACTCATGATCAACAGGGCCACCTGCCTCTCCACAAAGAGGGGATTTGACAGCACTACCTCCACCATCAGTGTCAACGAGCATCTACACACAGTCCCATCAGCGTGTTCAGGTCTCCATCCCCTAAACACTCAAGAGAAATCAGCTAAAGGTGCGGACAAGTTTTGTGGGATCCATGTCTGGTTCAATTTTAATAAATGTTAGCTTCCTTATGTTGGCTGTAGACAGGCAGATGCACCTGTGTGTGATCACACCTCCTGCCGTGCTAAATACACGTTTGACAAATATGGAGCTTCCCAGGCTAATAATATCAGCTCACAACTGTCTACTTAACCTTTAGTGGTTATTAACTATCCAATTTATCTGTCTATCTATCTATCTGACGCGCACCACATTGGTGGTACCAGGGCTATGGGGTACTCGGAACCGAGCCCATGGAAGTCTATGGGAATGTCACTGGCAGCAGAGCTCGGTCCGTGGCCCTGGCGGTCATGCAATGGGGGAATATTTACAGGGGATTGTAGTTATAGTAGTTCGTGACGCCACCTGTGGTTTCTGATCTGATTGACCAGCGCTGCAGGGTAGATCTCTGAGGGGTTGTTATGGCAGCTAGGTGTTAAGTCCCCCACAGGTGGGACTGGTCCCTCAAAGTCTATGGTGGTGATGCAGGGTGCAGATAAGAATTCAATCACACACAATGCAGTCTCTTTCCATACCTTTACTTGTAGATGTTGCAGGTATGTCCCGGGAAGCTGGTCAGGTTGGAGAATGCACATTCAGGGAATTGTTGAGCAGGTTAAAGGCCTCCTTTCTCCTTAAAGTGTATGTGAGTACAAACTTGCATAAAGTCAAGTGCAACTCTTTCAATAGCAATAACTGCGCCCGGCCAACATTGTGGTGGAGTCTTCTATGTCTCTGATTATCAGATGTTGAGAGAACTAAGTCCTTACTTTTGCCGTGCACTGTGTCATGTATAGTGTACAGTTCCTATAGCGTCTTGTGCTTGGGTGCGAGGAAAACACAGGAGACATAGGTTGAAATGAAATGACTTGTATTACTTCATACAAGCATGCTGAAAAGTTCACACAGTTTGCAGGAATAGAGACAGGAGACACAGCAGGCCAGAGTAACTTCAAGCACTACAATAAATCTCCAAAGCAGGTTCAGGATCTCTTCTCTGTACCATAATTCCTCTGCAAACATGGATTCACCAAACAGCAGGTTTCCAGAGTCCAAAAGTGTTCAAAGGTTCCTCAGTAGGGAATAGCTGGAGTACAAGTCCAAGGTTTCCAGAAGTCAGGTCACAGACTGACTGAGGCTTGATTCAGGAGCACTGATTGTTCAGCTGAGGCTGCTTAAGAAGCAAGAGGGAAGAATCAGGGCGGGAACATGAAAACTGGAAACTCCATATTAACTGAGGGCAAGAGCTGCAGAAAGACAGAAAGCAAAATGGCCGACGGAAAACTGAGTTTCAAGGAACATGTCAACAGAGACAAAGAACCTTACATTACTCCCCCCTTAGGGACAACCTCCGGATGACCTCAGACCAGGCTTGTCAGGGTACCTCTGATGAAACTGGCGGAGCAGGCGAGGAGCATTTACATTATTGACTGGTTCCCATGAGTTGTCCTCCACTGGGTAGCCCTGCCATTTAATCAAATATTGCAACTGATTTCTGTACAACCTGGAATCTAGAATCCTTTCCACCATAAATTCTTGCTGACCATCGACCAGCACTGGGTCAGGGCAAGGAGAAGAACGTCCAGGAAACGTATTGGGTGTTGCAGCCTTTAGTAGGGATACATGAAAGACAGGGTGGATTCTCATAGTTCTGGGCAGTTGAAGACGACAAACAACAGCACTTATAATCTTACTGATCTTATAAGGTCC
>JARQOD010000001.1:89606039-89665692 GCA_033576555.1 Oophaga sylvatica
GCACGAAAGGTAAATCCATGATAACCTATAAGCACACAACACTTCACATTTTCCCTGGTTCCACCAGAGGAAGCCCTTGAGACGACAGTAGTGAGATGAAGGCAGTCTAGCTGCGAGTTAGCTAGTCGTTGGTTTTACCTCAGAGAAGAGATCAGATTAGCCTGAGGGCTGAAGGGATTAGATCAGAACGGGATCTTGTCAGAGCGTTTGCAGAGCAGACAAGCTAGTTACCTCAGACGAGTAGAGAGGGAAAGACTAGCCAAAGAAAGACTTATCTGAAAGCCTGAGGACTTCAGGACTTACTCAGCTTACATCGTGGAGTCCAGTGTAGTAGAAAGGATTGCCACTTAGTCTGGTCAAAGTTGAGTCCACTGAGAGTGCTTCAGCGAGCGTTTTCAGTAAGTAAGCGTGCCGACGCTTGGAGAGTGGTGAAGAAAAGAAAGCTGACATCTGCTGCTAGTTTGTGCTTATGATACCGTAGTGGTGAGAGTAGGACGAAAGGCAGGTGGAAGAAAGAGGAAAAGAGAGTGACCGAGGTCAACCAGCATTGATAGCTTACCTCCACTCTGCACCACCGGACACCGGGTCCGCGCTTACCAGCATCTGCACGACTGGTAGGAGACACCGGAGACCCAGGACTTCAAGTCGCAGGGGCCCAGCAGTGCTGATACGTAACTGAGGTTAGGAAGACACTGTTCTTTCCACAAGAAGACCTCACCACAAGGTCAGCCGGGCGCAGCTGAAAACACGGAGTTAAGCTTTGTTTTATGCAAGTCAGAAACTCACACACATTAAAGGCGTAAGGAGGCCCTACATGTGTCGACCCGCCACCACAATTGTGGGTTACCAGGGCAATGGGGTACTCAGAGCCGAGCCCGTAGAAGTCTCTGGGGATTTTGTCACAGGTAGCTGTGGCTCGGTCTGTGGCCCGGGCGGTCTGGCGTATGTTGGGGATATATTTACAGGGGATAGGTTTATATACAGTTCGTGACGCCACCTGTAGTATTCTGGTAATTTGTACCAGCGCTGCTGTAGATCTCTGAGGGGATGGTGAGGCAGCTAGATGTCGGGTCCCCTACAGGTGGGACTCTTCCCTCTCAGGTCGGTAGTTAGGTAGGGATTGTGCAGGCATGCAATAATAACTCAGTCTCACACAGTCAACGTCTTTCCATACCTTTACTTGCAGGATGATAAGGCAGGTCCCAGGGAGGCTGATGGGGTTGATGGAGGATGAGCTTTGAGGCAACAGCTAAGCAAGTTAGGGGCCTCCTTTACTGTCCAATGAAGCTGAGTACGACCAGCCTGAAGCGTAATCCTCTCAAATCTCCAGCTTTTCTTTAGCTGTACTTGCCCAGTCAGATTTGTGTTAGAAGCCTTCCTGCGAGGGAGCTGAATCCTTTTATTGTCGTGCACTAACTCAAAGTCTTCACACCCTCTGACTCCAGCTACGTTCTGACTATAAGGGGCTTGTCTGCCGCGACCTAGGGTCCGGTAGATTCCTGGTTTTCTCTTCACTATGCTGTACAATAGTGATCCTTCGGTCCCCAGTAACCGGTTGCAACGTGCAGGACTTTTCCAAGTCAAAAGCACTTTTTCAATTATCTTCCTTCCACTTTGCCCTTCGCCTTGCTTGTCTCTTAATAGATAGTTCAGTCTTTCTTCCAGTGGGGCACAGCTCTGACTAGACTAAGGTGTATACAGACACCTACACCAGACTCCACTTTCTGAACTGAGGATAGACTTAAACTGGACACGTCTACTCTGTCCAAGGACAGGAAACTGACTTCTCACTCTGAAGTCCAGACACTGACTGACTAAATCACTCCCTTCCACACCCCTGCTGGGTGTGTCAGAAGTGTACATGATGTCATGAAGAGACCTTAACTGTTACCTCTCCACTCATCCTCCTGGTATTGTGTACCAGGGCTACACATTCCCCCATGGTAAATGACAGCACTCCCGGGCTGTAAAATATAAAGAGACAGAAAATTTTGTTTATGCATAACAACAAACATTAACTTCTTCCCATCCGGGAGGTGAGAACACCTTGAACGTTACGAACAATAACATTTTACATATAGAAATACAAAAGTATCAAATAGCATTTAATAAATATATATACAAGATACTTGTGAAGGACCCGCACCAAACCTTCAACGTGGGTCCTGGGTGGGCTGCAGGACATCCAAATGCAGACCTCACTCAGTGCCACACCACACGGGTTTTTGGTTCAGAGGTGAGTCAAGGTTTCATGTGAAACCATTAAGAAGGCACTTTAGTGCAACTATTTACAGGATACAGTTTTTTGGGCTGGCTCAGTCCTCAGCCTCTGAGTCCATTGTTAAACGAAGACATAATAGGGAAAAACACATTTATATATATAGACTTTTCAATGTTCACATAAATTCGTTATAACTACTGCTGATATCTAATGGGTAATTTCCCTTTTGTGATTCTCTCTGATCTACGTGGTGTAGTTTCAGGTATAACAAGTTGCGATCTGTCTGCACTGCGTAACGGCAAACTATAGAACTGCCTTAACCTTTCTATGGATCTGGCAAGCGTACTGATGGCTGGGCGGTGTGAGTCAGCTTCACCAGGGGATCCCATAGTATGGGGCGCTGCTTCAGATGATCCATCTTGAGGTTCTACAGGTTGAGGTGTTGCTGTAATGGGTAACTCCTGAGCGGGCTCAACTGGCACCACAGGCACAACTGGAGGTAAAACTTCCTCTTGTGGCTGATAAAACTGCAACACTGGAATTATCACAGCATCTCCCAGTCGGGGCCAATCCGCAGGAAAATCTCCCAGATCGGTGTGTAGGACCTCTTCCTTTCTTTCTCTTTGATTGAAGACAGGGTTCTTTTCACAACTCTTTAAGTGTTCTGGACACAACTTCAAATGATCTCTGGACACAGTGGTTGTTGTTCTTCCTCCGTCTTTACTGACGACACAAACTTTTCTGTTGTCGTATTTAGAATCTTGTATGACGTAGGGTTCTTGCTCCCACTGATTATCCAGTTTGTGCATCTTTCTTTTTCTTTTTAATACTTCCTCTCCAGGCATCAGAGGCTTGGCAGGAGCATTTCGGTTGTAAACATCTTCCTGTTTCTCCCGTGCCTTATTAAGACTTTCCTCTACACAGATTTGTACTCTTCTGTATTGCTCTTGCCGATTGACGTCCCAGTTCTCCACGGCATCGTCTGCCTCCGGTTCTACCACTCCAAGTTCTAAATCCATTGGTAGTTTTCCGGGCCTTGCTCTCATAAGATAGGCTGGAGTGCAGTTAGTTGAGCTTACAGGTATATGGTTGTACAAATCAACCAAATCAGGTAGTAAATCCGGCCATCGATTCCTGTCTTCCAACGGTATGGATCTCAACAAGTCAAGGACAATATGGTTCATCTTTTCACAAAGACCGTTGGTTTGAGGGTGATATGGTGTTGTTCTTATTTTCTTGCACCCGTACATTTGACAGAATTCCTTGAATAAATCAGCTTCGAAAGCAGGTCCCTGATCGGTTAAGACTTGCTCGGGATACCCATGCGGTCTGCAGAAGCTTGCTTGAAAGGTCTTCGCGGCCGTCACTGCGGTCTGGTCTTTCACTGGAACGACTACCAGAAATCTGGAGTAATGGTCCACCATGGTCAAGGCGTATGAGTATCCAGATCTACTCGGCGACAGTTTGACGTGGTCCAGGGCCACAATCTCCAGAGGACGAGTCGTCCGGATAGGTTGCAGGGGGGCCTTTTGACTACCGTAGTCCTTTCTTCTGAGACCACAGGGTCCACAGTTCCGACACCACCTCTCGACGGAGCTGCGCATCCCTACCCAGTAGAACCGGCATCTCAACAGGGTCTCCAGCTTCCTCCAGCCAAAGTGTCCTGCTTGATCGTGGTACGCTTCCAACACCATTGGGACGTCTGCCTTGGGGACCACGATTTGCCAGACCATTTCATGGGTTCTGGGGTTGACGTATCTTCTGCACAACTTCTCACGGTATAGGAACAACCTGCTTTTCTCGTTCCACAGGAGCTTGGCTGACATAGGTGCATCCTTTTCCAGAGAGGAGCCTTCCTGTCTTAACAACTCCTTGATGCGGCTGACCACTGGATCACTGTCCTGAGTCTCTTTCCAGCTGTGATGGGGTAAAGGATTTAATGTTGCACCATTCTGCTTTCTGTGGACTTGATGCTCGTGGACTACCCCATTTCGATGGAACGCGGGTAGCTCAATTTCTTCCAGGTCATCCGATTCTTCTTCCGTGTCAGAGTCATGCGGCATTCGGGACAACGCATCAGCATTAGCATTCTTTCGACCTGCCGGTACTTGATAGTAAACTGGTAATTGGACAACCGAGCCATCCATCGCTGCTCCATGGCGCCCAGCTTGGCGGTTTCCAGGTGCGTTAACGGGTTGTTGTCTGTAAACGCAGTGAACTTATTGGAGGCCAGATAGTGCTTAAATCTTTCAGTGATGGCCCAGACCAGCGCCAGAAACTCCAGCTTGAAGCTGCTATAATTTTCCGGATTCCTTTCAGTTGGCCTGAGTTTTCTGCTGGCATATGCGATGACTTTTTCTTGTCCATTCTGCTTCTGACTGAGAACGGCTCCCAACCCTTCATTACTGGCGTCGGTGTACAACAGGAACGGTTGACTGTAATCAGGATAGGTTAAGATTTCATCACCTGTAAGGATCTCTTTCATCTTTTGGAATGCTTCAGCCTGTTCTTTACCCCAATTAAAGGGAGGGTTTCTGCTCTTCAGGGATTGTCCTACTAGGAGGTCCTGTAAAGGAGCTGCCTTCTTCGTGTAATCTTTCACGAATCTCCTATAGTAACCCGTTAGTCCAGGAACTGTCGCACTTCCTTAAGGTTCTTCGGCTCCGGCCACTTCTGGATGGCAGTGACTTTCTCTGGGTCCGGCGCTACTCCTTCCGAACTGACGATGTGCCCCAAGTATTGTACCTTCTGCTTGAGTAGATGGCATTTTGAGGGTTTCAACTTCATCCCGTACCTGGACAGGGACTCAAACACTTCTGCCAGGTGCTTCAGATGGTCCTCATATGTCTTGGAATACACGATAACGTCGTCTAGGTATAGCAGCACGGTTTCAAAATTGAGATGTCCCAGACAGTTTTCCATCACTCTCTGAAATGTTCCTGGGGCACTACTGAGCCCAAACGGCATTCTGTCGAACTCACAGAGCCCCATTGGGGTGGTGAAAGCCGTTTTCTCACGATCCTCCTCAGCCACAGCCACTTGCCAGTAACCACTAGTCAGATCAAGGGTAGAAAAGCAGTTAGCCGTTTTCAGAGCAGCTAATGATTCCTCTATGCGTGGTAGCGGGTATGCATCCTTGTGTGTTATGCGGTTCACCTGCCTGTAATCCACACACATTCTCATACTACCATCTTTCTTTTTAACCAGAACTAGAGGGGCTGCCCAGGGACTACAACTATCCCTTATCACCCCAGCTTTCTTCATATCATTCAACATTTCTTTAGCCTTCTGATAATGAGCTGGAGGTATGGGCCTATACCGCTCTTTGATGGGAGGATGATTGCCTGTAGGGATATGATGTTGTACTCCCTTAATTGTCCCAAAATCAAGTGGATTTTTGCTAAACACTTGGGCGTACTCTTGCACCACCCGTAATACCCCTTGCTTCTGGTGAGCGGGAGTGGTGTCCGTCCCAACATGGAGTTGCTGACACCATTCCGCCACCTGAGTTGCTGGGTCATTGTCCTCCTCTATTTGACAGGAGTCTAAGGACTCAGCCGGGAGAATAGAATTATTATCAACAGTATGAAGTTTAGCAATGGTTGCATAACGGGGTAAGTTTACCTCATCATCTCCCCAATTGAGAAGCCGTACCGGTACTCTTCCATTCACCACTTCTACTACTCCTCTAGCAGTCATAAGTGTAGGTCTATGTTCTGAATGGTGGGGTTCTACTACAGCTTGGTAATTCTGTCCTCTCAGACCTATGGCTGCCCTGCACCAAATGATCATTTCACTCATTGGGGGTATCACAATAGGAACTGAGTCAGTGACCCGTACATTACCAATTTCGCCGTCGGTAAGCTTCGCTTGCTGCTGACACACCAGGGCCCGGATCTCTCTTTGGATTACTCCTCTCTGCCTTGGTCGGGCAATCTCAGCGAGCTGTTGGAGTAAGAACACAACTTCTCCCAAACAATTACCGATAATGTTAGTACCCAAAATGATATTTAAACCGTTCTCCTCATTTACAGTCTTTACTACCAGAAGCCCTTGGTCTTTCAACTCCTCTCTGCCCACCTTTACATCTACACATTTGGTTCCGAGTACTTCTACAGGAAGACCATTCGAAGCATACACAGTAAAGTCAAGGCTCGGAGGTTTAAGACTGTCCATTGACCAGTACTTGGTATATAGAGCATCAGGTATGAGGGTCACCTGGGACCCAGTGTCTAACAATGCTGGAACAGCAATACCATCTAGAATAATAGACAGGTAGGGTCGCCCGCCCACATACCTGCGGTTCCAGTCTAGGGGGCCTGACGGGTATTCTCCTGGGTGTTGGCCCTTGGACCCAGGTTCTGCCCGTTTAAAGGACACTGTGTAGACAGATGACCTTTCCGGTTGCAGCGATAACAGATGATCTCTCGACGAGAAGGGTGTTGATCAGAGGTTGCTCCTGGGGGTGGCGTTGTCCTCCTCCGGGGGGGCGACGTCTTCTTTCTCCTCCGGTGCATCCACGGAACGTCCTCTGGGCAGTCAGCTAGCAAGATCTTCCCTTCCTCTTCTTTCCGCAGCTGTAGGGCACTCATCACAGCGGCCAGATTTTTAGTCAGCTGGCGCACCTCTGAGCGCAGACAGTCCAATTCACTAGGAGGTGTCACCTGCGTTTTAGTTTCTGCCACTAGCGGGGAACAGGGGGTTACTGCCGGTTCCAGAGTGACTTCACCCTGATGATGTTGGGTGGCCACCTCGGGTTTGCCCAGGGGCCGCAGCCCTTTTATTGCCATGTCCTTTAGGGCATCAAAGGTAGCATCCGGATGATCTAAGGACCACCAATTTACAGTTCTGCGTTCCTCTGGGGATCTCAATCCCTGTATAAATTGTTCTTTCAGCATTCTATTCTCGTCGATAGCATTTAAATGGTTAATTTGCTTGAGGGCTCTCAGGGCTCCCTGTAGTCGGCAAGCATAGTCCCGGATGCTGTCACCTGGCTGTTGTGAACAGTGATAGAAGGCCATCCGGAGATCCGTTTCTGTGCGGTCTTCAAATATGGCATGAAGCTTCAGGAAGATCGCAGGCACCGACTCCTGATCAACGGTATCCCAAGTCTCCACTTCCCTCTCAGCAGCGCCAGTTAGCTGCCCTATTAGCACAGCAGCTTTTTGTCTCTCAGGCATGGAGTACATTTCTAAGATGCTGCATAACTTCCGTTTGAAGCCTGCTAATGTGCCTGGCCCACCGCTGTATTGGGGAAGCCATTTCGCCCCAGGCATATATGGGAGCGTTAGTGGCATGATCGGGACTACCGGACTGGGTGCAGGGCCTGCGCCTCCATCTGGCGCTATAATACCAGACGGTGCGGGATTGGGGCCTCCGGCCGGGGCCGCACTGTCAGCCGGTTGTTGTGACATCTTAGCGCCCCCTTGGTTAAACGGAGCCTACCGGTTTCAGATGCTGCTACTTCACAGGCACCGCAGTGGGAACAGGACCTTCGTCGCCGGCGCTCTGATGTCAGAGCGTTCACTTCCTGTTGCAGGACCTGCCGATGAGTCAGAGCCGGGGGCGTGTCCAAGACTTTGCGCGCTCTTTCAGGTACGCCCACCTTCTTCTCCAGCGCCTGAGGGCGCGAATATGGCGACAAAAATGGCGATTTTGGCGCCAAAAGTGCAAACAGTCCTTTTTCACAAAAACAATCCACAGGCACACAGGGCTCGCAATGCTGCAAGTTTCGTATCCTGTTCGTGACGCCAAATTTTTGTGTCGACCCGCCACCACAATTGTGGGTTACCAGGGCAATGGGGTACTCAGAGCCGAGCCCGTAGAAGTCTCTGGGGATTTTGTCACAGGTAGCTGTGGCTCGGTCTGTGGCCCGGGCGGTCTGGCGTATGTTGGGGATATATTTACAGGGGATAGGTTTATATACAGTTCGTGACGCCACCTGTAGTATTCTGGTAATTTGTACCAGCGCTGCTGTAGATCTCTGAGGGGATGGTGAGGCAGCTAGATGTCGGGTCCCCTACAGGTGGGACTCTTCCCTCTCAGGTCGGTAGTTAGGTAGGGATTGTGCAGGCATGCAATAATAACTCAGTCTCACACAGTCAACGTCTTTCCATACCTTTACTTGCAGGATGATAAGGCAGGTCCCAGGGAGGCTGATGGGGTTGATGGAGGATGAGCTTTGAGGCAACAGCTAAGCAAGTTAGGGGCCTCCTTTACTGTCCAATGAAGCTGAGTACGACCAGCCTGAAGCGTAATCCTCTCAAATCTCCAGCTTTTCTTTAGCTGTACTTGCCCAGTCAGATTTGTGTTAGAAGCCTTCCTGCGAGGGAGCTGAATCCTTTTATTGTCGTGCACTAACTCAAAGTCTTCACACCCTCTGACTCCAGCTACGTTCTGACTATAAGGGGCTTGTCTGCCGCGACCTAGGGTCCGGTAGATTCCTGGTTTTCTCTTCACTATGCTGTACAATAGTGATCCTTCGGTCCCCAGTAACCGGTTGCAACGTGCAGGACTTTTCCAAGTCAAAAGCACTTTTTCAATTATCTTCCTTCCACTTTGCCCTTCGCCTTGCTTGTCTCTTAATAGATAGTTCAGTCTTTCTTCCAGTGGGGCACAGCTCTGACTAGACTAAGGTGTATACAGACACCTACACCAGACTCCACTTTCTGAACTGAGGATAGACTTAAACTGGACACGTCTACTCTGTCCAAGGACAGGAAACTGACTTCTCACTCTGAAGTCCAGACACTGACTGACTAAATCACTCCCTTCCACACCCCTGCTGGGTGTGTCAGAAGTGTACATGATGTCATGAAGAGACCTTAACTGTTACCTCTCCACTCATCCTCCTGGTATTGTGTACCAGGGCTACACATACACCTACTCAGTGGATTACTGGACGTGCATCCTCCACCCTGACGGCTTCCCGGGACGTGCCTGCAAATATCACCAGTAAAGGTACAGAAAGAGACTTGCTTGTGTGTGTCTGCATTATTGCTCCTGCACCCCTACACCGCCATATACTCTGAGGAATCAGTCTCGCCTGTGGGAGACTTAACACCTTGCTGCCCCAAACCCTCAGAGGACCTACCCTGCAGCGCTGGTCACCCTGACCAGGAACCACAGGTGGCGTCACGAACATTCTATCATCCCCTGTAAATATCCCCCTTTAGTGAGCGCCCAGGGCAACGGACCGAGCTGCGCTACCCGTGACATCCCCCAGTGAAGTGAACGGGCTCAGTGCCAAGTACCCCAAAGCCCTGGTACGTGCGACTCACAACTTTGTACTGATCTGAATGAGTTGGTTACTGTATTTCTTTTAAGGGTTAAAGGTGTTGTCCCATCTTAAGCTAAAAGTCTGCAGTTGTGGCGACCTGAGGGTCCAGTCGCCACAGAGATGTTGCATCGCACCCAGTGGTGTGGCACCTGACTCTCAGGTAAGGAGGAAGCACCCCATTGACTCCAACCACTGCATCCATCACACATCATGCTAGCTGAGTGCAGGCGGACCCTTCGGGAGGATGGTCTGACTCAGGCTGGATAGAACAGGGTGTAGCTAGTTGGGTGGGAGGGGCTTAGGCAGCATTAGGCTGCATGTGAGATTAGAGAATCCAGTTTGAGTCAGGCAGTCAGTGTGTGGGTACTGGACTGTCCTGCTGCTCCTCTGAGTCCATCTCAGGGAGCCTTGCTGAGGAGAGCGAAAGGGTCCAGGGCGAGACAGCAATTGAGGCTGTGCCCCATCCTGAAGCAGGAGGACCAGGCGAACATCGGGGAACGGTCCCTAGACTAGGGGGAAAGTTCAGCTCCACTAGTAACACCGCAAACAGTGGGTCTCTTCACGGGGCCACTAGCCACCATAATCTCACCGGGAGGAAGCTTAGGGGTCAAGTACGTCCAGAACCTTCGTGCTTGGTGGCATAGTTAACCACTGGTCTGGTCCGGTAACTGAAAGGACCCAATATTACCCCGTCCGAGGGCTCTGTGGTGGCGGGGTGCATGAAAGTCGGGAGTGTAGCACCTAGAGAAGAAGCCAGAAAGTAATATATCAAAAGGGAGTCTTCGGAAGTGCGACTAACTTACCTGAGGGTTGCTGGACCACTCTCTTGGAGGACACAGTGCCCGGCTGATATCTGTACCGTGGATAACAGACTGTGAGTAAAACCTTGAAACTGCAGCAGAACTGTTTCCCTGATTATTCCAGCGACGCACACTCCCCTCTGCTACATCCCTCTGCACCATTACTACACCTTTCATCTACCTGCCCTGGAAGGACTCTGTCTCACCTGTGGGAGACTTAACAACTAGCTGCACAACACCATCTCTTCCAGAGTACCTGCACAGCAGCGCTGGTCACCCTGACCAGGTACTACAGGTGGCGTCACGACAAACTACACGAACACTAATCCCCTGTAAATATCCCCCTTTTTGGTGAGCGCCCAGGGCCACGGACCAAGCCTTGGCTGCCCGTGACATCCCCCATAGAAGTCGACGGGCTCGTTGCCGAGTACCCCCACGGTCCTGGCGGGTGGCTCAATTTTTCGCCATGTAAGGCTGGGGTCACACTCAGGACAGAAGCTGCGGCTGCATAGAAATACATGTAGCCGCAGCTCCGGTCCTGAGTGCCGGGTGTTGATGTGAGAGACTCGTGCGAGTTTCTGGCATTACATATGGTAGTCTGATCCTGGCCTGAGTCTGTGACTGCAGACTTGTGAATCCTTATGAACCGCCCGCCAGGGCCTTGGGGTACTCGGCACCGAGCCTGTCGACTTCTATGGGGATGGGATGTCATGGTAGCTGCAGCTCGGTCCGTGGCCCTGGGCGTTCACTGGTAATGGGATGTATTTACAGGGGATTAAATGTGTATATGAATGTTCGTGACGCCACCTGTGGTTTCTGGTCAGGGTGACCAGCGCTGCTGTGCAGATCCACTGAAGGGTTGATGATGTGCAGCTTGATGTTAGGCCTCCCACAGGCGAGGCTGAGTCCTTCAGGGCAGATAGTTGTGTAGGGAAGCAGGGGTGCAGAGGGATGTAGCAGAGGCGAATGTGCGACGAAGTAATAATGCAGGAAACAGTTCTTGTGCAGTTTCAAAGGCTTTACTCACTATTCCGTCTGCAGTACAGGTTCCAGCCAGGTGCTGTGTCCTCCAGTGAGTAGTCCAGCAACCCCCAGGTAAGTCGGTCACACTTCCCAAAGACTCCACTTTCAATGTGTTCCTTTCTGGCTTCCTTTCTAGGTGCTACTCTCCTACTTCCTTGCACCTCTCTACCACAGAGCCCTCGGACGAGGTATTATTAGGCCCTTTCAGTTACCAGACCAGACCAGTGGGCCATCAGAAAACCCAGTAGAAAGGTCCTGGACGTACTTGACCTCTGAGCTTCCTCCCGGGTGAGAATATGGTAGGTAGTGGTCCCTTAGAGAGACCCACTGTATTCGGTGTTACTAGTGGTGTTGAACCGACCCACTAGTCTAGGGACCGTTCCCTGATATTTGCCTCGTCCTCCAGCTTTCAGGAAGGGGCACAGCCTCAGTGCTGTCTTGCCCTGGACCTCTCTCTTCAGCATCTACACTAGACTCCAGTCTAGATCATACTGCCCCTCTATCTCACATGCAGCTCGATCGCTGCCTAAACTAGGCCCACCCAACTGGCTACACCCTGTTCTAACTAGCAAGAGTCAAGCCATCCTCCCGAAGGGTCCGCCTGATGCTCAGCTAGTTTGGTGAATGTTGGATGTGAGTGGTTGGAGTCAATGGCGTGCTCCCTTCTTACCTGAGAGTCAGAAGTCACACAGCTGGGTGCGATGCAGCTTCTCTGTGGTGACTGGACCCTCAGGGCGCCACACTTACATCTCACTCTGAGGATTCTCTGGTGCCCGCGCCGGGCGTGTGACTGCAAAGATGTGATTTGCAAAAAATTGTACCATGAGGCCGGCGTCACACTGCCGAGTTTGATGCGAGTTAGTCGCATGACTTTCTCGCATCAACACCCGGCACGGCCACCCGCTCTCGGACCCGAGTGCGCGGCGGCATAGAAATACATGCAGCCGCACACTCGGGTCCGAGAGTGGGCGGCCGTGCCTGGTGTTGATGCGAGAAAGTCGTGCGATTAACTTGTATCAAACTCGGCAGTGTGAAGCTGGCGTGAAGAGATTTGTGGCTAATACACAGCACAGATGGGTTCATAATGAAGGTTTCTGCCATATAATTTCATCAGATTAAGAGAGCTGCTGTTAAAATACCTTTAGAAAGAGCAAATATTTTTAAAGCTGCAGGTGTCTCTGGAGTCTGTGAACCCCAAGTTGCAGCATTCTCCAGCTGCCCCTAACATACCCCTGTGGGTGTATGGGCTGTAGAGTCTGGGCACATGTGCAGTGCGCATATTGAAGCCGGCCCATACACCTGATAAGCCCCCACAATGCACTGGACCGGAACTGACTTCCGGCTGCGCGTCATACTATGAGGAGGAGGCGGGAATTTCAACATAGGGGGAGAGAAGAGAAGGAATGATGACACCCAGCGGGGCGTGATAAGAGCAGTGAGGGGGAGAATGGAGACCTGGAGTCTTCTCATCCCAGTCTACGCCGTACCCTTGAGCCCTCATTATCATAGAAATATGTAAGTTACCATAATTGTTTTTCTAACGCTTTATAGTGTAGTTTTGGGTCAGAGAGGGATGGTTAGGGATGAGCTAGCAAGGTGCAGGGACAAGTATTGATGGCTACTTGCGGACATGTGAGGCACTTGCGGTTTTGCACTTGTGGTGAGACAAAAAAAACACTGCTAGCAGCGTTTTTTTTTCCGTTGCTGCAAGTACTGCATTTGCCAGATCACGGCAAAACTGCAAGTGCTTTACATGTCCGCAAGTCCCATAGGGAATGAATGAGGCCGAATGCAGTGTTGCCATAAGTGATCCGTTGCGTGGCAGATGCGGAAAAAACTGCTGGATCTGCTGCTGACTCGCACCACATTGGTGTGTGGATACCAGGGCTATGGGGTACTCGGCACCGAGCCCACTGATTTCTATGGGAGATGTCACTGGTAGCGGTGGCTCGGTCTGTGGCCCTGGCGGTCATGCAATGGGGGATATTTACAGGGGATTTGTAGGTAGGTAGTTCGTGACGCCACCTGTGGTATCTGATCAATTGGACCAGCGCTGCTATAAGGATCTTCACAGGGGATGTTATGGGGCAGCTGGGTGGTAAGTCTCCCACAGGTGAGACTGGTCCCTGGAAGTCTATGGTGATGATGCAGGGTGTAGTTAAGAATTCAGTCACACACAATGCAGCTTCTTTTCATACCTTTACTGGTAGATGGTTCAGGCAGGTCCCGGGGAGCTGGTCGGGGTGGAGAATGCACATTTGGGCAACCGCTGAGCAGGTTAGAGGCCTCCTTAACTTCAATATGTATGTGAGTCCAACTTGCATGAAGCGAAGTTAACTCAGCAATCTCCAGCTTTCTCAATAGCTGACAAGCCCGGCCGACATTGTGGTGGAGCCTTCTATGTCTCTGACTATCAGATGTTGAGAGAACTAAGTCCTTACTTTTGTCTGGCCTTGACTCAAAGTCCCCGTTCTCCCTGACTCCGGTTACGTATCGACGCTTAGGGCTGCTCTCTGCGACCTGTAGTCCAGATAGCCTCCGGATTTCTTATCACTAGGCATGAAGCTCTAGTAATGCTTCGGACTCCGGTGTCCGGTGAATTAGTGCAGGTAGTCCAATACCTGATGCACTTCTCTCTGTCTTATCCACTGTGCCCTTCGCCCTGCTTCCCGCTCTTAACATAAGCACTTGTAGCTTTTGATGGTAATGTCAGCTTTCTCCTAGAGCTCACTGAATAGCTCTCAGTATCCTCCAAGTCCAGACTGGACTGAGACTGAACTGCACTGTCCTCAGACAGGACACAGACTGAGGGATGACTCACTCCTGAGCCACCCGGAGCTTGACTGAACTCTGGCTGAACTGATCTGTCCGAGGACAGGAAACTATCTGACTCTGCTACGTGTCACTCCCTTTTATACGCCTGATGGGTGTGTCTGAAAGTGTGAGTGAAGTGAATGGATATCAAGCGTTGCGGTTACCTTCCTGTGCATTCTCCTGGATTATTTGTGTGCCTGGCATAGCTGGGCCACACACTGCGAATGGCAAAAATCGCTGATGTGCAAGTAGCCTAAGGTACTGACGACAGTGTCTGCATTAGTCATACTCGTAAAATGGGGGGGGGGGAGCATTAAAAGTGCCTAGGGCAGCATAACTCTAAATACGGCCCTGGCTGTACTGTTATAAAGCCTGTACTTAAGGGCCCCGTCTCACATAGCGACACACCAGCGATCCCCACAACGATCAGGATCGCTGGTGTGTCACTACATGTTCGCTGCTGAGCTGCCAAACAGGCAGCTCAGGCAGCGATCAGGACAGCGACACTGCGGGTAATGTCGCCTAGTTACCCGCAGTGTACGTTGGATACCAGTGCGCTGATGCAGGGAGCTGGTAACCAAGGTACACGTCGGGTTTCCAGGCACTGCGCGATGCCTGGAAACACGACGTGTACCTTGGTACCAGCTCCCCTGCAGCAGCGCTCTGGTATCCAACGTACACATCGGGTTTCCAGGCACAGCCCCGCGCCTGGAAACCAGAAGTGTACCTTGGTTACCAGCTGATCGCTGGTCTCCTGCCTGCCACACGCAGTGATGCATGCTGGCCAGCGGGAGACCAGCGATCAAAAAAAAGTCCAGGCATTTTTGACACGACCAGCGATTCACAGCAGGGGCCTGATCGCTGGTACGTGTCAGACATAGCAAGATCGCTGCCGAGATCGCTGTTTAGCAGCGATCTCGCTATGTGAGACGGGGCCCTAAGAGACTTGAATTGTACTGAATGTACTGTGACATTAAACTACACTGTTCATGTTCATGAGGACTCTATTAGTTGTATCTGTGTGAGCAAGTGGATCCATCTTGTGCCTGAGGAAGCTGCAGTAAATGGGCACCCTGAGTAACGGTTCCCTCAGAGTTCCAAAGAATTCATGAGACTTGTTCTGCCCCGATCTGAACCTAGCGGCGTGCACGTAACACATATGCGAAGGGCGACAAATAAAAGTTGTCTTAGGCCTCTTTCACACATCCGGCGGGCGCCTAAACGGCGCCCCCGGCATTTTACCGCAGCGCCGCATGTGAAAAGCTTTCACACTTCCGGCGCCCAAAATGCGGTTTTTTGCCGGATGGTTTCTGATGCTTGGAGAGATAAGAAACCATCCGGCAAAAAAAAAAAACGTTGCATGCAGCGTTTTGTCCGGCCGCCGCAATGTACATTTGCGCCGCATCCGGACAAAACCGCATGCAACGCATTGACATGCGGCGCCATGCGGCGCTAATGCATGTCAATGCGAAAAAAGCCGCATGCGCCGCATCAGATTTTCAGATGCGGCGCTGCGGGAAAATGCCGGGGGCGCGCAAGGGGAAAAACGGATGTGTGAAACCAGCCTTAGTGCTCAGTAGAACTACTGTCTGTAAGGCTCTAAATGCCTATTGGGGGCTTTTTTTAAAGGTTTAGGGAACATGAAATGTTCTTAGGATGAGCTTGTTATAACCAGTTCTTAAAGCTTTGATTTATAAATCTGGCTTTGTTAATATTACACCAGTAGTCTTAAGAACAAAGTGAGGAAAGTTTAGGAACGCAGCCTAGGTGCTTGGCTGTTAGTATTATATGACTTATGAGCCGGCAGCGCGGCCTCCTTCTCTGAGTGTATGGATGGCTCTGATTATGTCCTTTCTGACTGCCGCTCTTATTTATCTATCCATCTCTCACACGTGATTGTATATTTATCTTTTCTTAAACATTTAAGGTGAAAGAAGTAAATAATCCTACCAACACTTAGCTCAGATCAGGCCAAGATTAACATTTTATAGCTGCAGGAACAATCTGTGTCTATAAATTACAACTGTCACAAATTCTTAGGATTGAAGTAAGCAAGACTTATAGCTATGGTAACAAAGCACTGCAGATGCAAAATGTAAACCCTTTATTAATGGACTATCCCTGCCCAAACTGACCCCTCATCAATCCATCCAGATTGCATCTGCCATGTTGATCTTTCAGTCTATCAGTTGTTCTAAAACATCTGCCCTTTACACCGTTCCCCACAATTCTGTAGAGTAAGGGTATGTGCACACGACACCTTTACACCCTTTTTTTCCTGAAGCATCTTTTTTGTTGCATCCATGGCATCCTTTTTTGTCATTTTAATTTGCCAACACACTAATCTGGGATACCTATTTCCCATGCCCCTTTATTTGAACAGTTAAATGCTAAGATTTTCTAATTTCAGAAAAAAAATGAAGAAAGAGGAAAATGTAATTAACCCCTTTAAAATGGAATAAAGGGGAAAAAATCCAAGTGCAGTGAAATGGCAGAAAAAATACCCACAATTCCGACATTGTATTTTGTTTATGTGACATTGATCGTGCAGTAAAAATCACCTACCAAGATGATTCTTCAGGTCAGTAGGATTGCGACAGTACTAGACTATTATAGTATTTTTTATTTTAGTGCTAAAAAAATAAATAAAATTGGTTTGCGTTGCCATTTTCTGAGACCAGTAAGCTTTTTATTTTTCCACCGACAAAGCTGTATAAGGGATTGTTTTTGGTGTGGTAAGATGATATTTTTTATTCATACAATTTTTGGGTTTAAACAATGCGATTTTTTTTTTTTTTTTTTTTGTAATGGCGGTTACGGGATTAATATATATTATATGTTTTGATTGGACTTTAATGGCTGTAGCAATACCGAATATGTTTATTTTCCTTTTTTTATATAGTGGTGTGATTCAAATTTTTGATTTTTTTATTTCTTTAATATTTTTAAACTTTTTTTTCATTTTTCTTCTTTTCAATCTTATTAGGTACTTAGGTAAAATCACGGTCTCCCATTGTGTAGCCCTGGTGTGAAGGCACACGCAGTACCCTGGAGAATGTGTGGAGAGATAGCAGTTCAATGCTCTATACCCATTCACTCAACATACACTAGACACACCCTTAGGGTAGTGTAGTCACTCGTGAGGGAGTGGTCAGTGTACATTCATTGAGTGATTCTTGCAGTCAGTTTCCTGTCCTCGGACAGCGCAGACGTACACAGTCTAGCCTGGACCTGGAGGGAGGAAGCAGTCCAGCTGGTTCTGTCAGCAGTTCAACAAGTGGAGGCCAGTAAGGGCGAGATATAGATCACCTCAGCCTGGTCAGAGCTGTACCTCACTTGAAGACATTTATTGAGAAGGAAGAGTTTAGTACAGATACTTCAGTCTCCTGTCCCAAGGACAGTGAAGGTTCAGAGACGTGCTCCTGCCTAGAGGAATACTGAGATTCTGGCAACAAACTCTGAAGGAAGAAAAGAAGGGATTGATTATATGACCTTTGAAAGTGTGAGTGTTTATGCTACAAGCGCGGACAAGGCGAAAGGCACAGTGGAAGGAATATTTAAAAGTGCTTTTGGATTGGAGAAGTCCTGCACATTGTTACCGGTCACTGGGGACCGAAGGATCACTATAGCTTCACGCATAGTGGTAAGAAAACCAGAGGCTTACCGGACCTTAGGTCGCGGCAAGCAGCCCTGAAGAGTCGGTACGTAACTGGGGTCAGGGGGAGTGAGGACCTTGAGTCTCTGCAGGACAAGATAGGAATTCAGCTCTCTCACAGGAAGGCTCCGACCACAAAACTGACGGCAGTACAGCTTTGGAATAGCTGGAGTTATAGAGGGAACTACGCTTCATGCTGGTTGTACTCATCGTTGTGAAAGTAAAGGAGGCCCCTAACTTGTCCAGCTGCTATCTTGAAATACATTCTCCATGGATCAGCCTCCCTGGGACCTGCCTTACCATCTTACAAGTAAAAGGTATGGAAAGACGCTGACCGTGTGAGACTGAGTTATTTATTTGCATGCTGCACAACCCTGCTTTAACTACCGACCTGAGGGAAGAGTCCCACCTGTAGGGGACCCGACATCTAGCTGCCTCACCATCCCCTCAGAGATCTACAGCAGCGCTGGTACAAATTACCAGAGACTACAGGTGGCGTCACGAACTGTATATATATCTATCCCCTGTAAATATTCCCCCCAACATACGCCAGACCGCCAGGGCCACAGACCGAGCCACCGCTACCCGTGACAACCCCATAGACTTCCATGGGCTCGGCTCTGAGTACCCCATTGCCCTGGTAATCCACAATTGTGGTGGCGGGTCGATACAAAACTTGGCGTCACGAACAGGATGCGAAACTCGCAGAATTGCGAGCCCTGTGTGCCTATGGAATTGTTTTTGTAAAAAAGGACTGTTTGCACTTTTGGCGCCAAAAATCGCCATCTTTGTCGCCATATTCGCGCCCTCAGGCGCTGGAGAAGAAGGTGGGCGTACTTTCGTGGGCGTGCACCCCCATGTGGCGCAAAGAAAATGCCTGCCCTCTCAAAGTGCTATTACAACATGCGATCCTGCCCTACAGCAAAGGAGGTCCGCCTCCTCTTCACCTTCCCTGCGAAGAGGAGGAGACGCAAACCCAGCCTCCACGGAAGAGACCGGGCGTCTCTGAAAGAAGAAGGAAGAACGCTCTGGAACATCATGGAAGCAGGACGTGTGCAGCCGAGCAGGGAAGCGGAGGAAGGCAGGCCCCGCTCCCCAGCCAAGCTGCCACCAGCACCGGAACGATCCGTGGTCCTGCACCTGCAGCAAGCGTTGCTAGAAATTCAGGAGGAGAATACACGCCTGAAAAAGATGGTCCAGCACCAATCTGGATTTGAAGAGATCGAGAGGCGCCGGCGTACCCAGGAGCAGCGGAGGCTGTGGGACGCGGTGTTCTCTCCCCTCGACGACCCCCTACGTCTGGAGTTACCAAAACTTCTGCTGCCCAAGGCAAAGGAGCAACCGGAGGCTGCCCCCGAAAGTACCGATCCTGATCCCACCGGTGAAGCGGTGGAGGCGAAGGAGGTTGAGGAGGTACCGCCAGTTCCGGAACGCCCGCCCGGCCAGGAGGCCGCAGCAGAAGATCGATCCCCGGCAGGGACACCGGAGGGGTCCTGTCCGTCGTTACCAGACGTGGACTGGGATGAGATGGCACGCCTGGATGACGTCGCCTACACCGCCCAGTGGGAGCATGAGTGGCAGAGTCGTGAGGAGAAACAACGACGCCAGCAGGAAGAAGAGCGGGAAGCTCAGCGGAACCGACAGCGGCAGCATGCAGAGCTGATCGCGGACAAGGAGAGTGTCCGTAGAGAGAAAGGTACTCTGAGGGAACCGCGGCGGCAGGGGTGTGTGACTGAGTTCCAGCTCCGGAAGGGCTGGGGCTTCATCCGTGAACCGGGCCTCTACCCAGGGGTCTTTGTCAGCAGGCGTGACGTAGAATCCCACCTACCGCAAGGCCATCCGGGAGGGACCTAATTAATGGAGACATTGTCACCTATACACGGCACTGGGGTATGAAGGGATGGTATGCCCTTAATGTCACAATCGTCCGTGACCCCGTCCCCGATGCAGGTAACGTCACCACTACCGCAGCGTCCCCGTCTCCAGCTCAAACAGCACCAGGCCGTGCCCCAGCATCGCCCCTTGCAGGTTCCTCGCAAATGAAAGCAACATCTACATCGCAACTTGCGACCCAGTCTCCATCGCAATCTATGACACGATCGATATCGCTAACTGTAACACAAATTGAAACGCAATCGGTGTCTCGCAAGGAGAAAGTACCCGTTGCGCCCCTAGAGGTTCGCACGAGAACTGTGGCGACCCAGACCCTAATAGCAGGTCACGACTTGTTAGTAATGGGATCTAGGGACCATCGCATTGTTCCAGCCCCCGGGGTGGAAAATGTAGTTGAAATAATTAAACAGTAAAAGAAAAACCGGTAAGATCCAGACAGGGGTCTACCATATGTAACTTTGTAGAAAGTTTGAGAATTTTTGCTAGTTTTGCACTTTGTTGCCTATGAATCTATGTTTTTCTATAATGAATAGAACGCCCGGCTGGGTACCAAAGTAAAAAGTTAAAAATTGAATGCATAATTTTATATAAAATGCCCTGATTGGGTAAAGTAACAGTTAAAGAAGAATGATGCATATTTGAAATGTGTATATATATGTGTTTTTCCCTATTGTGTCTTATTATGGACTCAGAGGCTGAGGACTGTGCCAGCCCAGAACTTATCTTGTATATAGTTGCGCTTCGGTGCCTAATATTGGTTTTACATAAAACCAGCACAACTACCTCTGAATACAAAACCCGTGTGGTGTGGCACTGAGTGAGGTCTGCATTCGGATGTCCTGCAGCCCCCCCAGGACCCACGTTGAAGGTTTGGTGCGGGTCCTTCACAAGCATATTGTCTATTAATGAACATGTCTATTTAATATTTCATATTTTTCTATATTCAATGTGTTGTTTTGCAACGTTCAAGACATCCTTACCTCCCGGATGGGAAGAGTTAATGTTTGATGTTAAATGCATAAACAAAAATTGTCTCTTTGTATTTCACAGCCCGGGAGTGCTGTCATTTACCATGGGGGAATGTGTAGCCCTGGTGTGAAGGCACACGCAGTACCCTGGAGAATGTGTGGAGAGATAGCAGTTCAATGCTCTATACCCATTCACTCAACATACACTAGACACACCCTTAGGGTAGTGTAGTCACTCGTGAGGGAGTGGTCAGTGTACATTCATTGAGTGATTCTTGCAGTCAGTTTCCTGTCCTCGGACAGAGCAGACGTACACAGTCTAGCCTGGACCTGGAGGGAGGAAGCAGTCCAGCCTGGTTCTGTCAGCAGTTCAACAAGTGGAGGCCAGTAAGGGCGAGATATAGATCACCTCAGCCTGGTCAGAGCTGTACCTCACTTGAAGACATTTATTGAGAAGGAAGAGTTTAGTACAGATACTTCAGTCTCCTGTCCCAAGGACAGTGAAGGTTCAGAGACGTGCTCCTGCCTAGAGGAATACTGAGATTCTGGCAACAAACTCTGAAGGAAGAAAAGAAGGGATTGATTATATGACCTTTGAAAGTGTGAGTGTTTATGCTACAAGCGCGGACAAGGCGAAAGGCACAGTGGAAGGAATATTTAAAAGTGCTTTTGGATTGGAGAAGTCCTGCACATTGTTACCGGTCACTGGGGACCGAAGGATCACTATAGCTTCACGCATAGTGGTAAGAAAACCAGAGGCTTACCGGACCTTAGGTCGCGGCAAGCAGCCCTGAAGAGTCGGTACGTAACTGGGGTCAGGGGGAGTGAGGAATTCAGCTCTCTCACAGGAAGGCTCCGACCACAAAACTGACCGGGCAGTACAGCTTTGGAATAGTTGGAGTTATAGAGGGAACTACGCTTCATGCTGGTTGTACTCATCGTTGTGAAAGTAAAGGAGGCCCCTAACTTGTCCAGCTGCTATCTTGAAATACATTCTCCATGGATCAGCCTCCCTGGGACCTGGGCTTTCCTGCTGCCATGCCAAGCCATCAATTAAGTTGTGGGGGAATCCAATGGCCGACCCCTGGGATTGTGCACCTGAAATGATGAAATTGACAGCAGCATGTCAGGGTTTAATAAGAGCAATCGGAGCCCAGCCCGATCTCTGCAGCTACTGTAAGATCCAGCATCTGCCAGATGTGGTGCAGGCTGAATTCCTGAGCAGAAAGGACTATGTAAGGATGGACTACAGATGGACATAGGATGGATTACGTAAGGTTCACATATAGCAGATTTTATGCATATAAGACTTTGAATAAGGCCAGTGTCACACTTGCGTGTGTGATGCGAGAAACTCGCACAAGTCTCTTGCATCAAAACCCGGCACTCCGGCCAGAGTGTGCAGCTGCATAGAAACTCATGTAGCCGCACACTCCGGTCTGAGTGCCGGGTGTTGATGCGAGAGACTTGTGCGAGTGTGACACCTGCCTAAGACTTTGAATGTCATATTCATCTAAATGGAGCAAGCAGAAATCCATGCACGTGCTGCAGAAACATCTCCATTCAGATATAACAGATTTTTAGTTGCAGTACTTTCATTTATATTTTTCCTTCATTTTGGATCTACTGTACTCCTGCTTTTGTTTTTTTTTATAACACATCATAAACTGATCTGCGGTGCGTTTTTCAAATCTGCAATATATCAACTACTCTTGTGATACATACGTTTTATTTGCAGATTTTCCACATAGACTTGAATGAGATCAGGAAAATCCGCAGGTAAAACAGACTTGAGATTTCAGTGTATTTATCAATCAAGGTTTATCAAAGCCAAGTAACAAAGTATCCAAAACAAATATTAAAATATTAAATGTGACATATCATAAAGAGACAAAAATCGCAACATGTAAAAAAAAGCACTAAAAAAACTATTTTGGCTAATTGCAAAAAATCTGCAAACACGCATAGTGGCAACCTGTCCTAAGGATAAGTTCCCACAATTAGTTTTTGGTGAGTTCTTAAGCTGTGTATTTTTGGAAAAATGCAAGTAACCTATTTTACTTAAAGGGGTGTGCCACGAATGAAAGTATATTTTAATCAACAGATCTTGGAATAATAATAATTTCCACAATTAGATGTGTTTAAAAAAAATGTTCCTGTGTGGGATAATCTTATAAATGCGCCCCTGCTGTGTACTGTGTAATGGCCGTGTCTGACCATGCAGGGACTTGGTTTGTTCGGGGCACAATCCCTTTAATTGGTACAGAAATTCTGCAAAATTAAAACCGTGCCAAAAACTCAACGTGGGAATGTAGCCTAACTTTCCATTTACTGTTTCACCTTTTCTCTCTTTTGGATCAGTTGTAAGTAAATAGTTGGTATACAGTTGTATATTTACAGTGTATGCCTAATCAGTCATTATTCCTATTAGTCATTATTATTATAATGGACACTTGTGTCTTTCATGCGGACAATCCCAGCTTGTCATGGCATGCTGGAACCTTTAGTTCCCCAACAGACAGACAGTCACAGCATACAGATCATATATTACCATATAATATAAATATTAGTCTGTTGTCTTTATTTCCTTAGTTACCGGTTGTCTGTAAGTGCTCAATATAGAAAGTCCTCTCTGGAGAAGGAAGATGTCGGTTGAGTCTGGAATTTCCTGATGTACAGAAATAAATCCTGACATTTCGGTACAGCTTCCATGTTACGAAAGCTCCCGCGGCTGAGCGTCACATGTCATCCTGACCATAGACTGCTCTGAGCACTGAATGATCTGTGTAGTGTTATACAGACATCAATCATAATAATTATATACAGAGATGGAGGTAATATTTCCTTTCCACTCCATAAATGCTTAAACAGAACGGATATTGGGATCCATGCAGTAAGAATCCATACCTGGCCGCTGTTAGTGTCCGCTGCAGAAAGACTGGTTGCTATGGAGCCAGTAAACCATGTGCAATGCCGGACGAGCCCATTGTCCCCGGGCCTCCTCCTCACCGAGGAATGAAACAAGTCACGCTTACGCAATATGCCTTCTGTACTCATAGCTCTTATAGTGCACAAATGTCGCGTTTTCACCACTTGCCCCAGGGCAGGATCATATGTTTCAGCTAATGTTCTGTCCTCCATTACATAGTGAGCAGTCAGCGACAGCACAAAGGAAACAAGCAAGATCTGCAGAAAGTCAATTTCTATTGATTTATCTCCTTCAATGTAGCAGAATGTTCAAAAAAACACCTTCTTAATATTTGAAGTAAGTTTTAATCCTAGAGGTTAGGACCATCCCTAAAAGGGTCACCGTGACGTAGTGGGATGGCTTTTAAATTTTTTTTAATCAAAATTATGTTAACCAAGTACCCTATATTATTTTCACGCACTATTGCTATTTATTTATTTACTGCAGGGTATCTGCTCATTTTGTTTTTATCTTAGGTTTTGTCTGTTTAGTGGCCAGTGTGAACCAGCGCCTACACGCTGCATGCACACAAGCTTATATTCCAGTTCATCTCTTTTGGTAACAGCATGGTGAGGATAGAAAGGACGTTCAATATAGAATCGTGTGGGTAAAACAAACCGATTTAATGTTCATTCAAAAGGTGATTACAAAAATGAATAAGTTCATAGCAGAGAAAAATAAGTATTAGGTTACAAAAGAGAAAACAAAACGTATTAGTTCTTCCATATGGTCTGTGAGGCTTGATGTGGTCGTGGTGGAGATTCCCAAAGAGTGAGAGATCTCAACCAACAATTTTTTAAGCCAGCTGAAATACCATTTCGTCCCATAGACTAACATTAGTCAGTATTTTACCTGTGCCGTTGCCTCATATGTTGGAATGCTGCTAACCTGGTTGCTTCTATCATATCAGAAGAAATCAACTAACTTGTGGAATATGCATTTGTTATTTGAATATTATCTCATTTTGGGACATTTAAACCTATAGCTATGACATTTTCACATTTGAGTCCAATGGTTCTGACAAACAGAACAGATGCCTCTGCTAAGATTCTCATAACTCAATCACTCACTAAAATCCAAAGTACAGGTGCTTCTCACAAAATTAGAATATCATCAAAAAGTTAATTTATTTCAGTTCTTCAATACAATAAGTGAAACTCATATTCTATAGATTCATTACAGAGTGATCTATTTCAAGTGTTTATTTCTGTTAATGTTGATGATTATTGTTTACAGTCAATGAAAACCCAAAAGTCATTGTCTCAGGAAATTAGAATAATTATTAACAAAAAACACCTGCATAGGCTTCCTAAGCGTTTAACCCCTTACTGTCATCGGACGTTATCCCCAGCTTTGATGTGGGCTCCGGCGGTGGGCCCGCATCAAAGCAGTGACATGTCAGCTGTTTAGAACAGCTGACATGTGCGCACAATAGGCGCGGGTGGAATTATGATCAACCCGCGCCTATTAACTAGTTAAATGCCGCTGTCAAACTCTGACAGCGGCATTTAACGCGCACTTCCAGCCATTGGGCTAGAAACACGTGCACCGCTGACCCCCGTCATGTGATCGGGGGTCATTGGTTTGTCGGCATAGCAATGGTTGTTGATGCAGGATTGCTATTAGTGCCACCCTGTGGTCGGCGCTCCTATCAATGCAGTAATTCTGCTACATAGAGGCGATCTGAGCATCGCCTCTATGTAGCAGAGGCGATCAAGCTATGGCAGCTTCTAGGCTCCCATGGAGGCTATTGAAGCATGCCAAAATTTAAAGAAAAATGTTTTTAAAAATATTAAAAAAAAAAAAAAAACAGTTCAAATCACCCCCTTTCACCCCATTCAAAGTAAAACAATAAAAAAAAAATCACACATACACATATTTGGTATCGCCGTATCCAGAATTGCCCGATCTGTCAATGAAAAAATGGATTAACTTGATCGTTAAACGGTGTAGCAAGAAAGAAAATCGAAATGCCAGAAATACTTTTTTTTGGCCGCCATGACATTGCATTAAAATGTAATAATGGGCGATCAAAAGAACGTATTTGCACAAAAGTGGTATCATTAAAAACGTTAGTTCGGTGCACAAAATATAAGCCCTCACCTGCCCCGAGATCACGAAAAATAGAGACACTATGGGTCTCGGAAAATTGGTGAAAAAAATTGCGCAAACTGGCATTTTTTTCAACACTTAGATAAAAAAGAACCTAGACATGTTTGATGTCTTTGAATTCATAATAGACAAAAAAAAAGCTTGCTGACCGAGCACTCCGCCCCCACCAGGTGGTGATTTTAATTACACCAGGTCCCTACTTTACCCATAAATGCAGGCATTGCTGACAGAGGTGCATATTCACCCAGAAATTCAGATATCAGCCTAATAGAGGTATGTTCACATTAGGTCAGGGACTCACCAGTATTGAGACCACCTTGACGATGGTTGGTGGGCTTTAAAATGTTTGGCCAAATGTTTATACTAAGCGTCTCAAATGTTTCCTTATACTCCAAAGCCATATTGCTATTCTAAATTTCATGTATTCCATATTGTCATGCTTTAGTATGATAGAGTGCAGCCTTTTTTTGTATGTTTGAATTCATAATGACCTGGATAATCATAATGGCAGGTCAATTTTAGCCATTAGTGAATCTAGCAAAAAAGCCAAACAAAAAACAAGTGTGGGATTGCACTTTTTTTTGCAATTTCACTGCACTTGGAATTTTTTTCCTGTTTTTGAGTACCTGACATGCTAAAAGCAATGGTGTCGTTCAAGAGTGCAACTCGTCCCGCAAAAAATAAGTCCTCACATGGCCATATTGACGGAAAAAAAAAAATTATGTCTCTGGAAAGAAGGGGAGCGAAAAAAGAAAACTCAAAACCGAAGAAAGCTCCCGTCATGAATGGGTTAAAAAGGTTCCTTAGTCTCTTTCAGTAGGCTCCGCAATCATGGGGAAGACTGCTGACTTGACAGATATCCAGAAGGCAGTCATTGACACACTCCACAAGGAGTGGAAGCCACAAAAGGTCATTGCTAAAGAAGCTGGCTGTTCACAGAGTGCTGTATCCAAGCATATTAATGGAAAGGTGAGTGGAAGGAAAAAGTGTGGAAGAAAAGGTGCACAAGCAACCGGGATAATCGCATCCTTGAACAGGATTGTTAAGAAAAGGTGGACTGCTGCTGGAGTCATTGCTTCAAGAGCCACCACACACAGACGTATCCAGGACATGGGCTACAAGTGTCGCATTCCTTGTGTCAAGCCACTCATGACCAATAGACAACGCCAGAAGTGTCTTACCTGGGCCAAGGAGAAAAAGAACTGGACTGTTGTCAGTGGTCCAAGGTGTTGCTTTCAGATTAAAGTAAATTTTGCATTTCATTTGGAAATCAAGGTCCCAGAGTCTGGAGGAAGAGTGGAGAGGCCACAATCCAAGCTGCTGGAGGTCTAGTGTGAAGTTTCCACAATCAGTGATGGTTTGGGAGCCATGTCATCTGCTGGTGTAGGTCCACTGTGTTTTATCAAGACCAGAGTCAGCGCAGCCATCTGCCAGGAAATTTTAGAGCACTTCATGCTTCCCTCTGCCAACAAGCTTTTTGGAGATGGAAATTTTATTCTCCAGCAGGACTTGGCACCTGTCCACACTGCCAAAAGTACCAATACCTCGTTTAAAAACAACTATGAGGCTGTGTGCGCACGTTGCGGATTTATTGCAGATCCGCAGCGGATTTTCCGCTGCAGATCCGCAATAAATCCGCAAGTGTGTATCAAAACAATGTTAACCTATGGAAAAAAAATTGCTGTACACATGCTGCGGAAAAAAAGTGCGGATTCGCAGCGTTTTATTTTCCGCGGCATGTCAATTCTTTGTGCGGATCTGCAGCGTTTCTGCACTCATTGACTTGCATTGAGTCGGGCACTTCCGCAGCAGGGAAGTGTGTGGGCAGAGTGTGGGTGGTGACTGTGTGCGTGTAGTGTGTGTGCCAGTGTCTGCGTGATCTGTGTATGTGCGGGGCTGTGTGGGGGTCTGCGGGCCTGTGTGTGTGTGTGTGTGTGTGTGTGCAGGCAATTGTTCAATGGGACTACTAGTCCCATCTGGCTATGCCTGCTACAGTGACAGCATTAGCGGATGATGGGACAGTAGTAGTCCCATCATTTGGCTAATGTGTTGAATGTAAAAAACAAAACAAAAAACACATACACACATATATAGTCTATACTCACCACACAGCTAATCCCCGAAGCCCTCGCCCACCTGAAAAAAAAACAAAAAAAAAAACAAACAACCAATATACTACCTGTGTCCGACGTAATCCCATTAAGGCCTCATACTCACTGGGCTGGAAAAAAATCGGTCCGTTTTCGGCAGGGAAAAAAACGGTACAATTGTTGTAAAAAGACATGCGATTTTGATGCGATTTTAAATCGCACCATGCGTTTTCCGTCAGTTTTCCATCAGTTTTCCATCTGTATGCAATGCGATTTTAACATGACGTTTTACATAGAGCAGTTATCTCTATGTAAAAAGTCATGTAAAAATCACATTGTAAAAAAAAAATGTACACAAAAAGCAAATAATTATATATATATATATATATATATATATATATATAGGTCATACACTTCTACATAGTATAATAGCCGCTAATTCATCCCTGGCTATACTGTAAAATCACACTGACAGCTTTAATAAAGAATAGAAACTATATATATATATATATATATATATATATATATATATATATATATATATATATATATATATATATGTAATTGTGACATGTATGTATGTGTATATATATATTATATATATATATATATATATATATATTTATAGTTCCTAGACTTCTACATACTGTAAGGCTAGGTGCAGACGGTGCGGAATGGGCTGAGGAATTTTCCGCGCAGTTTTTGTGAAATCCGCAGGTAAAATGACCTGTTTTTTACCTGCGGATTTACTGCGGATTTACTGCGGATTTCCCCAGCGGTTTCAGACCTGCGGATTTCTATTGACAGGGTGGTCACACGAGTCAAACAAGTGTTTGACTCGTGTGACCAACTTTTTACTATTGATGCCGCCTATGTCGCATCAATAGTAAAAAGATCTAATGTTAAAATAATAAAAAAAATAATAAATAATGATATTCTCACCTTCCGGCGGCCCCGCAGCTTTCCCGCCTCTCAGCGACGCTCCCGGCAAGTTTCGTTCCCAGGAGTCCTTTGCGGCAATCATCCCGATGACGTAGCATCTCGCGAGACCGCTACGTCATCTGGGTGATCTCGCAAAGCACTTCTGGGAACGCGATTGGCGGGAGCGTCGCTGAGAGGCGGGAAAGCTGCGTGGGACGCCGGAAGGTGAGAATATCATTATTTTAATTATTGTTTTTACATGGATATGGTACCCAGGGCCTGGAGGAGAGTCTCCTCTCCTCCAGACCCTGGGTACCATCCGCACATGAACCGCTTCCGCATGGTGGGCACAGCCACTTAGAGCAGGTCTGACAACGCTGCGGAACTGCACAAAAGAAGTGACATGCTGCGGATTTAAATCCGCACCAAATCCGCGCGGAAAAATCCGCAGCATGTGCACTGCGGTTTTTTTTTTTCATTGAATTTAATGCTACTGTATGTCACTTGCAGTTCTGCTGCGGATCCGCAGCGGTAAATCCGCTGCGGATCCGCAGCAGAATCCGCAACGTGTGCACATACCCTAATAGCCGCTAATTCAATTGCCGGCTTTTGTGAAATCACAGAAGCCGACATGAAATGATACATTGTTTCCACACAGTTAACCATGTAATTTCCTGTATTTTGATATATGGTTTGAACTTACAATTACATGAGTGTATTTGTACAAAATTTCAGACATGTAGGGGTTAATTAAAGGTGTAAATTCGTTGAAAAAAAATGCGTGGGCTCCCGCTGTATTTTCTCCACCAGACAGACAAAGCCAGCGAGTGGGGGCAGATAATAATAGCCTAGGGAGGGTACATTTTTTGTGTGCCCCCCCTGGCTACTAACATCTGCCCCCAGACACCCCAGAAAGGGCAAATCTATAATTAGATTCGCCCTTTCTGGCACTTTGCCCGTCTATTCCCATTGCCCTGTAGCGGTGGCGAATGGGTTAATAATGTCACCTTAATGTCACCGTAGTATTGAAAGGTGACCTTAAGGCAGGTTAATAATTGAGAGCTGTCAATTAGACAACTATCAATTATTAATCCTATTGAAGTAAATTAAAAAAACACAGACACATTAATAAAAATTAATTTTAATGAAATAAAAACACATTTTTTTGACCATATTTTATTTTACACTTAATCCGTGCGAAGCCATTGATCTCCTAAAATAAAGAAAAAAAAATAAAACAACATTATTCTTACCTATTCCGCCGATCTGTCACGTCCCACGCTGTAATCCTTCACAAAGGGTTAACTAGCTTTGAGCCAAGCAGTGCAAGTAATCCTGCATGCTCAGCTCAAAGCTCCTGAATGAATAAGTTCCTCTCCTGGCAACAGGAGAGGATGTGTTTAATGAATGAAGCTTAATTGATTGTGTCCACTTTCCCTTTAGGTCAGGTCACTAAAGTTAAATTGCCAATAAATCAATTAAGCTCCATTCATGAATCTATTCCTCTACTTTCTGTGGTAGAGGAACTTATTCATTCAGGGGGTTACTACTTGGAGACAGCATTAGCTCTCTGCAAGCTGTAACCTGTTAACCCTTTCTGATGGATTACACCGTGGGACCTGACTGTACATCGGATTGGTAAGAATAATTTTGCTTTTTTATTTTATTTTTATTACAGGAAATGGTTTTAGCAGGAAAATAAAATATGGTCAAAAACTGTGTGATTATTTAATTAAACTTATTTTTTATTAAACTGTGTGTGTTTGATTTTTCTTTCATACAATAGGATTAATAATTGATAGTTGTCTAATTGACAGCTCTCAATTATTAACCTGGCTTACAGTCACCTTTCAATTGCAAGGTGGCTGTAACCCCTTATTAACCCATTCGCCACCGCTACAGGGCAATGGGAATAGACGGGCAAAGTGCCAGAAAGGGCGAATCTAATTATAGATTTGCCCTTTCTGGGGTGTCTGGGGGCAGATTTTATTAGCCAGGGGGGGCACAAAAAAAATGTACCCTCCCTAGGCTATTATTATCTGCCCCCACTCGATTGCTTTGTCTGGTGGAGAAAATACAGCGGGAGCCCACGCATTTTTTTTCAACGAATTTACACCTTTAATTAACCCCTACATATCTGAAATTTTGCACACATATACTCATGTAATTGTAAGTTTCAACCATATATAAAAATACATGAAATTACATGGTTAAATGTGTGTAAACAATGTATCATTTCATGTCGGCTTCTGTGATTTCACAAAAGCCGGCAATTGAATTACCGGCTATTACAGTATGTAGAAGTGTATGAACTATAAATATATATATATATATATATGTATGTGTCACAATGACATGTACATATATATATATATGTATTCTATGTGTATGTATCTAGTGTTTTGTGAGCTGTCAGTGTGATTTTACAGTAGCCGGGGATGAATTGCCGGCTTTTCAAAGGAGACTGGTGCATATACATCGGACAGCACTTGCATGGTGCGAGTGCTGTGCGATGATTTCTCACACCCATTGACTTGCATTGGCGATTATCATGCCAAAATCGCATCAAATCGCAGCATGCTGTGATTTTTTTCTCACACCGATTTCTGATGAGAAAAAAATCGCAAATGAAAACTCACCCATTGACTAACATTGGTCAGATTTGAATCCGATTTTTTTTCATCAGATTTTCATCCGTTTTCGGCGCAAGTGAGTATGAGGTCTAATAATGATTCTCACGACGATCTCCCGTGGAGAGCTGTCACATCAGCAGATGCGACCGCTCTCCAGGGGCTCCAGTAATACCGTGATGGAGATAATCCTCCGCACTATATCACTCCGCCGCCCACAGGTCGCCGGAGTTCACCTGTCATTTGCGGCACTACAGCCATGAGAATTTTCTCATGGCTGTAGAGCCGTAAAGTGAACTCCGATGATAGACTGCAGGAGGGTTAGCTCTGGTCATTGTGTCATCGGAGGCCTGTGGAGCGGTCACATCTGCTGATATGACTGCTCTGTAGGGGAGATCGTCGTGGGACACTCGTTTTGAAAAGGGACTGGTTCGGACAGGGAGTAAGTATACTGTTGTTTTGTTTTGTTTTTTTGCAGGTGATCGATGGCTTCAAATGGATTTAGGCGTACAATAATTATGAAAAACCGTGTCGTGTAATACTTTATTCTTATGTGTGCGTGTTTTTTAACCCTTTCAAACTATAAGATTAATAATGGATAGGCGCTAATTCTGGTGCGGCTGGGTGCTGGTATTTTTAGCCGGGGGGGGCGCCAATATCCATGGCCCCTTCCTACGCTATGAATATCAGCCCACAGCTATCTGCGTAGCCTTTCTGGCTATAAATTTTAGGGGGACCCTACGTCATTATTTTTTGGGTTCCCCTTATTTTAATAGCCAGTAAAGGCTAGCTGCGGGCTGATATTCATAGCCTGGGAAGCTCCATGGGTATTAACCCCTTCCCAGGCTAGAAATATTGGCCACGGCCGTCGGCTTTCCCCCTCTGACGCAGAAAATTGCACGGGAGCCCACGCCATTTTTTTTTCCCATTTTTTTTTAAACTAAAGTTATTGCATGAAGATTTTGCATGTGTGTATCTTTAACTATTTATGTACCATTTTATCTATTATCTATCTATTTATCTATCTATCCCATATCTATCTATCAATCCCATATCTATCTATCTATTTATTTATCTATCTATCCCATATCTATTATCTATATATCTATCTATTATCTATCTTTCCCATATCTATCTATCTATCTATCTATCTATCTATCTCATATCCATATATCCCATATCTATCTATCTATCTATCCCATATCTATATATCTATCTATCCCATATCTATATATCTATCCCATATCTATCTATTTGTCTATCTATCCCATATCTATCTATTATCTATTTATTTATCTACCGTATATACTCATGTATAAGCCGACCCGTGTATTAGCCGACCCCTAATTTTGCCACAAAAAACTTGGAAAATTTATTGACTCGTGTATAAGCCTAGGGTGGAAAATGATTATGCCCCCATATGCTCCATAGATTATGCCCCCATATGATGCTCCGCAGATTATGCCCCCATATGCTCCACAGATTATGCCCCCATATGCTCCACAGATTATGCCCCCATATGCTCCACAGATTATGCCCCCATATGCTCCACAGATTATGCCCCCATATGAATATATGTATATTCATGACTTTAATGAGCGGTACCATGTGACCGCTGCAGGAAGGAGCCGGAGATCGTGGGAGAAGCAGGGGGGCTACAGAGACGCGCCCGCGGAGGGGTGAGTATGATCCGAGACCCCAGCTCCCCCTCCCCCGCCGACCCACCGGTATAAGACTCGCGTATAAGCCGAGAGAGGGACTTTCAGCCCTAAAAAATGGGCTGAAAATCTTGGCTTATACGCGAGTATATACAGTATCTATCACATATCTATATATCCTATATCTATTAATCTATATATCCCATATCTATCTATCCCATATCCATCTATCCGTGTGTGTAATGGAGTATGGGTTGGACAAATGTAAAAGAGGAGGTTGGACAATAAATGACATCACAAATCTTTTTTTTTTGTTAAATAACATATCTTTATTTAGCTTACAAAAACGCATACAAATCCACATGGAAAAAACGCATAAAAAACGCACCTGTGTTTTCTGCCAAGAGGTGTGGATTCTGTGCAGAAAATTCCGCAGGCTAATCTGCAAAGTGTGCACATACCCTCACTGTTCTTGATTGGCCAGCAAACTCACCTGACCTAGAGAATCTATGGGGTATTGTCAAGAGGAAGATGAAAGACACCAGACCCAACAATGCCGATGAAATGAAGGCTGCTATCAAAGCAACCTGGGCTTCCATAACACCTCAGCAGTGCCACAGGCTGATCGCCTCCACGCTCATTGATGCAGTAATTGATGCAAAAGGAGCCCAGACCAAGTATTGAGTGCATTTACTGAACATACATTTCAGTAGGCCAACATTTCGGATTTTAAAATCATTTTTCAAGCTGGTATTCCACAAGCACAAACAGCTCAGCTACAAACACAACTCTGCTACATAAACACTGTAGCAATGCCAGGTAGCCTAGGGTTAAATCCTATCGCTGCAGATTGTAATTGGTACACCTGGCTAGTTCTGCATATAAACATGCTGTAGATGTACATCTAAGTCAGTCTAGTGGGAAGGCTGAGCAAACTGGATATGTCTTGAAGTTGACGAGAGAAACAAGCAGAGTCCGCACACTCTGTGTGCACCGAACTGCAAGTATCAGTGGTTGTTATGGACAATAGCTGTTTTGTTTTACCAAGCTGAAGCTATCTCAGCCGTGTATACAGTGAAGGAAATAAGTATTTGATCCCTTGCTGATTTTGTAAGTTTCCCACTGACAAAGACTTGAACAGTCTATAATTTTAAGGGTAGGTTAATTTTAACATTAAGAGACAGAATATCAAAAATAAAATCCAGAAAATCACATTGTATAAATTATAGAAATTTATTTGCATTTTACAGTGAGAAATAAGTATTTGATCCCTCTGCAAACAAGACTTAATACTTGGTGGAAAAACCCTTGCTGGCAAGCACAGCAGTCAGACATTTTTGTAGCTGATGATGAGGTTTGTGCACATGTCAGGAGGAATTTTGGTCCACTCCTCATTACAGATCATCTCTAAATTAAGATTTTGAGGCTGTCGCTTGGGAACTCGGAGCTTCAACTCCCTCCATAAGTTTTCTGAGGGATTAAGGTCTGGAGACTGGCTAGGCTACGCCATGACCTTAATGTGCTTTTTTTTGAGCCACTCCTTTGTTGCTTTGGCTGTATGTTTTGGGTCATTGTCTTACCCAGACCCAGCGACAACCTATTTTTAATGTCCTGGGGGAGGGAAAGAGGTTGTCACTCAGGATTTTTTGGTCCATGGCTCCATCCATTCTCCCATTGATGCGGTGAAGTAGTCTTGTGCCCTTAGCAGAGAAACACCCCCCAAACCATAATGTTTCCACCTCCATGCTTGACAGTGGGGACGATGTTCTTTGGGTCATATGAAGCATTTTTCTTCTTCCAAACACGGCGAGTTGAGTAAATGCCAAAGAGCTCAATTTTTGTCTCATCTGACCACAGAACCTTATCCCAATCACTCACAGAATCATCCAGGTGTTCATTTGGCAAACTTCAGACGGGCCTGCACATGTGCCTTCTTGAGCAGGGGGACCTTGTGGGCACTGCAGGATTTTAAACCTTTATAGCGTAATGTGTTACCAATGGTTTTCTTGGTGACTGTGGTCCCAGCTGCCTTGAGATCATTAACAAGTTCCCCCTGTGTAGTTTTAGGCTGATATCTCACGTTCCTCATGTTCAAGGATACCTCACGAGGTGAGAATTTGCATCGTGCCCCAGATCAATGTCGACCTACCATCATTTTGTATTTCTTCCATTTTCTTACTATTGCACCAAAAGTTGTCACCTTCTCACCTAGCGTCTTACTTATGGTTTTGTAGCCCATTCCATCTTTGTACAAGTCTATGATCTTGTCCCTGACATCCTGATAAAGCTCTTTGGTCTTGCCCATGTTGTAGAGTGTAGTCTGACTGATTAATTGAGTCAGTGGACAGGAGTCTTTTATAAAGGTGACTAAGACAGCTGTCTTTAATGCAGGTAATGAGTTGATTAGGAGCGTCTAACTGGTTTGTAGGAGCCAGAACTCTTAATGGTTGGTAGGGGATCAAATATGTATTTCTCACTGCAAAATGCAAATAAATTTATATAATTTATACAATGTGATTTTCTGGATTTTATTTTTGATATTCTATCTCTCAATCTTAAAATTAACCTACCCTTAAAATTATAGACTGTTCATGTCTTTGTCAGTGAGCAAACACAAAATCAGCAAGGGATCAAATAATTATTTCCTTCACTGTAGGTAGCCAGGGTCTGTTCTGTTTAGTTAGCTCCTGGACAAGTCTAGGGATTTATGTTTATGAGTTTGTTTTGGTGCTGTGCAGCCTGTGGAAATCAATAAAAACTATACGTGTTTGGACCAAAACTGCATTGTCGGTGTGAATGCTACCTAATGCCTACCAGAGCGATGGAATTGGTGGATGTAATGTGGGTGTAAAGTCCCAGAGAGCACAGGTGATTGCAGTGTACAGATTGAATGTCCTGAGTAAAGGCAGCTACAGCATTGTAAACACAATCTGAAAACATGGAGGCGCTTGTTAAGCAACTGGTCCATGTGCAACAGATACAACAGCAGACCCAACAGGAGACTAACGACTTCCTGATCCAGCAGTTTCAACAGCAGCAGGAGTTAAAGCAGAAGCTTCTGCAGAAGCAGCAGCATTATCAACATTACAGCAAGTTCAACAGCAGCAGCAGATAGCTCTGCCAGCAAAAACTGTTTGGTCAGGTAGATTGCACCTCTCACCAGCCAAAGTGAAGATAGTAAAGTGAGAACAGTATGGAACGCCTTGCAGAAAATGACTCTGAAGTATGACATTGAGGTTTTTCTGACTGTCTTTGAAAGAGTGGCAACACAGTGAGAAACTGCCCCCAGAGAAATGGGTGGAGGTACTGGCACCTTATCTTACTGGGGAACCATAGAAGGCATTTTATGACCTTGCCCTGTAGGAGGCCAAAGCGTAGGATAAGCTGAAGGCGGAGATTATGTTACATTTGGATATAACCCTAGCAGTCCAGGCGCAACGGCTGCACCTCTGGCGCTACCAAAAGGACAAGGTCCCAGATATTTGACCTGTTACACCTGGTGCAAAAAAAGACCTGCTCTGCGGCACAAATGGAGGAAATAGTGGTAGTGGACAAATATTTCCACTCACTACAAAAATCCATGCACAGCTGGATTGCCCAGGGAGATTTCCAGAACGCAGATGACCTAGTAAGCTTGGTGGAAAGATACTTGGCAGCGGAGAACTCTCTTAGCAGACAAGGAACCTGAGTACATCTGTCAGGCATACCCAGAAGAAGGGGTCCAAGATCACATCTGAGGGGCGCTCAAAGTCCCAGCAGGGGTCAGAGCTGGGTTAAAGCGGTACACCTCATCATATTGTCAGTTGGAGGTGTTCTGCCTCAGGTCATATATCAGCAAATTGTCCTTTAACCTCAGAGCTGATGGACTGCAGCATGGGCTGGCACTGCTCCTACTTTGCCTACCCTGCCTGTAACGATATTCCTCATCCTGGCAAGGGGCTTCTGGAATGCCAGGTGATTGTGAACGGTGTCCAAGTGATGGGACTTCTGAACTCAGGGAGTTTGGCAACCCTTGGAAGGGCTACACGTCTGCATGTGCTAGTCCCTGGGGAGGGAGTGGGGGCAATATGTATCCATGGAGACGCCAAGAACTATTCCATGGCTCAGGTCTACATACGCATAGATGGTGATTTCGTGAGTGGATGTGGTCAAAGACTTATTACATCATGATATTATTATCGGACGTGGCTTTCCGTTGTTCTGGGACTTATAGGTCAAAGCTGTAGCCCCCAGTAATCCGGAATGCCACCAAGGCTCGGCTATGTTAACAAGAGTACATGATGTAAATAATGAATTGTCTTTCACTAAAAATGAGGATGAGAAAGCATCACCTGAAGCCAATGTCCCTGACCTGGAGTAGTCACAGGACAACTTTGGGACTGCGCAGCTCAGAGACTTAACAGTAATTGGTACCAAGGAAAATGTAAATGGGGTTCCCCAGGAGACAGAATCCAATAGTCGGTTTCCGAAAGGGGCCTGGCATAATGATTTATTGTGTTGTGGGGACAAAGTGAAGGAACAGGTAAAAGAGCGCCTCCTCAAGGCCCAATAGGAAAAATCCAGGGGGTATAATTGGATGGCGAGAGTGAGATAATTTAAGCCTGGGAATTGAGTATTTGTATTAATGCCCACAAGAGAGAGCAAGTTGCTTACCCAGTGGCAGGGGCACAATAGGGTGGTGAAAAAAGAGGTAGAGGTCAACTATACAGTACACCATTTACACTATCCAGGAAAAAAGAGGTCTTTCCCATATATTTTGGCAACCTACTAAAAACCCGGAAAGTTAGGGACCAGTTCGAAACCCTTTGCTGGTTGGCCCTGTCAGAAGCCAACCTTGCTGCAGTTTAAAAATCAGCATGGCCAAAAATCAGTACCAAAAAAGAGGGGCAGGTTCTTGGAGTTATTAGGTCACCCTCATGTCATGAAGCATGAACCTCATGTTCGGTTCAGTTTAAAGCTCTGTGGGCTCTGTGTGTTAAAAGATGGTGCCTAGCCCCTGACTTTGGGCAGAGAGGGAGGGTATGTAGCAATGCCAGGTAGGCTAGGGTTAAATCCTAGCTCTGCAGGCTGTGGTTAATACACCTGGATAGATCTGCATATTAACAGGCTACGTGTTCATCTCAGTCAGTCTGCTGTGGAGGCTGAGCAGCATGGATGTGTCTTGAATTTGAAGAGAGAAATACACCCCTTTCTTCATGTGAGAAGAGTTTGCACAGGCCGCGTTCACCAAACTGCAAGTATCAGTGTTTGCTATGGACAATAGCTGTGATCTTTTTGGCCAAGCTGGGATTAGCTTAGCCGTGTATGAGTTGCCAGGGTCTATTCTGTGTAGTTAGCGTCTGGACAAGTTTATGTATTTATGTTTGAGTTTGTTTTGGTGCTGTGCAACCTGTGGAAAACAATAAAAATTGCACGTTTGTTACCAAAACTGCATTGCCTGTGTGAACGCTACCTAATACCGAGTGAATCGCTACAACACACACAGCATCACTGCACAAACACAGCTCTGCAACACCAACTTATTAGAGATGAGCGACTTTGCCTCCGGGAGGGTCAAGTCGGGTTTCGTGAAACCCGACTTTCTCAAAAGTCGAGTCAAATGAAATCGGCCGACTATCGGGAAAAGTCGAAGGTCCGACTAAAACACGAAACCCAATGCAAGTCAATGGGGAAGCAAAGTCGGCAGGGAGTGGAGGACAGTTAACACACCTACAGTGCCCATTTCAATGCCAACGACATCAATTCTTATTACTTAAGATGGGCAACCTTAATTTACTTTATAATAATAGTTACGCATTGAAAACTGGGGGTTATTTGGCTAAAGTTGTGGGAGGGGGTAGGACTGGCTCCAGGTTTTCGTGGGCCCCGGGCCAAAGAGTGTCAGTGGGCCCCTTTAACATATATCACAATTCATGATGCTCCGATATGGCAGAGAAATATAGGTATAGTACAATGACAAATACTTCACTTCTTACATTACATGAGTGATATCTATTGTAAATTCTACAATAGCTCAAAAACCAGACAGTATATTCCTCCATACAGTATTATGGGCACCACAGTGCGCAATACAGAATAATGAGCCCCATATATTGCTCCATACAGAATAATTGGTCCCATATAATGTTCGATACAGTATATGATGAGCTCCACATAATGCTACAGTATATGATGGTCCCCATATAGTGTGCCATACAGTATAGGATGGTCCGCATAGAGTATAATGAGCCTCACATATTGCTCCATACAGTATAATGAGTCGCATATCCTAAATCTCCATACAGTGTATGATGGGCCTCATATATTGCTCCATACAGAATGGGCTCCATATAATGCTCCATACAGAATAGGCCCCATATGTGCTCCATATGATGCTCCATACCCTATATGATGACCCATAAATAATGAACCCAATATGATGCTCCAGTGTATAATGGGCCCCATTTATAATGCTTCAGTGTATGATGGGCCCAATGGATGATGCTCCAGTGTATGATTGGCCTATATAATGCTCCATATATAATGGGCCCCATTTATAATGCTCCAGTGTATAATGGGCCCCGTATATGATGCTCCAGTGTATGATGGGCCCCATTTATAATGCTCCAGTGTATGATGGGCCCCATGGATGATGCTCCAGTGTATGATGGGCCTATATAATGCTCCATATATAATGGGCCCCATTTATAATACTCCAGTGTATAATGGGCCCTATCTATGATGCTCAAGTGTATGATTGGCCCCATATATAATTCTCCAGTGTATAATGCTCCCCATATATTGCTCCAAACATTAAAAAAAATTAAATACCTCTCCTCGCTGGGCACTGCTCTACTCTGGACTCCTCAGCGTAGCCATCTTCCAGCTCTCTGCACTTGCACTGTTCAGGCAGAGGGCGTACAGACGTGTACAGCTCTCTGACCTGAATGTCACTGTCAGGAAACGCGGAAGACGTCACAGCGGTGGAGCAGGGAGAGGTAAGTATTGCAAGTGCTGGGGCCCTGAGCAAGCAGGGGGGCCTACTCGTGGGCGACGGCACTGGCACAGGGCCCCTCATAGTACGACGGTGTCTCTGACGGCGAGTGGGCCCCCCCATCATCAGAGACACCAGCGTACTATGAGGGGCCCTGTGCCAGTGCCGTTGCCCACGAGTGGGCCCCCACCCACCTGCTCAGGGCACCGGCACTTGCCCGAGTGCGCCAGGTGCTGACACCGGCCTTGGGGGGGGGGGGGTACAGCCCAGTTGGGAAGGTGGAAAAACAGGCATATATTGAGGTGTAAGCTGGACGTTCAGCAGCTGCAAGTGGAGGAACTGGAGAAGTCGGAGGAAGAGGAGGACAAAGCGAGCCATTTTGCTGGCAACCTATGTGTCCTCAGGGGAAGGTGGTACAAAATCCTTTGAAACCCAGGCATGGTTCATTTTAATGAAGGTGAGATCACCAACATTTTGGGTCGACAGCCGGGTCCTTCTTTCTGTCAGGATTGATCCAGCAGCACTGAAGACTCTTTCTGATAGCACACTACCAGCAGTGCAAGCGAGCTCCTGTAAGGCATATTGTGCCAATTCAGGCCAGGTGTCCAGTTTACAGGCCCAGTAGTCAAAGGGGAATGAACTGTGAGGGAGAACATCGATAGGGGAGGAGAGGTAATTTTGAACCATAGTTGACAACTGCTGTCTCCTGTCTGTTGCAATCGATTCAGTATTACCAGTCATGTGAGCGTTACTCGAGAAATCAGACCACAACATGGTCATGAAACCCCTGTCTCCAACGCCACTTCGGCTGTGTGCACCACGAACACCTCTTCCATTTGGCCCAGTACGGCTCGTGGTAGAACCTGCACCGCTGCTGTGCGCTGGGAATGCCCCAAACAAACGGTTTACCAGAGTTGCTTGATTGTTCGCCAATATTAGCTCTAGGTTCTCCTGTGGCATGATGTTCTGTAATTTGCCTTTATAGCGTAGAACGAGGATGCTGGCCAACCAGTAGTCGTCATCCTTCATAATTTTGGCAATGCGGGGGTCCCTTTTTAGGATCCGCAAGACATAATCACACATCTAGGCCAATGTTCCAGGTGTCAATGATGCACTGCCAGTGGTGGGTGGAGGAGCACTTTCTGCCAAATCCACATCCCTCCAGTCACGCACAAACCCTGTACCTGACCTTGGCAAGCCAACATTTTCTCTTGCCCCCTGAGAAGCATCCTCCTCCCCAAAATAATCATCATGCTTGTGATGGCGTCGTCTGCGCTTACCAGCCGTGTGCATTCCTCAAAACACTGAAGGACATTACAGAGGTCTTTTAGCTTTGACCACTGCACACCCGACAACTCCATGTCTGCCCTCAAACTGCCTGCCCGTGTATCCTCCCACTAATGCATTACAGCCTGCCTCTGTTCGCACAGCCTCTCAACCGTGTGCATGGTGGAGTTCCACCTTGTTGCAACGTCTATGATTAGGCTGTGCTTGGGTAGGTGGAGCGATCGCTGCAGCATCTGCATACGACAGAAGTCTAGGGGGCGAGCGATGGATGTGCGAGCACAGTCTTCGCACCTTATGGAGCAGGGCTGTTAACTCTGGATAATTATTTAGGAAGCACTGCACCACCAGGTTCAAGGTGTGAGCCAGGCAAGGTATGTGTCTGAGTTTTGCCAGGGCTATCGCCGCCACAAAATTACAGCCGTTATCACTGACTACCTTGCCTGGCGCAAGATGTAGACTGCCCAGCCATGACTGAGTTTCTCGCTGCAAGTAGTCGGCCAGTACCTCCGCGGTGTGTCTGTTGTTGCCCAAAGACATCATCTTTAAAACAGCCTGCTGACACTTACCACTAGCTGTTTGATAGTGGGACACCTCGTGTGCAACACTGGCAGCTGCGGATGGAGTGCTCATGCGACTGCGCTCTGTTGACGAGCTTTCGCTTCTGGAGGAGGAGGAGGGTCGAACGCCTACAGCCAACTGTTGCCTATACCGTGGGCTAGGCAGCACTGTCCCACCACCACTGTCCCCTGTGGATCCTGCATCCACTACATTAACCCAGTGCGCAGTGATGGACAGGTAACGGCCCTGGCCATGTCTACCGGCCCATGCATCTGTTGTGAGGTGCACCTTTCCACTCACTGATTGTTTGAGTGCATGGACAATGCGGTCTTTCACATGCAGGTGGAGGGCAGGGATGGCTTGTCTAGAAAAGAAGTGCCGACTGGGTAGGTCATAGCGTGGGACAGCGTAGACCATGAGCTTTCGGAACACTGCGCTTTCAACCAAACGGAAGGGCATCATCTCTAATGAGATCAGTTTGGCAATGTAGGCGTTCAAAGCCAGTGTTCGCGGATGAGAGGATGAGTACTTTCTTGTCCTACTCAGAGTGTCTGCTAGGGTGAGCTGGACTTGAGAGCTGCATATGGGGGAACTAGCGGTGGACATGACAGACTAAGAGGGGGTTGGTGATGGTGGTGGTGGTGATGGCCTAGATTCAGTCTTTCATTGCAAAAACATTGTGATTCCTTGACTGCTTTGGCTTTGCGACGACACCTCAACATTTCTTGCTGTTTGTGTGCTAAGAGGTGGGCTTACAGTGGGGAAGCGATGTAGCATTTCTGGCTGCCTTCAGTCGGAGCAGGTGCACATGTGCTACCTGAGGTTTTGTAGTCCGTCCACACTTGCAAGTGCATGGTGATTAAATGTCTAAGCATGCAACTGGTATTCAAATTTCGGAGATTTTTCCCTCAGCTAAAGGTCGCACTTCTTACAGATAACCTTTGCCTCATCAATAGGATTTTGGTCAAAAAAGTGCCACACTGCACTCTTCCTACTATGGGATAAATTTTCAGGGCTTGCACGCTGTGCTAATTTGACCGTCCGGCAAAGCTGCCCTGCAACTCTTTTTGTTTTTTTAACACTTTTTTGGACTGCTACGGGCTTGCCAGATAACTGCTGCTGCAATGTCGATGCCTGCTGCGGATCCTTCTCCTCTTCTGAGCTATTGCCAGCGGCACCCTCTTCCCCCAATGGATGCCAATCCGGGTCAACAACTGGGTCATCCATCACTTCCTCTTCAATCTCATCTGCACCTTCCTCTGTGTCACCGTGTAAGGTGGTATAGTATCCGGGAAGGGGCACCTGAGTTTCATCAGGGTCAGATTCTGGCTCAGTAGACTGCGAGGGCAATGTAGTGCTCTGGATGAATGTACCAGCAGAATCATATAGCAGTGGCTGTGCATTAGTGCACTCCATGTCAGATTCATCTTGGATTGGGGAATTCAGGATTTGACTTGATAACTGAGGTATGGTGTAACGAATGGAAGCAGAGGCAGAGGTGGTGAAGCCACATTCGTTTTTATTTTTTTAATGTGGAACCTCGAGACCGCGGTCCGGGGGGCTCCGAAGGGGGCGTAACTAGTGAGCCCCGGGTACCTGTAGTAAGGTCCCTCGAACAGGACCAGAATGAAATACCTGGAGGACACAGGTGCTACCTCCAGTTAGACCCCGGACACGTGGCAGCTGTCCCAGAGGGACCAAAAGAGTAACAGGTATTTACAGAGTCCGTGGAAGGTTCTTGACGGAGAAGGTTAAGGTCCTGGTCCAGAACGGATGGTAGAAGGCTGGCTTCAGTGACCTTGTCACGGTCCACGGGTACGGATGGCTGATGGCGGAACGGGATAACACTTGCGCCAGTAATAGCCGAGATTGTCCAGATCAGCCAGATACGGGTTAGCAATGATCTGAGGAGACAAACAGTATCAGCGAAGCACAGAGACTGCAGACGCAGCGCAGACAGAACAGGAACCGAACCGGATGTAGCAATGATAGAACACGTTGCTCCGGCACTCCCCTAATGGTGGAGTGACCAGATATAGTACTGAGTGCGCAGCCATTGGATAATTAGCTATTTCAAAAGATGCACGCTGCCCCTTTAAGAGAGGCGGTGGGCGCGGCCTCGCGTCCTAAGCCGACTGTCTGGAGGCCTGCCAGCAGCATGCCAGGAAGTGGAGAAGGACTCAGGACGCCGGAGAGCAGATGGGACAGGAGACCCCAGCCCACGCACAGACCGCCGCAGAGGGACAGCCCAAGGAACAGGTGAGTGAGCAGAACGGAGTGCAGAGGCAGCGCTGGGACCGGGTGTAACAGTATCCCCCTCTTTACTCCCCTCTTTTTCAAGCTTGCGTTAAATCTTTTAAGAAGAGAGGGGCCTGGATGTTCTCTTTAGGCTCCCAAGACCTCTCCTCAGGACCAAAACCCCTCCCGTCCACCCGGTAATAGATCCTACCTCTTACTCGCTTAGAGGCCAAGATATGTTTTACCTCAAAAACATCATCCTCAGAGACCGGATCAGGAGTGGTACCCGGGTCCTTAAAAAAGGAGCTCAACACTACTGGTTTGAGGAGGGAAACATGAAAGGAGTTAGGTACTCTTAGAGAATTAGGCAATTTCAGTTTATAAGAGACCGGGTTGATCTGTCTCAAAACTTCAAAGGGACCAATGAAACGAGGACCCAATTTGTACGATGGTAACTTCAGACGGATGTACTTGGAGGAGAGCCATACCTTGTCTCCTGGACGAAAGATGGGAGCCTCCAAACGTCTTTTGTCCGCATGCGTTTTCATACGTTGAGAAGCTTTCTCCAAAGCCGACCTGGTCTCTCTCCAAATGTCCGAGAAATTCTTTGACAAGGTATCGACTGCCGGAACATCCGACAATCCCGAGACAGGAAGAGGAATTCCGGGTTGCAGTCCAAACACAATCTGAAAGGGAGACTTTCCAGAAGATTCACTTACTTGATTGTTGTAGGAGAATTCCGCCCAGGGCAGTAATTCTACCCAGTCATTATGATGAGCGTTGATGAAGTGACGCAGGTATCCAGCCAGGATTTGATTGATCCTCTCCACTTGCCCATTAGACTGGGGATGATATGCAGAAGAAAAATCTAGTTCAATTTTTACCATTTTACAGAGTCCTCTCCAGAACTTAGAGGTGAACTGGACGCCCCTGTCGGACACGATGTGGAGAGGAAATCCATGTAGACGAAAGATGTGCTGGATGAAGTGAGTGGCCAGTTCTGGAGCAGACGGGAGGCCAGATAGCGGAACGAAGTGAGCCATTTTAGAGAAGCGGTCCACCACAACCCATACCACTGTGCAGCCAGAAGAGATGGGAAGATCCGTGATGAAATCCATCGCGATGTGCTGCCAGGGAGCGGACGGAATCGGAAGAGGCAGAAGCCTGCCGGCTGGTAGATGTTTAACAGTTTTGTTACGAGCACATGAAGGACATGCTGCGACGAACTCCTGGATATCCTTGACCATGGTAGGCCACCAGTAATACCGGGAGATGAGTTGCTGCGTCTTTTTCTGACCAGCATGGCCAGCCAACTTAGAAGAATGACCCCAGCGCAGAACACGAGTACGGTCAGAAGCAGACACGAAAGTCTTCCCAGGAGGAAGCCGGGCCAGATCAGTGGAGGCAACCGAGACTAACCTAGAAGGTTCAATAATGTGCTGAGGTTCCTCCTCCAATTCAGGAGGCAAGAAGGCCCTAGAGAGTGCGTCTGCCTTGATGTTCTTGTCAGCTGGACGGAAATGAAGTACAAAATTGAAGCGGGCAAAAAATAATGCCCAACGGGCCTGACGGGGATTCAGTCTTAAAGCAGATTGGAGATAGGCAAGGTTTTTATGGTCGGTGAATATGATTACCTGGTGATGAGCTCCTTCAAGAAGATGTCTCCATTCCTCCAGAGCCAATTTGATGGCCAACAGTTCGCGATCACCGACAGAGTAGTTCCTTTCTGCAGGAGAAAAAACCTTGGAAAAAAAACCACACGAGATCATCCGCCCGGTAGACGACTTCTGGGTCAGAACTGCTCCTGCACCTATGGAAGAAGCGTCAACTTCAAGAAAAAATTGCTCACTTGAATTAGGACGATGGAGAACGGGTGCGGAAGCGAAGGCTTTTTTGAGAGAAACAAAGGCCTCTTCTGCCTCGGAGGACCATTCCTTAGAGTTTACACCTTTCCGGGTTAAGGCTGTGATTGGAGCCACTCGGGTGGAAAAGTGTGGAATGAATTGCCGGTAGTAATTGGCGAATCCGAGGAACCTTTGTATGGCTTTTAGCCCAGACGGACGAGGCCAGTTGAGAACTGCAGACAACTTCTCCGGATCCATCTTTAATCCTGTGGAAGATACAATGTACCCAAGGAAAGGCAAAGAGGACTGCTCAAAGAGGCATTTCTCATATTTGGCATAGAGCCTGTTCTCTCTCAGTCTTTGTAAGACCAGGCGTACTTGTCTCCGGTGTGACGTCAAGTCAGCAGAAAAAATCAAAATATCGTCCAGGTAAACCACGACACAAGTATAGAGCAAGTCCCTGAAAATGTCATTAACAAATTCCTGAAAAACCGCAGGTGCATTGCTTAGGCCGAATGGCATTACCAGGTATTCATAGTGGCCGTCACGGGTGTTGAAGGCTGTTTTCCATTCGTCTCCCTCTCTGATTCGGATCAGGTTGTAGGCCCCTCTGAGGTCCAATTTGGTGAAGATCTTGGCCCCTCGGAGACGATCAAACAGCTCTGAAATAAGAGGCAATGGATACCTGTTTTTTACCGTGATTTGATTTAGACCCCGATAGTCAATGCAGGGCCGCAAGGATCCGTCCTTTTTCTTCACAAAGAAGAATCCAGCTCCTGCCGGTGACGATGACTTTCGGATAAATCCTCTAGCCAAATTCTCTTGAATGTAGTCCGACATGGCCTGAGTCTCTGCCTGTGAAAGAGGATAAACTCTCCCGCGAGGGGGTGATGCTCCTGGAAGAAGCTCTATCTGACAGTCATACAACCTGTGTGGAGGTAGTCTCTCAGCCTCTTTTTTCCCAAAGACGTCAGAGAAGGACCAATAGGCGGAAGGCAACCCTGGCAGGGTATCAGGCTGGACTGGAGGCGAAACGGGTTGAATCCGGGTTAAGCAACGATTCATGCAGGTATCTCCCCAATGCAGAACTTCTCCAGTTTTCCAATTAAGGACTGGTTCATGCATCTGAAGCCAAGGTAATCCTAGAAGCATGGGATGGGATAAACCAGGATATACATAAAATCGCATTCGTTCAGTATGCATTAGACCTACCCGGAGTTCCACCAACTCGGTTTGAAACTGGACGGGCTCGGTCAGCGGTTTGCCATCCACGGCGGACAACTGTAACGGATCAGGAAGACGCTGGACTGGTAAGCGGTAATGATCCACAACCGCCTGCTGGATGAAGTTCCCTGCAGCTCCAGAATCCAGTAGACAGTGTTCGGAGAATTTTATTGCTCCATAGGACACTGTGACAGAGATGTGTAAAGAGGGAGAGGACTGCTCTTTACCTACTGTAGGTTGGCCCCTCCTACCGGACCTAGGCACTGGAGTTTCCCGACTTTTTAGGACAGAAATGAATCAAATGTTCAGAACTACCGCAGTAGTAACAAATTCCCTCCTTGCGACGTGCCTCCCGGCGGCGGGTGGCCAAACTTACATGGTCCACCTCCATGGCCTCGGAAGCGGAGGGTGAAGTACCTGTTTTGTACAAACTAGAGTCCAGGTGATAGGACTTGTTGTCCCGCTTGATCTCCATGGAGCGCTCCTGAAAACGCAGGTCAATTCGGGTTGCCAAGGATATTAGCTCTTCCAAGAGAGTAGGTCTGTCCCGTCCCGCCAGCTCATCCTTGATTCCTCCGGATAAGCCTTCCCAGAAGTTAGCAACCAGGGCCTCATTGTTCCACGATAATTCAGACGAGAGGGTGCGGAATTTAACAGCATACTGAGCTACCGTGAGAGTACCTTGGCGCAGGCGGAGCAGAGCTGATGCAGTCGAAGTGGTACGACCAGGTTCATCGAAAGTCCTGCGAAAAGCCTCTAGGAAAGATTGAAGATCGTTAACCACCGGATCCCCTCTCTCCCATAGCGGGTTTAGCCAGGCGAGGGCTTCTTCTCCCAGGTGTGACATGATGAAGCCCACCTTGGCTCGGTCAGAAGCAAACATATGCCCCAAGATTTCGAAGTGTAGAGTGCACTGATTGAGGAAACCCCGACACAGAGTAGGATCACCCTGGAAACGGGTAGGAGCCGCCAGACGGGGACCTTGATTTGCCATGGGAACTGGTACCTGATTATTGATAGAAGAGTCAGGTGCAGACGAGGACCCTAGGGAATCCATGCGGGTAGACAAGCTGCGTAGATAAGTCGTGATCTTGTCCTGTTGAACTCCCAAACGGGCCACCTCCTGGCACAGATCCGTGGTCGGAGGTCTCTGGGATCCAGCGGGTTCCATGGCCGGAGCAATCTGTAACGAATGGAAGCGGAGGCAGAGGTGGTGAAGCCACATTCGTTTTTATTTTTTTAATGTGGAACCTCGAGACCGCGGTCCGGGGGGCTCCGAAGGGGGCGTAACTAGTGAGCCCCGGGTACCCGTAGTAAGGTCCCTCGAACAGGACCAGAATGGAATACCCGGAGGACACAGGTGCTACCTCCAGTTAGACCCCGGACACGTGGCAGCTGTCCCAGAGGGACCAAAAGGGTAACAGGTATTTACAGAGTCCGTGGAAGGTTCTTGACGGAGAAGGTTAAGGTCCTGGTCCAGAACGGATGGTAGAAGGCTGGCTTCAGTGACCTTGTCACGGTCCACGGGTATGGATGGCTGATGGCGGAACGGGATGACACTTGCGCCAGTAATAGCCGAGATTGTCCAGATTAGCCAGATACGGGTTAGCAATGATCTGAGGAGACAAACAGTATCAGCGAAGCACAGAGACTGCAGACGCAGCGCAGACAGAACAGGAACAGAACCGGATGTAGCAATGATAGAACACGTTGCTCCGGCACTCCCCTAATGGTGGAGTGACCAGATATAGTACTGAGTGCGCAGCCATTGGATAATTAGCTATTTCAAAAGATGCATGCTGCCCCTTTAAGAGAGGCGGTGGGCGCGGCCTCGCGTCCTAAGCCGACTGTCTGGAGGCCTGCCAGCAGCGTGCCAGGAAGTGGAGAAGGACTCAGGACGCCGGAGAGCAGATGGGACAGGAGACCCCAGCCCACGCACAGACCGCCGCAGAGGGACAGCCCGAGGAACAGGTGAGTGAGCAGAACGGAGTGCAGAGGCAGCGCTGGGACCGGGTGTAACACATGGTATGTGAAAAGAGCTCCATGGAGTAATCTGAAGTGTGGCCTGCCGCATCCTTCACTTTTGGTGGGGGTGAAGGACACAAGGAAAGGTGTTGTTCCTGACCAGGAGCCTGCACTGACGACTCAGTGCTTGAATTTTTTGAAACTTCAGAAGAGGAGGCGATAGAGCTGGAGGCTGTTTTGGCAATGTAAGCCAAAACCTGTTCCTGATGCTCCGGCTTTAAAAGCGGTTTACCTACTCCCAGAAAAGGGAGCCTTCCAGGCCTTCTGGAGCTGGATGATGATGCAGGCTCAACACCTCCTGCCTTAGGTGCTATTGTGCTTTTGGCACTACTAGCAGATGTACCACCACCACCATCAGTACCAGCTGGCCCCCCACGCCCAAATCTGCAGCCTCTTCCACCATACTTCCTCATGTTTGGGAAAATGTACCAAAAATACCAGCAGATATATGGTACTGTATCAGAAGCGTACAGCTGTATACGGTGAAGGGGAAAATTGTAAATCTCCGTATATATTTCCGGAGTCACATACAGACGCTCTCAGGCTCAGTATGAATTAGACCAGAATATAAAAAGCAGAAAAAGGGTACTGTATCAGAAGATAGCAGGTGTATATAGTATAGGGGAAAATTTCAATCTCCGTGTATATTTCAGGAGTCACACACAGACGCTCTCAGGCTCACTATGGATTAGACCAGAATATAAAAAGCAGAAAAAGAGTACTGTATCAGAAGCATACACCTGTATACAGTGTAGAGGTAATTGTAAATTTCCATATATATTTCCAGAGTCAGACACAGACGCTCACAGGCTCAGTATAGATTAGACCAGAATATAAAAAGCATAAAAAGGGTACTGTATCAGAAGCGTACAGCTGTATACAGTCTAGGGATAATTGTAAATCTCCGTATATATTTCCGGAGTCAGACACAAACGCTCACAGGCTCAGTATGGATTAGACAAGAATATAAAAAGCAGAAAAAGGGTACTGTATCAGAAGATACCAGGTGTATACAGTGTAGGGGTCATTGTAAATCTCCATATATATTTCCGGAGTCAGATACAGACGCTCACAGGCTCAGTATGGATTAGACAAGAATATAAAAAGCAAAAAAGTGTACTGTATCAGAAGTGTACAGCTGTATAAAGTCTAGGAGTAATTGTAAATCTCCGTATATATTTCCGGAGTCACACACAGACACTCACAGGCTCAGTATGGATTAGACCAGAATATAAAAAGCAGAAAAAGGGTACTGTATCACAAGCGTACAGCTGTATACAGTCTAGGGGTAATTTTAAATCTCCGTATATATTTCCGGAGTCACGCACAGACGCTCACAGGCTCAGTATGGATTAGACAAGAATTTAAAAAGCAGAAAAAGGGTACTGTATCATAAGATACCAGGTGTATACAGTCTTGGGGTAATTGTAAATCTCCATATATATTTCCGGAGTCAGACACAGACGCTCACAGGCTCAGTATGGATTAGACAAGTATATAAAAAGCAGAAAAAGGGTACTGTATCAGAAGATACCAGGTGTATACAGTGTAGGGGTAATTGTAAATCTCCGTATATATTTCCGGAGTCTGACATAGACTCCGGAAAAGGCTCAGTATGGATTAGACCAGAATATAAAAAGCAGAAAAAGGGTACTATATCACAAGCGTATAACTGTATACAGTCTAGGGGTAATTGTAAATCTCTGTATTTATTTCCGGAGTCACACACAGATAGTCAGCATGTATTTGTCCGTGATACCAGCCGGTACACGGTAGTGTATGAGGAGCGTACAGCTCTATACGGTGTGGGAAAAAAAATCAATGCTCGGTAACTGTGCAGAAAAAAAGAATAAAAGTATTAGTGTTGTGTAAAAAGAAGTCTGCACCGCAGTGTACACACAGCAATACAGCTATCAGGCAGCCTATTAACCTGCGCTGCTTCACACAAGAAAATCCTCCACTGTCACTGCACACTAACTATACAGCACAGTTGCTATCAGCACAAGCACATAAGAACTTCTGTTTCCAGCCCTAACTCTCTCCCTACTGATAAACAAGGTCAGCAACCTCTCCCTACTGTTAACCCCTTCACCCCCAAGGGTGGTTTGCACGTTAATGACCGGGCCAATTTTTACAATTCTGATCACTGTCTCTTTATGAGGTTATAACTCTGGAATGCTTCAACGGATCTTCGCGATTCTGAGATTGTTTTCTCGTGACATATTGTACTTCATGTTAGTGGTAAAATTTCTTCGATATACCTTGCGTTTATTTTTGAAAAAAACGCAAATATGGCGAAAATTTTGAAAATTTTGCAATTTTCAAACTTTGAATTTTTTTTCCCTTAAAACAGAGAAATATATCACACAAAATAGTTAATACATAACATTTCCCACATGTCTACTTTACATCAGCACAATTTTGGAACCAAAATTTTTTTTTGTTAGGAAATTATAAGGGTTAAAAGTTGACCAGTGATTTCTCATTTTTAAAACAAAATTTACAAAGCCATTTTTTTAGGGACCACCTCACATTTGAAGTCACTTTGAGGGGTCTATATGGCAGAAAATACCCAAAAGTGACACCATTCTAAAAACTGCACCCTCAAGGTACTCAAAACCACATTCAAGAAGTTTAATAACCCTTCAGGTACTTCACAGGAGCTGAAGCAATGTGGAAGGAAAAAATTAATATTAACTTTTTAGCCACAAAAATGATCTTTTACAAACGTTTTTTTATTTTCACAAGGGTAAAAGGAGAAAATGGGCAGATAAAGTTGTTGTGCAATTTCTCCTGAGTACGCCAATACCCCATATGTGGGGGAAAACCACTGTTTGGGCACACGGCAGAGCTCGTAAGGGAAGGAGCGCCGTTTGACTTTTTCAAAGTAAAATTGGCTGGAATTGAGATTGGACGCCATGTTGTGTTTGGAGAGCCCCTGATATAACTAAACAGTGGAAACCCCCCACAAGTGACACCATTTTGGAAACTAGACCCCCTAAGGAACTTATCTAGATCTGTTGTGAGCACTTTGAACCCCAAAGTGTTTCACAAAAGTTTATAATGCCTGGGTGTGAAAAAAAAAAAAAAAAACAATTTTCCACAAAAATTATTTTTTAGTCCCAAATTTTTGATTTTTCCCAAGGAAATTGGACCCAAAAGTTGTTGTCCAATTTGTCCTGAGTACGCTGATACCCCATATGTGGGGGGAGGGGAACTGTTTGGGCGCACGGCAGGGCTTGGAAAGGAAGCAGTAACGTTTTGGAATGCAAACATTGATGGGGGTCATGTTCCATTTGTAGTGCCCCAGATGAGCCTAAACAGTGGAAACCCCCCACAAGTGACCCCATTTTGGAAGCTAGACCCCCTAAGGAACTTATCTAGATCTTTGGTGAGCACTTTGAACCCCCAAGTGCTTCACACAAGTTTATAATGCCTGAGCATGAAAATAAAAAATCCTATTTTTTTCCCACAAAAATTATCTTAGTCACTAATTTTTTATTTTCCCAAGGGTAATAGGAGAAATTGGACCACAAAATGTGTTGTCCAATTTGTCCTGAGTACGCTGATACCCCATATGTGGGGGGGAACCACTGTTTGGGTGCATGGCAGAGCTCGGAATGGAAGGAGCACCATTTGACTTTTTCCAACCAAAATTGGCTGGAATTGAGATTGGACGCCATGTTGCATTTGGAGAGCCCCTGCTGTGCCTAAACAGTGGAAACCCCCACAAGTGACCCCATTTGGGAAACTAGACCCCTAAGGAACTTATCTAGATCTTTAGTGAGCAATTTGAACCCCCAAGTGCTTCACACAAGTTTATAACGTAGAGCCGTAAAATTAAAAAATCATATTTTTTCCACAAAATTGATTTTTTCACCCCAATTTTTATTTTCCCAAGGGTAACAAGACTCCAAAAGTTATTGTGCAATTTGTCCTGAGTGCGCTGATACCCAATATGTGGGAGTAAACCACTGTTTGGGTGCATGGCAGAGTTTGAAAGGGAAGGAGCGCCGTTTGACTTTTTCAATGCAGAATTGGCTGGATGCCATGTCGTGTTTGGAGAGCTCCTGATATGCCTAAACAGTGGAAACCCCCACAAATGACACCATTTTGGAAACTAGACCCCTCAAGGAACTTATCTAGATGTGTGGTGAGCACTTTGAACCCCAAAGTGCTTCACAGAAGTTTATAACGTACAGCCGTTAAAAATAAAAAATCCTTTTTTTTTTTACAAAAATGATTTTTTCGCCCCCAATATTTATTTTCACAAGGGTAACAGGAGAAATTGGACCCCAAAAGTTGTTGTCGAATTTGTCCTGAGTATGCTGATACCCAATATGTGGGAGTAAACTACTGTATGGGCGCACGTCGAGGCTCGGAAGGGAAGTAGTGACGTTTTGGATTGCAGACTTTGATGGAATGGTCTGGGGGAGTCATGTCGCATTTGGAGAGCCCCTGATGCGCCTAAACAGTGGAAACTCCCCACAAGTGACCCCATTTTGGAAAATAGACCCCACAAGGAACTTATCTAGAAGTGTGGTGAGCGCTATGAAGCTCCAAGTGCTTCACAGAAGTTTTATAACATACAGCCGTAAAAACAAAAAAATCATTTTTTTTTTTACAAAAATGATTTTGTCGCCCCCAGTTTTTTATTTTCCCAAGGGTAACAGGAGAAATAGGACAAATTGCACAATAACTCTTGTGGTCCAGAGTACGCTGATATCCCATATGCGGGAGTAAACTACTGTTTGGGCGCATGGCAGAGCTCAGAAGTGTAGGAGCACCGTTTGACTTTTTCAACGCAGAATTGGCTGGAATTGAGATCAGACGCCATGTCACATTTGGAGAGCCCCTGATGTGCCTAAACAGCAGAAACCCTCCAATTCTAACTCCAACCCTAACCCCAACACACCCCTAACCCTAGTCCCAACCCTAACCACAAACCTAACCCTAACACACCCCTAACCGTAATCCCAACCCTAATCCTAATCCTAACGTTAGCCCCCAACCCTAAGGCCGGCGTCACACTGGCGACATAATCGGACGACTGCAATGCGATGAAAAATCGTATTGCAGTCGGACCTATGTTAATCTATGGAGCAGCTCCCAGTATCCGTTATTTTGTGGTCCGTTTTAAACGTCCGTGTACAATCGCAGCATGCTGCGATTGTCACCGATTGTGGGTCGACAATCGCCAATGCAAGTCTATGGAAGCGATGAAAAATCGGATTACAAACGGACCACACTGTGTGACTTGCGATGAAATCGCATCGGTGTCCTTTAGAAAAGCCGGCAATTCATCCCCGGCTATACTGTAAAATCACACTGACAGCTTTAATAAAGACTAGAAAGAATAGGTATACACACATAGAATACATATATATATATATATATATATATATAATTGTGACATGTATATATATACATATATTTATATTTCCTAGACTTCTACATACTGTAATAGCCGCAAATTCAATTGCCGGCTTCTGTGAAATCACAGAAGCCGACATGAAATGATACATTGTTTCCACACAGTTAACCATGTCATTTCCTGTATTTTGATATTTGTTTAGAACTTACAATTACATGAGTGTATTTGTGCAAAATTTCAGACATGTAGGGGTTAATTAAAGGTGTAATTTCGTTGAAAAAAAATGCGTGGGCTCCCGCTGTATTTTCTCCAACAGACAAAGCAAAGCGAGTGGGGGCAGATAATAATAGCCTAGGGAGGGTACATTTTTTGTGCCCCCCCTGGCTACTAACATCTGCCCCCAGACACCCCAGAAAGGGCAAATCTATAATTAGATTCGCCCTTTCTGGCACTTTGCCCGTCTATTCCCATTGCCCTGTAGCGGTGGCGAATGGGTTAATAATCTCACCTTACTGTCACCTTAGTATTGAAAGGTGACCTTAAGGCAGATTAATAATTGAGAGCTGTCAATTAGACAACTATCAATTATTAATCCTATTGAAGTAAATAAAAAAACACACACACTTTAAGAATAAATAATTTTAATGAAATAAAAACACATTTTTTTGACCATATTTTATTTTACACTTAATCCGTGCGAAGCCATTGATCTCCTAAAATAAAGAAAAAAAAATAAAACAACATTATTCTTACCTATTCCGCCGATCTGTCACGTCCCACGCTGTAATCCTTCACAAAGGGTTAACTAGCTTTGAGCCAAGCAGTGCAAGTAATCCTGCATGCTCAGCTCAAAGCTCCTGAATGAATAAGTTCCTCTCCTGGCGACAGGAGAGGATGTGTTTCATGAATGAAGCTTAATTGATTGTGTCCACTTTCCCTTTAGGTCAGGTCACTAAAGTTAAATTGCCAATAAATCAATTAAGCTCCATTCATGAATCTATTCCTCTACTTTCGCTGGGAGAGTAACTGATTCATTCAGGGGAATACAGGTCTGAGACAGCATTATTAGCTCTCTGCGACCTGTAACCTGTTAACCCTTTCTGATGGATTACAGCGTGGGACCTGACTGTACTTCGGATTGGTAAGAATCATTTTGCTTTTTTATTTTATTTTTATTACAGCAAATGGTTTTAGCAGGAAAATAAAATATTGTCAAAAACTGTGTGATTATTTCATTAAACTTCTTTTTTATTAAAGTGTGTGTGTTTGATTTTTCTATCATACAATAGGATTAATAATTGATAGTTGTCTAATTGACAGCTCTCAATTATTAACCTGCCTTAAGGTCACCTTTCAATACTAAGGTGACATTAAGAGATTATTAACCCATTCGCCACCGCTACAGGGCAATGGGAATAGACGGGCAAAGTGCCAGAAAGGGCGAATCTAATTATAGATTTGCCCTTTCTGGGGTGTCTGGGGGCAGATGTTAGTAGCCAGGGGGGGCACAAAAAATGTACCCTCCCTAGGCTGTTATTATCTGCCCCCACTCGCTTGCTTTGTCTGTCTGGTGGAGAAAATACAGAGGGAGCCCACGCATTTTTTTTTCAACGAAATTACACCTTTAATTAACCCCTACATGTCTGAAATTTTGCACAAATACACTCATGTAATTGTAAGTTCTAAACAAATATCAAAATACAGGAAATGACATGGTTAACTGTGTGGAAACAATGTATCATTTCATGTCGGCTTCTGTGATTTCACAGAAGCCGGCAATTGAATTAGCGGCTATAACAGTATGTAGAAGTCTGGGAACTATAAATATATGTATATATACATGTCACAATGACATGTATATATATATATATATATATATGTGTTCTATGTGTATATATCTATTCTTTTTTTTGTGATTGAAATACTATTCTTTTGGATCCATTATATGTCAGTTTTGCAAGCCTGCGAGAAAATCTCGCAAGTCGGATGAAAATCGGATGTTACAAGGTACACACACATGCGACTAAATCGCATCTTTGAAGGAAAATCGGATGCCAGAAGGATGTGTGATGTTTGCATTTTGATCCGACAATCGACCGTCTAAAAGGGACCGATTTTTTTGTGGTTGTGTGTGACGCCGGCCTTACCCTAACTTTAGCCGCAACCCTAACCCTAACGGGAAAATGGAAATAAATACATTTTTTTAATTTTATTATTTTTCCCTAACTAAGGGGGTGATAAAGGGGGGTTTGATTTACTATTTATAGCGGGTTTTTATGATTGGCAGCTGTCACGCTAAAAGACGCTTTTTATTGCAAAAAATAGTTTTTTGCATCACCACATTTTGAGAGCTATAATTTTTGCATATTTTGGCCCACAGAGTCATGTGAGGTCTTATTTTTTGCAGGACGAGGTGACGTTTTTATTTGTGCCATTTTTGAGCATGTGACATTTTTTGATCGCTTTTTATTTCGATTTTTGGGAGGTTAGAATGAACAAACATCAACAATTCATGAATTTCTTTTGGGGAGGCGTTTGTACCGTTCCGCGTGTGGTAAAATTGATAAAGCAGTTTTATTCTTCGGGTCAGTACGATTACGGCGATACCTTATTTATATCATTTTTTTTGTGTTTTGGTGCTTTTATAGAATGAAAACAATTTTATATAAAAAATTATTATTTTTGCATCGCTTTATTCTGCGAGCTATAACTTTTTTATTTTTTCACTGATGATGCTGTATGATGGCTCGTTTTTTGCGGGACAAGATGATGTTTTCAGCGGTTCATGTTTATTTATCTCGGTCTTTTTGATCGCGTGTTATTCCACTTTTTGTTCAGCGGTATGATGATAAAGCATTGATTTTTTGCTTCGTTTTCTTTTTTTTTTTTTTAAGGGGTTCACTAAAGGGGTTAACTAGTGGGACCGTTTTATAGGGGGGGTCGTTACGGACGCGGCGATACCAAATATGTGTACTTTTATTGTTTTGTTTTTTTTATTTACAGGAAAGAATGAATTTATTGGGGAATATTTTTTTTTTTTTTTATGATTTTTTTACCACTTTTTAGGCACTGAGGAAGCCGCCTCCCTGCAGGACCCCGGCGCCATCTTGGATCCGGGGACCTGGAAGGAGGACGGACCCTCGGAACAGCACGACACATCCCTACCCTGCGCGATCCTCCCCTGTGCCCCGGGTACACCGCGATCATGTTTGATCGCGGTGTGCCAGGGGTTAATGTGCCGGGAGCGGTCCGTGACCGCTCCTGACACACAGTCACGGGTGTCAGCTGTGATAATCAGCTGACACCCGGCGGCGATCAGCTGCGCTCCCCCCGGGAGCGCAGCTGATCGCCCATGACGTACTATTCCATCCATGGGAATTAGGTCCAGGGTCACAAGGACGGAATAGTACGTCTGATGGCAGAGAGGGGTTAAGATCGGCAGAAGTAAAATGGCGGTCAGCGGTTAGGGCTTTTATAGACACTATGAAGCCCCCCAAAGCAAGCCAATCACTGCAATGCCTTTCTCTAAGATGGTGGTGGCCGCTGCCCATGTCATCTCATTGCCCACAGTGTACGTCCTTGCTCATTGGCTGAAAAAAGGCGCCTGCAAGCATTATGGGAAAACCGACTTTGGCTCTCGGGTCGACGACTGCATGGCCGACTTCACGCTTTGGTGAACGTGTGCCTTATGTTATAGTAGCGGATGAGGCATTTCAATTAACCCGTAATGTTATGAGGCCATATCCCCATCGCTATCTCACCCATCGGCGTAGAATATTTAATTGTCGCCTGTCACGTGCTCGTCGTCTGGTGGAGTGCACATTTGGAATTCTTTGTGCTAAATGGCGGCTACTTCAATCTGCAATTCAACTCAATGAAGACAATATTAATGTGGTCCTCAAAGCATGTGTGGTCCTACATAATTTTTGTAGAATCCATGAATGCTCCTCACATGATGTGGGTGACATTGCCTCTGTTAATGTGTCTATGCCTATGTCACCACCCATCCATCCCCATCGTCCACCTTCAGGCCTAAAAGTACGTGATGTGTTCACTCAATATTTTGTGTCTCCTGAGGGTGCTAATGGCTGGCAAGAGGAGGCATTATTACAGATGTAGTGTGCCTATGTTGCTCTGTCATAAAGACACTTTGCTTCACCTAATTGTAGATGTTGTGTTGTTTTTGGTCTCATGTTGTGTCTAAGTTACGCAGCCCATCACGTATTGAAATAATCACATACAATCAATGCGACTTCAACATTATTTTTATGTATTATGTCATGTTTAGTCGCTGGAAACATAAAGCAAAAGGACTAATGTGTCCTAAGCTTTTTTTTTACATATTTGCTGCTAAATTGGCAGCAGTAAAACAAAGTACAATCTTAATAACTTAAAAGAAAAACATAATAAATATATTACACCTATAACTGGTGGTAGGTGTGGGGTTGTGAAGGTGGAGGACCAGCTTGTGAGGGCTGGCTATACTGCTCTCCAGCCACTGTGTCACCATGAGTGGTGGCTGAATGTGCAGTTTGCTGGCTGCTTCTTGCTTGCTCTTGATGGGGGTTTGGGTAAGGGAAGGTTGGGAACTGTTGTGGGTAGTCATAATATGACTGCCCACTTAGATTGTAGCCTCCAAAATGCCCACGTCGACCATACCCATGTTGTGGCCAGCATTGAACATTGGGTATGGTCGAGTGGGCATATTGAGAATGGCCACTCTGTCCCATCTGTGGTACCTGTTGTGTTCCACTTTGATAGGACTCAGTTTGAGGAGGAGTTGGTCTCTGTGGTACACAAGGAGGACGTGGAGGAGGAGCATGATGATGAGGAGGAGGCTGATCAGAGGCTGATGCAGACTCCCCTTGCTGGCTTCCCAACAAACGTAGTAGATTTGCATTGGAACGTTGCTACCTTTCCAGTAAATCTAGTACGTTGTTGGGATCATTTGGTGGGGTTCCTGCATCCAGCACAATTTGTAGCCCAGCTCTGATCCGCAGTCTGTGCTGACGGGGAATGGCCCTGAGGTACCGAGCCAGACTGCGTCCAAATGCCTCCTCCCCATCATCATGGGCAACAGTGGACAAGTAGTCAAGAA